>JAUIMM010000436.1:4202500-4752500 GCA_031769625.1 Taudactylus pleione | reverse complement strand
TTACATAAAAAAGACGACCGCTTCCAGCTTCTCTGTTCAACGCTGGATCTGAAGACTCAGGGCCTGATTCAAAGCTGAACGCTCTGACCAGAGCGCTCGCTCTGAATCAGGGCCCTCCTACCTTTTTTTGGAGCGTCCTCATGGACGCTCGCATAGCTGTGGGTTACCACCCACAGCTATAGCGAGCGTCCATGATGATGGTCGCGATGGTCTTGACCATCGCGACTATCGGGCTATCGGGCTTGCGACGGAGACCCTGCAGTAGGGTCTCGCTGCCGCAAGCCCTGGAGTGATATTGGCTCTATCAGAGCCAAAATCACTCCCACTGACATCACTAGTGATGTCAGTGGGGCCGGCTTGAGACGGTAGGCGTTCCCATGGGAACGCCTCCGTCTGGCAGGCACGCCCCTGGCACGCCCACCAAAGGGGGCGTACTGTCAATCAACATCGACAGCACGCCCCCTTTGGTGCGAGACCCGGAGCGACGGAGAGCCCGTCGCTCGCTGGGTCTCGCGCATGCGCACGACGGAGCTCCCTCCGTCGTGCGCATGCGCAGTGGGGGAACATCGACCCGCTTGCGAGCGTACTGCTGCTCACTAGCGGGTCTGAATGACCCCCTCAGTTCAACTGCGTGACCATCAGACATCTGATTAACCCTCAGGTCACTCTGGATGGCCGGTGAAATCACGCTGCCAGTGCCAGTGACTCCAACACGGCAAGAAAACGGGACCGACACCTTCTTCCCCACCCGCATTTTCTGGGATGTTGGCTGCCGCCGCACCCGAATGGCAGCAGAATGTCATTAATTTTGAGGCACTGCGAACGACATCACATCACATTTCCACTCACAATTTACTTGCATGTGATATACCACAATCTGGGAAATACTTACTACTACAGTATATATGCACTCCATACCTTCCAGCGTTGTGATTGATCAATCAGGACAAGAGACAACTCTTTTGCAATACAGGCTACGTCCCTGTTTACTGTTAGAAATCCTGGACTGTACCTCTTACAAAAGTTGGCCTGAAATGGGCTGGGCTGGCACAATATAACTGAACGCTGACGTGCCAATACCAGGTGTTACCTATAGAATATATACCGCTTCTTACTTGTAGAGTGGGCAGGAGGGAAGCCAGGTGAGAAAGTTGATCTTTGAAAGCTTTCTCCTTCTCTTCATACTGACTGGAAACACAGGACAAAGTGATAAATACACTGAATTAATAAATACAGGACAAACCTCTACTTATATTGCTCTGATATACATTAGCGCATGGAGCCATGAGTCTGTACATTTATATCCATATATCTATGGTGTGCAGCAGGGACACGTGCAGGATTGTGTAAAGGAGGGATTCCAGTGTACAACATACAGTAGCAGTTGGTGTATCTATAAATGGTGCAGGCTGTATGGTACATAAGGGCCCATAGGTCAGGAAGGGCCCTGCAAACACCTTGCACCCAGGACAGACTACACCGTTTGCCCCTGTACCCTCTGGCGGTGGTGCCATCTTTCCAGTGAGATCTTTGGAATGATGAGGCTGGTGCAGGAGATAGCAAAGACTCTGGAACTGTGTAAGAGAATTTGATGTCTTCTTCTACGCATCCTCCATATGTCTGAAAACATCACTCTAGTGATGGTACCACCGCTGACAGAATGTAGAGAGGGGGGCTGGCTGCACACGGGTCCCCATTGGTAAATACGTCTTTGAGTAAAAACCATCATACCTAAGCTACCAAACTACTGGTCCACTCTCTTATCTTTTGCCTTGACTACTGCAAACTTCTTCTCTCTGGCCTCCCACTCAGCTGCCTATCTCATCCTCAATCTCTCATTAATGCTGCTGCTGCTAAACTGATCTTCCTCTAATACGGCTCTGCTCCAGCTATACTCTGACAATCCGTACACTGGTTACATGTTCTCTGCTGAATTCAATTTAAACTCCTAAGCCTCCCCTACAAAGCTCTCCACCCATCTGCTCCCACCTACAGCTCCACCCTATGCTCCCTCCTGCCCTATGAGGTGAGCTGGCAACTCCTCCTCACTGATAACAGCCTCTCACTTCCACCTCCGAGACTTCTCCCGTGCTGTCCCTATCCTATGGAACACTCTTCCTGTCTCTATCATGTTCTGCCTCGGCCTCCATTCCTTCAAACTAATCTATCCACTCAAACGTACTGAACCTTCATACTACCCAATCCCCTCTGTCTCCATACTACCACCACTCCTTCCTCTCCATTTACAATGTAAGCTCTCACTATCAGGGACCTCCCTTTTCCCTTCTCTCATATTATACCCCCGTCTTATTTTAGTTCACTTATTTATGACAATATGTGAATGCTTGGAATTATGTGTATGTTTGTAATTAAGTGTATACAGTATACTAGTGCTTCCTAACTGGGTGCCACGGGGCACTTGCAGGGACGCCACATGTTGGAGGTCCAGGACCAAATCAAATTATATATGGTCAATGTAATAGGAAAACCAATGTTGGCGGCTGCCAATCATAAAATATTTGGACAAACAGAAGTGCAATCCAGTCCACCACCACATAGCTGACCCTAAGGATGACTGGTAAGCATAATTTACTTAATATAAGTATTTTTTCTGAATTTCTCAATAAGATACTTTTGGCCTAGGGGCACCGTGAAATGAATGCTGATACTGTAGGGCGCTGTGATCAAGAAAGTTTGGGAACCACTGCAGTATGCTGTATGTATGTTCCGATCTCTACCCTGTCTGTATTACTGCTCTGTACAGCACTGCAGAACTTTGCAGAGCCATATAAATGAGTGCTAGTAATAATAAAATTAGTAGTAGTAGTAGTAGTTACTAAGTACTAGTAGTAAGTAGTAGTAGTAGTAAGTAGTAGTATTAATAGTAGTTAGTAGTAGTAGTAGTTAGAAAGTAGTACTAAGAAGTAGTAAGTAGTAGTAACTTAGTAAGTAGTAGTAAGTAGTAGTAGTTAGTAAGTAGCAGTAGTAGTAAGTAGTATTAGTAAGTTGTAGTAGTAGTAGTTAGTAAGTAGTAGTTAGTAAGTAGTAGTAGCAGTTAGTAAGTAGTAGTAAGTAGTAGTAGTAAGTAGTAGTAGTTAGTAAGTAGTAGTAAGTAGTAGTAGTTAGTAAGTAGTAGTTAGTAAGTAGTAGTAAGTAGTAGTAGCAGTTAGTAAGTAGTAGTAAGTAGTAGTTGTAGTAGTAGTAGTTAGTAAGTAGTAGTTAGTAAGTAGTAGTAGCAGTTAGTAAGTAGTAGTAAGTAGTAGTAGTAAGTAGTAGTAGTTAGTAAGTAGTAGTTAGTAAGTAGTAGTAGCAGTTAGTAAGTAGTAGTAGTAGTAGTAAGTAGTAGTAGTTAGTAAGTAGTAGTAAGTAGTAGTAGTTAGTAAGTAGTAGTTAGTAAGTAGTAGTAAGTAGTAGTAGCAGTTAGTAAGTAGTAGTAAGTAGTAGTTGTAGTAGTAGTAGTTAGTAAGTAGTAGTTAGTAAGTAGTAGTAGCAGTTAGTAAGTAGTAGTAAGTAGTAGTAGTAAGTAGTAGTAGTTAGTAAGTAGTAGTTAGTAAGTAGTAGTAGCAGTTAGTAAGTAGTAGTAGTAGTAGTAGTTAGTAAGTAGTAGTTAGTAAGTAGCAGTAGTAGTAAGTAGTATTAGTAAGTTGTAGTAGTAGTAGTTAGTAAGTAGTAGTTAGTAAGTAGTAGTAGCAGTTAGTAAGTAGTAGTAAGTAGTAGTAGTAAGTAGTAGTAGTTAGTAAGTAGTAGTTAGTAAGTAGCAGTAGTAGTAAGTAGTAGTATTAATAGTAGTTAGTAGTAGTAGTAGTTAGAAAGTAGTACTAAGAAGTAGTAAGTAGCAGTAGTAGTAAGTAGTAGTATTAATAGTAGTTAGTAGTAGTAGTAGTTAGAAAGTAGTACTAAGAAGTAGTAAGTAGTAGTAACTTAGTAAGTAGTAGGGGTGTGCACCGGCCACTTTTCGTGTTTTGTGTTTTGGTTTTGGATCTGGATCTTTCTTCGTGTTTTGGATCTGGATTGGTTTTGCCAAAACCACCCTTCCGTGTTTTGGGTTCTGGGTTTTGTGTTTTGGATCTGTATTTTTTTGAAAAAAAGCATAAAAACAGCTAAAATCACAGAATTTGTAGGTTTTTCTGCTCCTATGCTATTATTAACCTCAATAACCTTAATTTCCACTCATTTCCAGTCTATTCTGAATACCTCACACCTCACAATAGTGTTTTTATGTCCAAAAGGTTGCACCGAGGTAGCTGGATGACTATGCTAAGCAACACGAGTGGGCGGCACAAACACGTGACCCATCTAGGCGTGAAACTGCAGTGGCAGACAGGATGGCATTGAAAAACTAGGCCCCAAACTGTACATAATACAAAGAAAAAAAAGAGGTGCAAGATGGAATTGTCCTTGGGCCCTCCCACCCACCCTTATGTTGCATAAACAGGACATGCACACTTTAACAAACCAATCATTTCAGCGCCAGGGTCTGCCACACAACTGTGGCTGAAATGATTGGTTCGTTTGGGCCCCCACAAAACAAGCTGGCAATTAATCTGTCCCTGCACAAACTGGCTCTACGGAGGCAAGAAGTCGTCCTCATCCTCCTCATCCACAGATTCCTCACCCTCTTCAGTGTTATGTACATCCTCATCCTCACAGAGTATTAATTCGTCCCTGCTGGAACCACAGGTCCCTCTGTACGTTCTGGAGGCTGGTCTCCCTGGAAGAGTTGATCATTCATTTTATGAACATCATCTTCTCCACATTTTGTGGAAGCAACCTCCTACGCCTTTCGCTAACAAGGTTCCCGGCTGCACTAAACACTCTTTCGGAGTACACACTGGAGGGGGGGCAACTCAGGTAAAATAGAGCCAGTTTGTACAGGGACCTCCAAATTGCTTCTTTTTCCTGCCAGTACAGGTACGGACTGTCTGACATACCTACTTGGATGCTGTCACCGATGTAATCCTTTAACAGACAGACGCACGCTTGTCGCTGCTGCTTTGAGGATTCAAGTGCGGCTACAGCCCACACAATTCACAAAGACAGAAAAAAAAAAAGAATATTTTTATTGTTTGTGGAGCACACTTTGAGGGTTACACCACCCTCTAACAGACAGACGCACGCTTGTCGCTGCTGCTTTGAGGATGCAAGTGCGGCTACAGCCCACAAAATTCACAAAGACAGAAAAAAGAAGAAGAATATTTTTATTCTTTGTGTAGCACACTTTGAGGGTGTCACCACCCTTTAACAGACAGACGCACGCTTGTCGCTGCTGCTTTGAGGATGCAGGTGCGGCTACAGCCCACACATTTCACAAAGACCGAAAAAAAATGAACAATATTTTAATTGTTTGTGTAGCACACTTTGAGGGTGTCACCACCCTTTAACAGACAGACGCACGCTTGTCGCTGCTGCTTTAAGGATGCAGGTGCGGCTACAGCCCACACAATTCACAAAGACAGAAAAAAGAAGAATATTTTTATTGTTTGTGTAGCACACTTTGAGGGTGTCACCACCCTTTAAAAGACAGACGCACGCTTGTCGCTGCTGCTTTGAGGATGCAAGTGCGGCTACATCGCACACAAGTCACAAACACATAAAAAAAATAGTTTTTTATTTTTTGGAGCACTTTGAGAGTTACACCACCCTTTAACAGACAGACGCACGCTTGTCGCTGCTGCTTTAAGGATGCAGGTGCGACTACAGCCCACACATTTCACAAAGACCGAAAAAAAAGAACAATATTTTAATTGTTTGTGTAGAACACTTTGAGGGTGTCACCACCCTTTAACAGACAGACGCATGCTTGTCGCTGCTGCTTTAAGGATGCAGGTGCGGCTACAGCCCACACAATTCACATAGACAGATAAAAGAAGAAGACTATTTTTATTGTTTGTGTAGCACACTTTGAGGGTGTCACCACCCTTTAACAGACAGACGCACGCTTGTCGCTGCTGCTTTAAGGATGCAGGTGCGGCTACAGCCCACACATTTCACAAAGACCGAAAAAAAAAGAACAATATTTTAATTGTTTGTGTAGCACACTTTGAGGGTGTCACCACCCTTTAACAGACAGACGCACGCTTGTTGCAGCTGCTTTAAGGATGCAGGTGCGGCTACAGCCCACACAATTCACAAAGACAGAAAAAAGAACAATATTTTAATTGTTTGTGTAGCACACTTTGAGGGTGTCACCACCCTTTAACAGACAGACGCACGCTTGTCGCTGCTGCTTTAAGGATGCAGGTGCGGCTACAGCCCACACAATTCACAAAGACAGAAAAAAGAAGAATATTTTTATTGTTTGTGTAGCACACTTTGAGGGTGTCACCACCCTTTAACAGACAGACGCACGCTTGTCGCTGCTGCTTTGAGGATGCAAGTGTGGCTACATCGCACACAAGTCACAAACACATAAAAAAAATTTTTTTGATTTTTTTGGAGCACTTTGAGAGTTACAACACCCTTTAACAGACAGACGCACGCTTGTCGCTGCTGCTTTGAGGATGCAAGTGCGGCTACAGCCCACACAATTCACAAAGACAGAAAAAAAAAGAACAATATTTTAATTGTTTGTGTAGCACACTTTGAGGGTGTCACCACCCTTTAACAGACAGACGCACGCTTGTCGCTGCTGCTTTAAGGATGCAGGTGCGGCTACAGCCCACACATTTCACAAAGACAGAAAAAAAAAGAACAATATTTTAATTGTTTGTGTAGCACACTTTGAGGGTGTCACCACCCTTTAACAGACAGACGCACGCTTGTCGCTGCTGCTTTGAGGATGCAGGTGGAATCTAGACGGGATTTGGAACCGAGGACACACTACCTCCATCAATTGTCTAAATCCCACTGCACTAATGTCGGATACCGGACGCACGTCTAACACCAACATAGCAGTCAAGGCCTCAGTTATACGTTTTGCTTCAGGATGACTGCTGTCGTACTTCATCCTCATCGCTAGGGACTGTTGGAGGGTCAATTGTTTAGTAAAAGTAGTGATGTTCCTACTTCCTCTCTGGGATGATGAACAACTCCCAGCAGCAGCAACAGCACTAGTAGGAAGTGGTTCTTGATCTTTCCCTATTTTATTTTTATCAGAGAAAGTTTGGTCCTCCATTTATGTTATATTGATATATATACGTGCGGCTAAAGCGCACACAAACACAGAAAATATTTTTTTATTTTTGCTGGAGAGTAGTGCACTTTGTGGGTTACACCACCCTTTAAGAAATGAGCCAGCCGGCTCTTTACTTATGGGACACAGGCGCACGCTTGGCGCTGCTCCTTTGTTGATGCACGTGCAGCCACAGTGCACACAAGTCACAAACACAGAAAATATATATTTTTTTGGTTTGGAGTGTACTTTGGGGGTTACAGAACCCTTTAACGGTCAAGCCAGCCGGCCCTTTACATATGACACAGGCGCACGCTTGGCACTACTTTGTTGATGCACGTGCGGCTACTGCGCACACAATTCACAAACACAGAAAATAATTTTTTTTTTGGTTTGGACTGGAGTGTACTTTCGGGGGTTACAGCACCCTTAACGGTCAAGCCAGCCGGCCCTTTACTTATGACACAGGCGCACGCTTGGCACTACTTTGTTGATGCACGTGCGGCTACTGCGCACACAATTCACAAACACAGAAAATAATTTTTTTTTGGTTTGGACTGGAGTGTACTTTCGGGGGTTACAGCACCCTTTAACGGTCAAGCCAGCCGGCCCTTTACTTATGACACAGGCGCACGCTTGGCACTACTTTGTTGATGCACGTGCGGCTACTGCGCACACAATTCACAAACACAGAAAATATATTATTTTTTTAGCACTTGGGGGGAGCACCCCTGATGGACAGAGCACCCCCTGGACAACACTACAGCACTCCTTTAGGACTGGGACACTGCACAGGACTTTGGAGTGGACACAGCCCCTATGGAGAACTGACTGCACAACACAGTCCAGCCAGCCCCTATGGACTTTGAAGTAGTGGACACAGCCCCTATTAACAACAGCAGCACAGCACAACACAGCCAGCCCCTATGGACTTTGAAGTAGTGGACAACAGCAGCACTACACTACACTACACTACACAGCCCTAACTCCCACCCTCCCTCTTCACTGTCCACAGCCGAGTGAGAAAATGGCGCCGACGCGGGTACCTTATATAGGATCCAAAACCCGCGAGACTCGGAAGGCGGGATGATGACGTTTTGCCTCGATTTCAGATCCGAGTCAGGCGGGAAAAGTCGAGCCTGACTCGGATCAGACTCGGATCGGGGGGGTTCGGGGGGGTTCGGATTTCAGAAATCCGAACCCGCTCACCCCTAGTAAGTAGTAGTAAGTAGTAGTAGTTAGTAAGTAGCAGTAGTAGTAAGTAGTATTAGTAAGTTGTAGTAGTAGTAGTTAGTAAGTAGTAGTTAGTAAGTAGTAGTAGCAGTTAGTAAGTAGTAGTAAGTAGTAGTAGTAAGTAGTAGTAGTTAGTAAGTAGTAGTTAGTAAGTAGTAGTAAGTAGTAGTAGTAGTAGTAGTTAGTAAGTAGTAGTTAGTAAGTAGCAGTAGTAGTAAGTAGTATTAGTAAGTTGTAGTAGTAGTAGTTAGTAAGTAGTAGTTAGTAAGTAGTAGTAGCAGTTAGTAAGTAGTAGTAAGTAGTAGTAGTAAGTAGTAGTAGTTAGTAAGTAGTAGTTAGTAAGTAGTAGTAAGTAGTAGTAGTAGTAGTAGTTAGTAAGTAGTAGTTAGTAAGTAGCAGTAGTAGTAAGTAGTATTAGTAAGTTGTAGTAGTAGTAGTTAGTAAGTAGTAGTTAGTAAGTAGTAGTAGCAGTTAGTAAGTAGTAGTAGTAGTAGTAGTTAGTAAGTAGTAGTTAGTAAGTAGCAGTAGTTAGTAAGTAGTAGTAGCAGTTAGTAAGTAGTAGTAAGTAGTAGTAGTAAGTAGTAGTAGTTAGTAAGTAGTAGTTAGTAAGTAGTAGTAAGTAGTAGTAGTAGTAGTAGTTAGTAAGTAGTAGTTAGTAAGTAGCAGTAGTAGTAAGTAGTATTAGTAAGTTGTAGTAGTAGTAGTTAGTAAGTAGTAGTTAGTAAGTAGTAGTAGCAGTTAGTAAGTAGTAGTAAGTAGTAGTAGTAGTAGTAGTAGTTAGTAAGTAGTAGTTAGTAAGTAGCAGTAGTAGTAAGTAGTATTAGTAAGTTGTAGTAGTAGTAGTTAGTAAGTAGTAGTTAGTAAGTAGTAGTAGCAGTTAGTAAGTAGTAGTAAGTAGTAGTAGTAAGTAGTAGTAGTTAGTAAGTAGTAGTTAGTAAGTAGCAGTAGTAGTAAGTAGTATTAGTAAGTTGTAGTAGTAGTAGTTAGTAAGTAGTAGTTAGTAAGTAGCAGTAGTTAGTAAGTAGTAGTTAGTAAGTAGCAGTAGTAGTAAGTAGTATTAGTAAGTTGTAGTAGTAGTAGTTAGTAAGTAGTAGTAGCAGTTAGTAAGTAGTAGTAAGTAGTAGTAGCAGTTAGTAAGTAGTAGTAAGTAGTAGTAGTAAGTAGTAGTAGTTAGTAAGTAGTAGTTAGTAAGTAGCAGTAGTAGTAAGTAGTATTAGTAAGTTGTAGTAGTAGTAGTTAGTAAGTAGTAGTTAGTAAGTAGCAGTAGTTAGTAAGTAGTAGTAGTAGTAGTAAGTAGTAGTAGTAAGTAGTAGCAGTTAGTAAGTAGTAGTAAGTAGTAGTAGCAGTTAGTAAGTAGTAGTAAGTAGTAGTAGTAAGTAGTAGTAGTTAGTAAGTAGTAGTTAGTAAGTAGCAGTAGTAGTAAGTAGTATTAGTAAGTTGTAGTAGTAGTAGTAGTTAGTAAGTAGTAGTTAGTAAGTAGCAGTAGTTAGTAAGTAGTAGTAGTAAGTAGTAGTAGTTAGTAAGTAGTAGTTAGTAAGTAGCAGTAGTAGTAAGTAGTATTAGTAAGTTGTAGTAGTAGTAGTTAGTAAGTAGTAGTTAGTAAGTAGCAGTAGTAGTAAGTAGTAGTAGTAGCAGGTAGTAGTAGTTAGTAAGTAGTAGTAAGTAGTAGTAAGTAGTAGTAGTAAGTAGTAGTAGTTAGTAAGTAGTAGTTAGTAAGTAGCAGTAGTAGTAAGTAGTATTAGTAAGTTGTAGTAGTAGTAGTTAGTAAGTAGTAGTTAGTAAGTAGCAGTAGTTAGTAAGTAGTAGTAGTAGTAGTAAGTAGTAGTAGTAAGTAGTAGCAGTTAGTAAGTAGTAGTAAGTAGTAGTAGCAGTTAGTAAGTAGTAGTAAGTAGTAGTAGTAAGTAGTAGTAGTTAGTAAGTAGTAGTTAGTAAGTAGCAGTAGTAGTAAGTAGTATTAGTAAGTTGTAGTAGTAGTAGTTAGTAAGTAGTAGTTAGTAAGTAGCAGTAGTTAGTAAGTAGTAGTAGTAGTAGTAAGTAGTAGTAGTAAGTAGTAGTAGTTAGTAAGTAGTAGTTAGTAAGTAGCAGTAGTAGTAAGTAGTATTAGTAAGTTGTAGTAGTAGTAGTTAGTAAGTAGTAGTTAGTAAGTAGCAGTAGTAGTAAGTAGTAGTAGTAGCAGGTAGTAGTAGTTAGTAAGTAGTAGTAGTAAGTAATAGTAGTAAGTAGTAGTAGTAGCAGGTAGTAGTAGTTAGTAAGTAGTAGCTAGTAAGTAGTAGTAAGTAGTAGTAGTAAGTAATAGTAGTAAGTAGTAGTAGTTTGTAAGTAGTAGTAGTTTTATTATTAAAATGCTGTGTTAAATTTTGATATATGCCTAGCATATATAATGTACACAGAAAGATGGTGTATATGTCTTCTGCCCTAGTATAAATACAGTTATAATAACTACAAAAGGTGGTACTGCAGTGAGGGAGAGGTATCAAGCTTCCTAAAGAGTGTAGAAGTTGCCCCTAGCAACCAATCAGCTTTGAGGTAGCCGTTATCAAGTACATTCTATAAAATGATAGAGAGAAGCTGATTGGTTGCTATAGGTTACTTCTCCACTTGTCCACGTCTACAAACTTTATAAGGCATGATACAGCTCTCTCTAAGTTTCTTTAATTGGGTGATTCCAAGTTAGGTGTAATGTATCACAGACATAAACTGGTTACACAATGACCATTACCAATCCCCGCCACTGCAGACTCACGTCTATTTGACAAACCCAGGAAGTTTAGACCTCACAATAAAAAAAAAAAAAAATGTTTATTAGTTTGGTGGAGTGTTGACGGGCAGTATACAGGAATCAGTAGGACGTGACAGTGCGTTTAGTGTAAGACAGCCGCAAACAGAAAAGCATCATTATAGGAAGAGGAAACAGGCTCTTACCACTGGACAGCTTTCAGGAGAACCTTCTTCCGCTCCGCCAGATTTTCCTGTTAGCATTTCCAAGGATCGCAAGTTTGAAACACATTAGAAATTGTATAAAATCTCTCAGTGTAAAGGTTGCATAATATACTACAACTGTCACAATAATGAATAATCCCAGAGGTATATACACACAATCCCACCTGATACAGCAATCCTCAGGGTATGCGTAAGAGCTCCCAGCAACACTTTACACTTTAATATGAATCATCAGTGTAATTTAAATATTAGTTGTCTCACCAGTGGGATGGTAGCTGAGTAATTACCATTGCTGCTGATATTAATTCATGCCTTTACACATATACTGTACATATAAATATTGCATATCACCAAAGCATCAGTGTACGTGAGCTCAGTGAGATGCTGGTAAACATTGATGTGTAGGGGCTTGATTCTTACAACAATAGAGTTTCCTGAATCCCTTCATAACCGAGGATTTCTCTGGTCCTGAAGCAGTACAATAGGAATAAAAATAAGAATCCCTTGAGAATTACTTTTTCCTAGCAGAGACGCAGTTCTAATATAAAGACCCCTGAATTCTCAGATCACGCTACAGGGGAAATTCTGTAAAGGGGCATACACAATTTGGTGTGCATTTTTTTCAGTAAAAATGACAGCTGCTATCATGACCATTTTTTCATTAACGCGGGTATGCATGCCCCCGATTCCTGTGCTATCCAATTGAAAAAAAAAATGGTCACAGTAATTTTTACTGCAAACACCCACAAGGAAATCAACCTGTACCCCCCCAAAAAATAGAAAATAATATTGGGTAACATAATCAAAGTATACTATGGTTCCAAAAGAAAATGTTTTAAGCTTTAGAAAATTGGCTGATTTTTTTTTTGCATATTTTTTTTTTAAAGTAAAAATAATTATATACAGCAAACTTTTTTTCGTTTAAATACTAAAAAAAAAATGAAAAGGTGAAAAAAAAGTGACTTTGTGGTAATTTGGGGCCACTTCATTTTTTTCTACAATTTTTTTTTATTTTTATTTAAAAGCAATTATTTTTCATCTAAATAAATACTGTAATTAAATTTTGGGTGCATACACTAACAAAAAAGTTTATTTGGGGGTAATTTAAGCCCATTTTTTTCACAGCAATAATGGCATGTATTATTGGACGAATGAAGCCTAATGGTTACTTCAAATTGCCTAATTAGTCATTAAGCAGGGGGGGGGTCCAAGAGGTTTGGAAGCAAGTCCAGACTTTTTACTTAAAATAGGGATTTTCCATGACTTTTCACCTGCTCTCGGGCTGAAAGAAATAAATCTATTTACCATATCTGAAATTCTCGCAACCTTTTGAATCCGGGTCGTAACTAGGGGTGTCTCACCTTTGCCGCTGCACAGAACACAGGGCTCTGTGGACGGCACTGTTGCCACCCCATGGGCCTTGCTTCTGGTTAACAGGATGCATCCTCAGAATGGTCCAATCAGCGCTGCACTTACCGGTGCTCAGGGGCGTATCTACCCATTGGCCAGGATGGCACTCGCCAGGATGGCACTCGCCAGGGGCGCCGAACAAAGGGGGGGTGCCGCCCGGCAGTGCCACCAGTAGCCAAGGGGTGGACAAGTCCCCTGGGCCGCACAAGTGTAGGGCGGACCGCAGTGAGAGCGGACTGCCCTACACAGTTTACAAACAGACAGCCGCCAGCGGCGGCTGTGTGTTTGTAACAGCAGCCAGCTAATGAGAGTCATACAGACTATTTTTGAGATGGAAACGACAGGACTGTGAAAGGTTCTGGATATGTGGTTTGAAGGAGAGGGATGAGTCCAGGATAACTCCAAGACAGTGCACTTTGGGGCTAGATGAGATAGTTATACCATCAATTGATAAAGAAATAGTGGGAAGTGAGGTTATGTGGCAGGGTGGGAAGACGATCAGCTCTGTCTTAGACATATTAAGTTTAAGAAATCGCTGGGACATCCAGGAAGAGATGGCAGAGAGACAGTTGGAGATACGAGTCAGAAGAGAGGGGGAAAGATCAGGGTAGATTTGAGTATCATCAGCATAGAGACGATAATGGAGGTCAAAAGAGCTGATGAGTTCACCTAGAGAGGAAGTATAGAGGGAGTATAGAAGAGGTCCAAGAACAGAACCTTGAGGAACACCTACTGTAAGAGGCTGTGGGGGGGAAGAGGAGTCATGAGAGGAAACTGAGAAAGATCAGTCAGAGAGGTAGGATGACAGCCAGGAGAGGACAGTGTCACGTAGACCAAGGGAGTGAAGGATATGCAGCAAGAGAGGGTGGTCCAAGAGTAGTTTTTTTTAAGAATGGGGGAGACAAGGGCATGCTTGAATGCAGAAGGAACAGTGCCTGATGAGAGGGAGAGGTTAATGAGGTGGGCAAGATGAGAGCAGGCAGAAATAGAGAGGAAGCGGAGGAGGCGGGAGGGGAACGGATCAAGGGGGGAGGTGGAAGAGTGGGAGGACCGGATGAGGTGCATGACTTCCTCTCCAGATACAGGGAAGAAGGATGTTAGAGTTGGTAAAGTTAATTGGGAGGGGTGATCTGGGAAAGGAGGAGGTGGAGAGCTGGGGGACTGGTTGGATATGATGCCCTGACGTATGGAATCAATTTTAGATGTAAAGAAGGTAGCAAAGTCAAGGGCAGAGAGCAAGGAGGGGAGACGAGGAGGGGGTTGGGCGAAGGAGGGAGTTCAAAGTGTTGAAGAGACGCTTGGGGATTAGAGGACTGAGAGGAGATGAGGATCTTGAAATATGACTGTTTAGAGAGGGAGAGATCAGCACTATAGGATGAGAGCATAAATTTGAAATGGAGAAAATCTGCCTTAGAGCGTGATCTTCTCCACTGTCGCTCGGCGGTTCGTGAACACTTTTGCAGGTATCTGGTGCATTTGGAATGCCAGGGTTGAGGAGTAGATCTGCGAGTGTGAGTAGTGATCGCCAGGGCAACAGAGTCCATAGCAGAAGTAAGGGAGGCGTTGTATAGGGAAGTGGCTTGTTCAGGGCAGGAGAGAGAGAGGATAGGGGAGAGAAGTGAGTCAAGCAGGGAAGAAAAGGAAACTGTGTCGATAGCGTCAATGTTACGCTTAGTGATGGTGGCTTTTGGAGGTAGAGAAGGGGAAGGAGAGAGGGACAGGTTAAAAGAGAGAAGGTGATGGTCAGAAAGTGGGAAAGGGGAATTGGAGTGATCAGAAATATCACATCGGTGAGTGAAGACCAGATCAAGCAAATGGCCACTCACATGGGAGGGTGAGGATTCTGTGGGGATATCAATTGGAATATTGAAGTCACCTGGGATAATGGAGGGAAGGTCTGAGGAGAGAAAGTGTGGGAGCCAGGAAGCAAAGTTGTCAAGGAACTTGGAGGGCCAGGGGGACGGTAAATGACAGCTACTCGGAGGTGTACTGGGTGGAAGAGGCGTAAAGCATGGACTTCAAATGTAGAGAATGTAAGGGATGGTTCAGAGGGAATGGGTTGGTATGAGTAACCAGGGGATAGGAGGACCCCAACACCACCACCATGGCAACCCCCAGGTCGTGGGGTGTGGGAAAAGGTGAGGCCCCCAGAGGAGAGAGCTCCAAGTTCAGGCTAGGCGAACTCAATAGTAAGTAACCAGACCACAGCAAGTGTTGTCACTTAACCGTTCCATGTAATCTATTTAATGGATCTGTTAAGCTACTTGGGGAGACTTAGGCAACAACATCAATGACAAAATGTACAGTATGTGTGTCTATTAACCACAGATCAGTATTTAGCTCTCTGCTACCACCTAGTGGTGACATTATTAAAAGATGCTGCTTGTGTATATTGTTTCAACAGCTACAATATATTTATGTTATAATGCATATCCTTCTTGTTGCAGAAATACCAATAAATGGAATCTACATTTTTTTGGCTTTCACTATGCAAAATGAATGAGATCTGAAAGAAAATTGATTACAATGGAACTTGAAATTTTGAATACTTATAACCCCATAATTCGGGGAAATCTTTCTTATTTTTCAATTACTATGGTCCACATGAAATAAATTAAATGTAATTCATGCAATACAGGGCTCAGTCAGTGCGCCCGTTATTTTCACACAATGCAGGGGAATTATGAGTGCACACAGTGCAGTGGAATTATGAGTGCACACAGTGCAGGAGAATATGGGTGCACACAGTGCTAGCACATACTGGAGTATGGCAGGTGCACCAGTGTAAATAGTTTTATGGACAATGTAGCAAAGAGACTGAAATAAGAAAGGGGTGAATTTGAGGAGAACTTCTGCATGTACTAAGGGGCAGCCGGTCATTGCGCTCCACAAAGGAGCTGAATTTTGGAATACCTTAGAGCTGGCGGTCTCCGGGCCTGGTCCTATTATTAGTGCACACAGTGCAGGAGAATATGGGTGCACACAGTGCTAGCACATACTGGAGTATGCAGGTGCACCAGTGTAAATAGTTTTATGGACAATGTAGCAAAGAGACTGAAATAAGAAAGGGGTGAATTTGAGGAGAACTCCTGCATGTACTAAGGGGCAGCCTGTCATTGCACTCCACAAAGGAGCTGAATTTTGGATTACCTTAGAGCTGGCGGTCTCCGGGCCTGGTCCTATTATTAGGACCCATTTCACACTTTCAAATTTGCTGTGTTTCTGTAAACTTCATGGAATGTAAAATAAAGGTTCGCACACTAAATTCGTGCATCTAATACAGATAGTCATCATATGGGCAGGACCGGATTAAGGGGGGTGACAGGGGCGGTCGCCCTGGGGCTCCCACGCAGGATCGGTGTTACCCTGCCGAGAACAAGTGTCCAGCGCCACCTGTTTCTAGATGGGGGCTCCGCTGCCTTGGCTCTGTGGTCTGAATGTAGCAGCACAGTCAATGTAGAGCGGCTCCCGAGTCCCCTTATCAGCTTCACATGCTGGCGACGCTGATCACTGATGTGGGGCATTAGGTGCCGCTCTACATTGTATGCAGCAGCGCTGACTGATGGACAGAGCTAGAATCACCTGACTCGAGGTGAATAAGGGAGTGGAAAGGACGGGAGGGTGATTGGATATGCTCTGGGTGGCTTGGTGGAGTGGGGTGATTAGGCTCCATGTGGCTTGTAGGGACCCCCCACAACTTAGTTGCCCCATGGTCCCCACGAGCTTTAATCAAGCCCTGCATATGGGGTCTGATTCAGAGGGGCACGCTAACTGCCGGCAATGCCCATATCCATGCAGTTACTCGATGTTGGAAGTACTGAGTATGCGTCCGAGGCTGAGTGTTTCTGGGTTAGCCAGATGGGGGCGTGTCGGATGCACGTGACGGTCAGCGTTTAAAGACGCAGTTGTACTGACAGGTGGCAATGTTCAGATGGAGATTCTGTGCCCCCATAGGTCTGGTGCAATCTTCGATGTTGCGACCGATGGTGCATCTTAATACGCACATTGACGGATTAGCACAACAGCCGATGGACGTCTCAGAAGGAAGACCATTGGCCACGGCATTTTGAATGCAGGCACAGTTGCGGCTGCAAATGCGTCCACCTCTAAATCAGGCCCCTTAATGTCACTCTCAAGTCATAAATACGGCCTCAACTAAAAGAAGAAAAAAAATGAAAGTTTACTACAGTATCCTGCCAGGGGTGGTGGTATCAAGGAAAGTGCCGGTAAAACAATGACCGGTGAGTGAATAGATGCTTTGCGGATGCGCACGGCATCTATTCACACTTCAGGGGGAGCTTGGGGGCAGCCTAGCATCTCTGTGATTGCTGGGCATGCTCCCTACAGGGATGAAAAGGGGGGCCTGTCTCGAGGACACACCCCTTTTCAGAGTGACCGTGCCCCTTTTCGGGCTGAAGTGCCCCTTTCTGACAGGTGCCCTGCCCCCTGCCTGCCCTAGCGTGAAGATTACTCAATTATGTCATTGGCTACTGATGATCACTTCTCTGCCTTTTTGGCTAAAATCATATGTAGATGCCTATGTACACTGTGGGGCTTAAAGGCACCCCCAGTAGGCAATGGGCCATCACCAGGTCCACTGGCCAAGAGGCCGGCTGCTTGAAGCCAGAGGTGCTATGTGCCCCTGGTGCCGCCTGCATTGGTGAAGGACATCACCTTGCACTAGTATGGCACTTTGCAATGAGCACCTTTTTTCACTTTGCACTGAGCACCTTTTTTTCCTTTGCTCTAGCCTTCTGGCAAGGATAATTTTTTTATACTCATGACTGTGTGTGTGTTTCACGTTTGATGAGGTTTGGACAAAACCCTTATGGGCTGCCCTCTCCCTAAGTTGCCTGAGGTTCTATCCTTCAAGGGAGAACTGAAGAATCTGTTCTCTAGGGGGAAGCTTCAACGAACCCTGGCGAGAAAGAGGCGACCGCGAGTCTAGGCACAGAGGGAAGTCCGGAGACCCTTGCCCTTTGAAGGGGCCTTGTGGCTTCTGGGGTCTGGATTGTCAAGGAGTCCACCCTAGTTTCGGTGAAGGGGGACCCAAAGATTCCTTTTTCCTCTCAATTCGGCCTTTTGACTCTGAGGAGATGGAGAGAAACCGCGTCCTTCTACTTTTGGAGAGGGTCCACAAACCCAAGCTCCAGCACAGTTTAGCACTGCACTGGGTGATTGTAGCATGCACCTCGGGCTTCAATACCAAAAATCGGCTACTGAAGAATGGATAGGCTGCACTCTCAGTGATGTCACTGGTTCCTAGTGAATAGATAGGCAGCATTTTCAGTGATGTCATTAGCTATTAGTAAATGGATAAGCTGCATTCTCAGTGATGTCACTGGTACCTAGTGAATTGATAGACTGCTGCTGGTTAATGGATAGACTTTTTTTCCGATGATGTCACTGGTACCTAGTTAATTGATAGGCTGCATTCTCAGTGATATCATTGGCTACTGGTGAATGGATAGGCTGCATTTTCTCATTGGTGTCACTGGCTATAAATAAATGGATAGGCTGCTTATTCTATGGTGTCACTGGCTACTGATGAATGGATAGGCTGCATTCTCAATGATGTCACTGATACCAAGTGAATGTATAGGCTGCATTCTCAATGGTGTCACTGATTCCTAGTAAATAAGTTCAACAATGAACCCCACTACACTACTGGAGGAGTCGGTTTCTACTTTTAAAGCAAAAAACGTAACAAAGCTGAATGATTGGCATTTGTTTCTCAAATATGATGTGACATACAGTAGCCTGATATTCCTGGGATACCTGCATGCTAGTAAAGAGGGTGTTGATTGACGTCTCCTCTTCATCTGCGTTGTTCCGAACCTCTTCAATCATAGCTTTCAGAAGAATAATCGCTTCCCGGGTCGAAGTCTGCAGCTCTTTCACTGTCTGTATTCAACACACATTGAAAATCATCACACACATTTCAGACTACATGGCCTGAAAATTCATATGAATAATGGATGTCAGTGGTCGTATTATATATTAACTTCTGAAACATGCTACCAAGCCTTAACAATCCTAAATAATTCTTACTCCATTTACCTACCTTAGCCACATCCAGGGGCTGGCTGGCAACTTTTAGCCTGGGGGGCAAATGCATGCAGGCGGCCCTGGCAGAGGAGTAGCGTGTAGCCAGGGTGCCCGAAGAACGTGCGTGCTACGGCGCCGAACCCCCCTCAAGTGTTTCAGGGAGGAGGCGGGTCCATATGGGATTAATGTAAGGTAAAAATAAAGATTAGGGGCAGCCCCCTGTCGTAGTGCCCCCATGTGCCACAGGAGAGAACACCCTTATGCAGGCCTCCAGTAGTGCCCCCAGTAGTGATCCCCCTATGCAGTGCCACTTGTGCCCCCAGTAGTAAGCCCCTTATATAGTGCCCCCAGTAGTGGTCCCCCCTGTGCAGTGCCCCTTGTGCCCCCAGTAGTAAGCCCCTTATATAGTGCCCCCAATAGTGGTACCCCCTATGCAGTGCCCCCAGTAGCAGTCCACCCCCCATGCAGTGCCCCCAATAGTGGTAACCCTTATGCAGTGCCCCTTAAATAGTGGCCCCAGTTGTAGTCTCCCCCCTATGCAGTACCCCCAGTATTGCCCTTTATATAGAGCCCCCAGCAGTGGTCCCTCGATGCAGAGCCCCCAGTGGTAGTCCCCTCCCCTATGTAGTGCCCCTAGTAGTAGTCCCCTCCCCCCTATGCAGTGCCCCTAGTAGTAGTCCCCTCCCCTTGTAGTAGTCCCCCCTTGTAGTGCCCCCAGTAGTAGTAGTACCCACTTGTAGTGCCCCCAGTAGTAGCCCCCCTTGTAGTGCCCCCAGTAGTAGTCCCCCCTTGTAGTGCCCCCAGTAGTATTCCCCCCCTTTGTAGTGCCCCCAGTAGTAGTAGTCCCCCCCTTTGTAGTGCCCCCAGTAGTAGTAGCCCCCCCTTGTAGTGCCCCCAGTAGTAGCCCCCCCTTGTAGTGCCCTAAGTAGTAGTAGTCCCCCCTTGTAGTTCCCCCAGTAGTAGTAGTCCCCCCTTGTAGTTTCCCCAGTAGTAGATCTCCCCCCCTTGTAGTGCCCCCAGTAGTAGTAGCCCCCCTCCTTGTAGTGCCCCCAGTAGTAATCCACCCCCCTGGTAGTGCCCCCAGTAGTAATCCCCTCCTGGTAGTGCCCCCAGTAGTCCCCCCCCCCCCAGTAGAGAGAGACTTAATAAAAAAATAAAAAAACACTTACCTGAAACTCCCGCTCCTGGTCCCGACGCTTCTACCTGCTCCTCCGGCCGCTTTGCAATATGGGAGAGACGTCGTCATGATGACGTCTCTCCCATTACCCACTGCGGGTGCTGGAAGATGGCTCCCGCAGTGGGAGCAGCAGCAGCCGATGAGAGCCTGACAGACTCTCAGCGGCTGCTGATTACAGCAAACACACAGCTGCCGGCTCCAGCGGCTGTGTGTTTGTGCTGTGTAGCGCTGACCGAACTCCGTCCGGTCAGCGCTACACACGCGGTGCAGTCTGTGTCACAGTGACACAGACTGCCCGCGGCCCGCATGACGCTGCGGCCCGAGGGGCACATGGCACCCTGCCCCCCGGCCCAGCTCGCCACTGGCCACATCAACTCTCAAATGCAGGGGTGCAGCTGGGTCTCTAATACGTGAGAGCTGCATTATTGCACCTTCAGGTAAGTAGCATACTTGGATTGGCTTACGTTACACTAGAGATGAGCGGGTTCGGATCAGTTCGGATTTCCACGCCAAGTTCGGATTTTTCCCAATAAAAAACGGGACTCAGAAAGGGGCATAACGTCATTTTTCATCAACAAACATTATCATTCCTGGACTTTTGTCTAGGAATGATGATGTTTGTCCATGAAAAATGACGTTTTGCCTCTTTCTGAGTCCTGTTTTTTTGTCGGAAAAATCCGAACTTGGCGTGGAAATCCGAACTAATTCGAACCCACTCATCTTTAGTTACAACCAAGACTGAAATAGGTGCAAATGACCAATCTAAGATGATTTTAGGATCACTGGGTCTTGGTCTAACAACAAATTAGTCCCAAAGGATGATTCAAAAAAGCAATTATAGTACATGATAATAGCTCTATACTACTTCCTAGGGATGCTGATGCTACAATTACTCAGTGGGTACAGAGTGGTTTGTTTACATTTGCTATGGACCCTTTTCAAACTTTTGCTCATCGGAAACCCTATCCTACCCTGACAGAGCCCAAAAGATAGACACAGCATGTTTGAATTTGGGATTTTCCCTCAGAGCAGCCCAATGTTCTGTATATCCAGTGACTAAGCACTGAGGCAAAGAGCTGCCATGAATTCCAGTATCTGCTCAACTATTAATTGTTTGGGGATCACTGGTCATTATTACTGTATTCATAATCTAAAAAAAGCACAAATGGCTATGGTCTATGTGCTTAAAGCCTATCTTACACCATGTGTCGTGTGACTGTGGTTGCCATGGTAAGTTATCAATCACAAAATGACTAAGATGCTTCTTAAAGCCTGCCACGGTGATTTGTGTTAAAAAAAAAAGATGACATTGTCATGGGGTTGCTGTTATGACTTACCGTTACAGCCTGATCCAGCTTCTCGCACCCTTGTATGTAAGCGGTCTCAATATCAATGCAGTGAGTGCGGCTTTCTCTGTGGAAAAACCATAAACAGTCTATGGAATATATTTTATAAGAGTAAAGTCTGTACATCTAGGGGCTTATTTATTGAGGGAAATCACCTGAAAACTGCCATTTTCGGGGAAATCCTGTCAAAAGTATCCCCAGGATTTGAGAAGCAGGGATAACTACGATATAACTACGAATCCGATGGTTAGCGCACATCTCCGATGTTTTGCTGCCTGCGCATGCGCAAGACCCATTCTGCACATAGCGCACATTTCCTGGCCTCGCAAGTGACCATGACGCATATTTCTTGGCCTCGCAAGTGACCAGGACCCGGACAGGCTTCAGTAGACTTCAGCTTCTACAGCCTGGCCAGAGTAGCAACCATCATGACCATTGGTTGCGATGGTGATCCCATGATTGCGATGGTGATCTCAAGCTGCTACCTTGGGTCACAGCTCTGGGATGGCAGATGCAGCAAGGAGGTGTCTGATTCCTACAGTCACCTGCTGCTGCATTAGCATTTTACATGAAGGGAATTGCACAGCCACTTGTGCGCGGCTCTGCAATTCTGTCCATCATCCGAATAAGGCCCATAGTGCGCTGTTCTGCACGTGTTTATAGGAAGTGAATGCAGCTTGAACAGTGAATGAATAGTCACAAAATGATCATTATGAGTAACACTGCTCAGTATACTTACCCTCCCCCCTTCCATCCCCCTAACCCTAACCCTCCCTTTTTGTAGCCTAACCCTCCCAACCCTGCACCCTAACTCTCCTTGTTAGGTTTAGGCACTAAGCCTCCCCCTTAGTGCGTAAACCTAACCCTCCCCCCTTAGTGCCTAACCCTCCCCCCTACGGGTGCTTAACCCTAACCTCCCCCCCAAAACCTAACCCTAATCCCGCTACACTCCCTAAACCTAACACTCCTTCCCCCCCCCTGGCTATCGCTAAGGGCACCCGGCATTGGGATTAAGATAGGCGTCTGTAGTTTGACTCCTATCTTAAGGCCTTTGTGGGGATTCCCCCGGTCTCATAGCTACATCCCTTTGGCAGGGCCGCCATCACCGGGTGGCTGAGAGTCACGGGAGACAGAGCATAGCCTGCGCTTGAATTAAATATTGAGTCGTCCACGAGCCAATCACAGCTCGCGGAACAGCAGCCAATCAGGAGCGGCCGCTCCTGATTGGCTGCCATTCCGCGAGCTGTGATTGGCTCGCGGTCAGCTCCATATTCCAAATGCCACGGCGCCGATGCTCTGATTCTACCTGCTGCCCGGTGCATTCTGCACCGCTGCCAGCCAGGCCCCCTCTCTCTCTAAACAAGGTATGCTACCCCTGCCTTGCTCCCCCACCCCAGTCCAGCCAGCCAGCTTTCCCTGCTGCTCGCCTCCCCCCCAGTTCAGCCAGCCCTCCAGTCCGGCCAGCCTGCCATCCCTGCACCCAACACTATTCCAGTCCAGCCAGCCACCATCCCTGTCTTCCCTGCCCCAGTCCAGTCAGCCTTCCCTGCTCCCCAGCCACAGTCCAGCCAGCATTCCCTGTGACCCCCCCCAGTCCAGCCAGCCTTCCTTGCTCCCCACCCCGTCCATCTAGCATTCCCTGTGCCCCTCCAATCCAGCCTGCTTTCCCCGCCCCCCCAAGTCCAGCCAGCATTCTAGTATAGCCAGTCTGCCTTACCTGCACCTCCCAGTCCAGCCAGCCACCCTGTCTTCCCTGTTCTGCCCCGGTCCAGCCCGCCTTGCCTTTGCTCTCCCCACAGTCCAGACAGCGTTCCCTGCACCCCCCTAGTCCAGCCAGTGAGCCTGCTTTCCCTGCCCACCACCCCCAGTACAGCCAGCCTTCTAGTCCAGGCAGCCTGCCTTCCTTGTGCCCTCCCCAGTCCAGCCAGCCTTCCCTGCACCCCCCGCAGTTATAATAACTGCCCCCGCAGCCCAAATGTTGATACCCCTTAAAAGTAGCCCCACCCACATTATCCACAGCTCCGCCCACCTCTGTCCCATACCCCGGGGTGGGGCCCTGTCTATTTTGTCAGTACTGGGCCCCACTTTTTCTGATGGCAGCCATGCCAATTGGTAGACACCTTTCCTTTTCCAGTACTGCCAACCCAGTGACAAAGTAGCAACCAAATGCAGAGGAAATTAATAGCAGGACTGGGATGAGGACCGAGGCTAAGCATGAGATTTTAATATAAGTTTTAGAGCCAAGAGCCGCCAACTAATACTCAGGCACATCAGCCCATCTGGAGAGCTGCCACTCCATACGTGACAGGGTAAACAACATCAGTGGACGTGAAATGGCCTCGATGCCTCTGCATATGCAAGTTAGCCGGACACTGCTACAATGTGTAAATCTCCACTCACACTTGCATGTCACGGAAGCAGTTGATGCAAAGCATGGATTTCTTCTCGGTGGAAAACATGATGTAGGGTTCCTCATGCAAGGCTGCAAGAAAGATACCACAGTTAAGAACTACTTGAAAACAGCTGTTGCTAAATGGGATATGTAGATAAATTTGGGAGGTACTATTAAATGTTAATGGGCATATAAACTCACCACCAGGTTAGGGTCCTAATGATTGTGGGATTGGGCACCCGAATATTGTTGCAGCTGGAAATATAGGGATTCACATCAGGCTGGGGCAACACAAATACATGCGACTCCTTTTCCTCTATTGTGTCTACATTCGTGCTCAGCATTTAGTTCCACGCCTACAACTAGCCTAAAGTCCTCTCTCTGACCAACTTCAGAGCTCAAACCGCATTTACCTTGCATTCTAGGGGTGTATATTTACTATGAAACCACTGCCACCCATTGTAGATTATTTTCACCTCCAAACTGTTGGTTTACAAATGACCCGGCCGAATCCGGGCTCTGCGCTTGCACTGTTGCGGACCCCCAACACACGTGACATCTTGACGTCATGGTAGAAGGGTGGGGCCTCCTGCAGCAGGAAAAAGAACTGTGCCTGATGCTCTGAGCAGCTCTACAGGCTGCAGGGCGCATGGGGCAGAGATGGTACCACCCCCAGGGCACTGCGCCATGGGCGACAGCACTGCTCAAGCACCCCTAGTTATGTCCCTGCCGCTGGTTGTTTCATCAGAACAGCTGCAAAAAAACCGCCACAAAACTGCTGTATCTTTCTGGCAAATCAGAAGGAGAGGAATCACAGTACGCTTATAAAGGCTGATAGTTACGGGGAGCCGCAGAAGCATGATTTACTACCTTATGCCAGAATCCATATAGGTCCGTGCACCTGCAAGCGGGAAGTTGTGCCACCCATTTATATACCACCAGCTGCCGCAACTGTCATCACTAGTATCTGCACTTGCACCAGCCCCATGTTAGAGATCTGTCAGAAGCAGTCTCCCCTTCTCCATATGCACGACTCAGATCTCACGTAGCTTTAGACACATGCCCATGACACTCCCATGCACTCCCAAAAGACAAGGCGTTATTGAGTGCTTGCATTATAGCCACCCATTTGCCATCCTGAAATGCACAATTTCACAATTCCGTCTGACTCAGAATAGGACAGAGATATGTAAATATGCGTAAATTCACAACTGCGCATGTGCTGTGTGCAAAAACTCATTATTTGCACCCGTGCATAGAGATCCATCAGAATCTGGCCCATAAATAGGGCAATCATTATGTGTAACATTATAATTCTCTAATGGCGGCAATGTAATTTAAATATTAAGGGCAAAATTAATGTTTCATTTCATTGAGAGCAATATTATTTATTACTTATATTAAAGTGGAAATATTAATTAATTGTTAATTGGTGCAAGGAAAATATTTTTTATTACAGGGGCAACATTTTTTAATTTTTTTTTAAATCGTTAAATAATACCTGTTGCTCCTGTCAAAACAAAGAAACAAAAAATTTTTTACACTAATTAACAGCCACAAGGTTTTTTCTATTCAATTGGCCGCGGGAAATTGAGCTGCACACATTTTTATAGGAATTTAACGCTGCTTTTTGCTCGCAGCTTCAGAGCAGGTCCCAAATCAGAGAAAATCTTTATATTAAAGTAAAAATGTAAGGACTTAGGGTCTGATTCAGAGCCGGACGCTCTGACCAGAGCGCTCGCTCTGAATCAGGGCCCTCCTCCATGAAAATGGAGCGGCCTCCTGGCCACTCGCATAGCTGTGGGTGACCACCCACAGCATATGCGAGCGGCCAAAAAGACTTGCGACGGAGACCCTGCGGTAGGGTCTCCCTGCCACAAGCCCTGGAGTGATTTTGGCTCTATCAGAGCCAAAATCAGTCCCATTGACATCACTAGTGATGTCAGTGGGGCCGGCTTCAGACGGTAGGCGTTCCCATGGGAACGTCTCCGTCTGGCAGGCACGCCCCCAGCACGCCCACCAAAGGGGGCGTGCTGTCAATCAACATCAACAGCACGCCCCCTTTGGTGCGAGACCCGGAGCGATGGGAAGCCCGTCGCTCCCCGGGTCTCACGTATGCGCACGACGGAGCTCCCTCCGTCGTGCGCATGCGCAGTGGGGAACATCGACCCACTTGCGAGCGTACTGCCACTTGCGAGAGGGTCTGAATGACCCCCTTATTTCAGAACGCATCGGACACCCCCCTAATAACTAATTAGGCAATTGGATGTCTTCAATTAGCTTAATTGGGCCAAAAATTGCACATCACTATTGGGGTGAAAAAAGGGGACTCAAATTACCCCAAAACTCAACTTTTTTTTTCTTTTATGATTAATTTGTTTGCATTTAAATGTTTTTTGTTTTTTTGTTTGTTTTTTAAATTTTTAAAAAAATTTTTTTTGATAAATGTACAAATCAGTTATTTGCAGCATTTTAAAACCACAAAATATTGACCCGGCAATCCAAGCCAGGTAACTTGCAGGGTTTAACACGGGAGTAACCCGTGAAACCCTGCAGTGTGAACGGCGCACTCCGGGTCACGATGACCTGGATCGCACCGCATGCCGGCCGATTGGTCCGGCTTCAGTGACGTCATCTCCAAACGTCCACTTCAATGCCGGAAAAGCCGGGTCAGACCCGACTCCGGTGTGAACGGCGCCGACTCAGGAATGTCTTGGGTCAGCGCCGGCTAAATCCCAGGTCTGATCCAGATTGGAACCCTGTCAGACCAGGAATTTAGGTGTAAAAGGGGTATTATAGACATCTATACTGTTCCCAATATTTGTTTTTTTTAGGGTACAGGATGCTCCCCATTATTTTATTTTTTGACATTTTTCCTGGGTTTTTTGCCATGACAAATTAGGTCATTTTTGTCGCAAATAATCTTGCAGCCAATTGAATATGTGCTTGTTAGACGCAGTGGAGCAACTTTTTGCTACTGCGTATGTGCCAAATTAGTATATTTTTGCAAATCCTCTTTGTATGGTATATCAGAAGCGACGGGCATTACGTGCATCTCTGAATCAGGCACTAGGTAACAGCAAATGAACACCTGTCTACTCTACTAGACATTGGCAATGGCACAAGGCTGGATTACCCACTCTCTCTGCTGATTTCTGTAAAAACATTAGGAGCTTTTCTGCAGACCTTGAGCTCTAACCCGACATAGATGGGAATAACAATGTTACCCCCAAGATGATATTCTTTCCTAATGTAATGCATAATACATAACCTTGCTCAGGTTATGTATTATGCCTTGGCTCTGTGGGTTACATGTGCACAAGGATCTGTCTCCATTAATAGAACCAACCCTCAGGTTTTGAGACACCGGTGACTGCACATTTTCTGGGGTTAGATATAATTCCCTCCTAATGCATGAAACAGGATACGTTCATTTTCCCTGCATCTTTATACTACAGAATTTGATTATTGTACTGCAGAAGGTCTGCTTGACCTTATGAACTTCTAAAGAGCGGAGCATTGAACAAGTGAAAGAAATTCCCATAGAAATAAATTAGCTTCTCCCTATCATTTAATAGAAAGTTCTTCATGCTGATTCAAAAGAAAGACATGTGCTCTAGTTTGTGGGTAAAGGATTGTGTACAAGGGATGCAAACCTTCTCTTAGATACAGGCAATACATATAACGGATGGGCTGTGCTCACTATAAACCAAAGTATGTATGATGGTATAGATAATGCTACAGACTGACAGGAAAGGAGGGAATGCAATAACGGGTGTATATGTAAAAAATGACATTGATTGTGTAATAATAATGTTAAAACAGGAGTTTTGATCTCCCTTGGGTTGAGTATATGTCCCCAATCCCCTTCTCATGGTGAGGAGTAACATTATCTTGCAGGGACTATCTTTCCGTATAGTTGAGATCTAGTTGTTACTGTACTTCCTCCTGTATGTGGTTGCTGTGCAACCTTACGTGCTAACTAGAAGCTGATTGGGGAAATTATCCACCTGTCCTCTTCTCCAGACTCTAAGAGGCTTGATACATCTCACCACTGGTTCTACTGAACTAATGTAGACACAGTTGTCCATTTTCTAGTCACATTTTCAATTTCCTGAGGTCAGCTTATGAGTTGTTGGTATGTGACCAATAATGCTCATTTCCATCAGTACCCAATCATGCTCATACCCATCAGTACCTAATCATGATCATACCCATCAATACCCATTCATGCTCATCCCCATCAGTACCTAATCATGCTCATCACCAAAAGTACCCAATCATGCTCATCCCCATCAGTACACAATCATGATCATACCCATCAATACCCATTCATGCTCATCCCCATCAGTACCTAATCATGCTCATCACCAAAAGTACCCAATCATGCTCATCCCCATCAGTACCCAATCATGCTCATACCCATCAATACCCACTCATGCTCATCCCCATCAGTACCTAATCATGCTCATCCCCAAAATTACCCAATCATGCTCATCCTTATCAGTACCCAATCATGCTCATCCCTATCAGTACCCAATCATGCTCATCTCCAAAATTACCCAATCATGCTCATCCCCATCCCAATCATCCCCAGTACCCAATCATGCTCATCCCCATCAGTACCCAATCATGCTCATCTCCATCAGTACTCAATCATGCTTATCTCCATCAGTACCCAATCATGCTCAACTCCATGAGACCCAATCATGCTTATCTCCATCAGTATCCAATCATGCTCATCCCCATCAGACCCAATCATGCTCATCTCCATCAGTACTCAATCATGCTTATCTCCATCAGTACCCAATCATGCTCAACTCCATGAGACCCAATCATGCTTATCTCCATCAGTATCCAATCATGCTCATCCCCATCAGACCCAATCATGCTCATCTCCATCAGTACCCAATCATGCTCATCCTAATCAGACCCAATCATGCTCATCCCCATCAGACCCAATCATGCTCATACTCATCAGTACCCAATCATGCTCATCCCCATCAGTACCCAATCATGCTTATCTCCATCAGTACCCAATCATGCTCATCCCCATCAGTACCCAATCATGCTCATCCCCATCAGTACCCAATCATGCTCATCCCCATCAGTACCCAATCATGCTCATCCCCATCAGTACCCAATCATGCTCATCCCCATCAGTACCCAATCATGCTCATCCCCATCAGTACCCAATCATGTTCATCTCCATCAGTACCCAATCATGCTCATCTCCATCAGTACCCAATCATGCTCATCCCCATCAGTACCCAATCATGCTCATCTCCATCAGTACCCAATCATGCTCATCCTCATCAGTACCCAATCATGCTCATCTCCATCAGACCCAATCATGCTCATCCCCATCAGTACCCAATCATGCTCATCCCCAACAGTACCCAATCATTCTCATCCCCATCAGTACCCAATCATGCTCATCCTCCTCAGTACAAAAATCATGCTCAGCTCCATCAGACCCAATCATGCTCATCATCAGTAGGACATTATCTGACTCGTAAATATCACAATAATTCCTGTAACCCATGAGCCTTCCATTAGCTGAAGATTCAAGGATTAAACTATTACTTCACATCACATCAAGCTACGTTCTTCCTTCTGCTGGTGGGTTGGGTAAGTCAATGAAATTTGAAAAAAACATACTGTATGGTAACATTGCCCGGTCACTAAACTTTCTGGTAACCTTACTGCAATCTCGCAAGAAAATAACAAAATATAAGATTCCATATTGGGCAGTGCTACTACTCTACCCAGTCTGTAAACTCTCTCCATTATCCTGCACCTAGTCAATGCAGCCAGGTGCCTTATACAACCTTACTGGAAGTAACTGCAAGCTCCGTCTCTGGTTAAATGGATGCTGTGAATAGCATTCGTTTTTAAGAAACATACAACAAATGGCATATATTTAGATTGATCAGATATATTTGAAAGAGCATGTAGTCAGGTTACCGGCGGCCGGGATGCTGGACGTCAGAATCCCGACAGTGGAAGCCCGACCTGGGACTAAAGATAGTCGAAATCCTGACGCCTATCTTTAGCCCCACACCGAAATCCCGAGGGCCGGCATCCCGAACGAAGGTAAGACGGGTTTCTTAGCTTGTAGCCGCGGGGTGGGGGGAGGGTTGGGTTTAGAGACCCCTGGGGGAGATTAGGGTTAGGCATCCCCTGGGGAGGGTTAGTGATAGGCTAGGGGAAGGGGTGGTTAGTGTTAGGCACCACTGGGGGGGAGGTTAGGGTGCGGGGAGGGGGGTTTAGGGTCACTTAGGGTTAGGAACCACCCCAGGAGTTTTAGGGTTAGGCACCACTAAGGGAGGGTTAGGGGAGGGAGAGGGGAGTGTTAGGGTACTTACCTGCCCCAGTCAGGATATCCATCCTTCGGTCTATCAGTGCCAGTATTTACATACCGTTTCCAGTTGAAAGTTCTAGTGTTCCGCCATTGGTAAGCTGTCATACGTTACACTTACTGTTTTATATGCAAGAAATAGTAGTGACAGGTGTCTTTCTGATGTCCCTGCACCCTTCTTATTTTGAGTCCTTTTGTGAGTTATACTCTATACATTCTATCATCTCCCAGTATGAACAAATAAACAGATTTGGAAATGCTTCCACCATAATGTCTAATACGAGACATGTGTATACACAAGACTTAAGCTGGGTACACACTTGTCGATATATGGAATTCTTTTGATCTACGAATGATACATCGCGAGTGCATCGGCGAGTGTTGTACATCCGATATGTTCTTTGAACAACATTGTTCACAGACATATCAGGTTGGCCCTGCAGCACAGCCGATGCCGATATATCTTGCAGATATAGCAGTAGGTTTTGCTGTGTGTACACTTGCTGTAGGGACTCCCTACACTCACATCAGAAATAGGCGGGCAAATTAAAATGCCCGCCCAGTTGGGATGTCAGGCCAGACATATCAAGCGGCCGATTGGTAAGTGTGCATAGATTACCAATCGACTGCTCGGATGGCGGATCAGTCTGCTGACAGATCGGTTGTTTAAGAGTGTACCCAGCACTGCTGCCAGCAGTAAATATTTTCTCAGTCTCCTTGTGCCTCAAGCATGTTACTTGTGCTACGTAACTTATTGCAAACAGTGCTATAGATGGAGGGGGAGATTTGTGAGCAGGGGGTGACTCTGGGAGGGGGGAAGATAATAAGCTCCGTTTTAGACTTATTAAGATTTAAGTAGCGTTAGGACAATTATAACTATGTAGAGATATTTTATGCCACCCTTTCTGTGCCACCCAATATGCCCACCCTTCCATCATGGTAGATCTCTATTGGCGAAGCCCTGACAGTATCCCATTGTGGAAAAGTTGGTAAATGAAAATAATGGAGAACTATTATAAATGTTTATAATAGGCAAATTGTCATTTATAAATATGAACCCCCCCAAATAAAATGAAAGAAAACACCAAAAAACATACATACATAGAGTAGAGTTAATTCCCTCTCCTATCACGGATGAGAATTAGCTGGCACATTACGTAGCTGATAGAGAATGGATTTATTGTGATGAATTATTATGCTATAAGTCCATACTTACAGCACTTCTTGTGTAGATCCTTTACACGTTTACTCAGTGGGACAATCTCGTGGCAGGAGAACATTTTTGCTTTATGCGTTTCATCTCTGCACCTAACACACAGGGGCTGATTGCAGGTGTTACAGTAATACATCAGGTCAGCATCCTGGAAGAAGCATGACACACACATGGTGGAGCACTGTGGGTTCTATGAAGGTTGCACACAAGTCATGCAGTTCATCATATCCATCTAGTTGTTAACAACTGTAAAGCTGAACTAACATAAAAAAACTAAAATGTACAGTACTCATAATGAACTTTTCTCATCAGATGCACCAAGGTCTATGATGGCTGTAACGGGATGAAGTCAGGAAGCCGACGGTCTAAATGCCGACTGCCGGCTTCCCGACTGTCAAATGCCGGCAAGGTACTAATGACAAGCGTCGAAACCTCGACGCCTGTCATTAGACCTAAGCTGGGAGCCTGACGCCCGGCATACCGAACGAAGGTAAGCCAGGCACCGGGCGCGGACAGCCGCGCATGGGGGGTAGGGTTAGGTTTTAGGGCTCCCGGGGGGACTTAGGGTTAGGCACCCTCCCGGAGGGTTAGGTTTAGGCTAGGGGAAGGGGGGGTTAGGGTTAGGCACCCCTGGGGGGAGGTTAGGGTTAGGCACCACCCCAGGAGACTTAGGTTTAGGTTGCGGGGAGGGGGGGTTAGGGTTAGGCACTTAGAGGGGGGTTAGGGTTAGGCACTTGGGGGGAAGGTTAGGGTTAGGCACCCCTAAGGGAGGGTTAGGGGGGAAAATAGGGTTAGTTATACTTACTTTATTAGCAATCGGGATCTTCACCCCTGCCAGGCTTCCTGCAGGGGTGCGGCCGGCGGTATTACATACTACACCCGGCTGTAACAGCCCTAGCCTCTCCCTTCTTATCACTCAGACTGTATGAGGTAGGCCAAACAGGCATTGAGGTTCATCCTCATAAGTTTTCCATGTCATTGAATGAGAAGTTTACAGAGGAAGGTCACTGATGCCCATTGGTTGAAACAGACAGGGCAGTAAGAGGACAGTTAGTCACTGAGGCCCTGGTAGTCTTAAAAATGGCACATCCGCCATGCGGCTAACATATTTTCAGTTAACAGTTTATATGCATAACCAGGGCTGGTTCTAAACTTTGCGGAGCTCGGAGTGAGAGTTTCTTTGGCACCCCGAGCTCAGGGTGTGTGGCTTGATTGGGGGTGTGGCCATGACAGAAAAAAATAAAGAAAGAAAGAAAATAGTAATTGCAAAGTAATTGTGAAGGCAGACGGGTCTCCTGCGCTACTCCCAGAATGCCATGCGCAAAGATGTCGCGCGGGACACCGGCATTCTAGGAGACTTGGACTCCCAGCGCTCTTTGTATGCATAACCGGGGTGAGTGCGGCCACGCTTCCCTGTGCCTACTCCACAAGTCGAAGATGATCCTCAGTATAATGTATTTAGATGTTAGTGCACAAAAAGTGTATTTACGGTACAGTGAAATATGCCTGCAACAGGCGCATGAATTAGTGCAGTGGCTCAAAGCTTGAGGATCACATCAAAAGATGAGGGGCCATATGTAATAGGGTGAGCGTTTAGAAAATACCAGAGTTTAGCAGTAGACTTTCAAACTTTTTAAACTCGGCCAATGTAATAGAAACCGAGAACAGGCAAACTCACATGTTTTTAGACACAAAAGACTCTCACGATTTAAACTCTCATCCAGATGTTTTCCCATTTTGAAGATAAAACTCGACCAATGTGAGAGTTTCCTGCTATACGGTCACATTTTCTAAATTCTCACCCTATTACATTTGGCCCGTGGTGATCTTTAATTAATTGGAAACGTATCAAAGGTCGCAAAACGTTGACATTTAGAATGTCGACTTCAGAATGTCGACATGGACAGGATGTCGACACATTGAGTATCAACATTCATTGCCAGAATGTCGACATAATGAATGTCAAAAGTTGGCAATGTGGTTTTTTATAGACTTATCCACTAAACCTAACCCTAAAATCGTCTGTCGACATTTCCGTTGCAGCAATAAGAAATTAACATTTGCCAGGATGTATCAGAAACCACATGCAGGGACAGGAGTTCCAAAGGGAGCCCGTCTCTGTGATGTGTAAGAAGTGTAGTGATTGCGAATATGATTGTTTCACTTCTATATCAGGACCCCGCAGCTCTGCTGTACCTGAGTGTTCTACTGACCATGCATGTGCGGTGGCAACTGAATTTCTTGCGGAATGTTGGCCATAGGCTACAGTGCATTAGTTGCCATGGCCAATGTCCAGAATGATTTTTACTGTAAAACTCAATGCGACAATCGCAAACAATTTTTGTTTAACGCAGCAGCAATGCACGCTTCCGATTCTCCCACTATCCAATAGAAACATAGGCCCTCATTCAGACCCGGACGCAAGTGGCCGTTCGTACGTTCGGCGTACGTAAAAAAATATGTAAATTCAAGCACTCGCTCGTATTTTCGAACGCAGCCAAACATCCTCCCCAAACTCTACCGACCCCTCCTCTAACTAACGAGCGTGCCAAATAGCGAGCGTACATCCCCGAAGTGGCTTGAAGGGAACGCACGCACAAGTACAAACCGGCAGTGGGACTGTCAGATTCCGATTACCTGCTCGTTTATTCTGCCTACCTCCCTCAATCGTATCATGCCAATCAATATATCAATTAGCTTAATTGTTTTTTTTGTTTTTTTTTCACAATGCAATAAACTTTAATCTTGTCCGTGTTTGTGTTTACCCGCAGAATACGTACGGCTTAAACATTCGCTTTTATTTGTCAAAATACATGTTAGAGCCAATTAAACAATTGTTTTATTTGTCTTTAACCACGCATATTTTCCTGGGTTCATTTCTTTATTTAAATTTGCTTACGCATGTCACTGCATCAAGCCTATCATAACTCTCAAGAGATTTCTGGCCCTGTCGAACACATGACTCATACACTAACCAATAGAATTGGTCCTGTTAATTACCCAAATACATTAGCCAATCAAATTTATTTTCGGGTCTTTATTAAAAATGATTTTTAACAAATACACCATTGCCATCATGAGAGCCTCGGCATTCACCAGGCGCGAGCTGCTGGTGTTAACCGAGGTGATGGATAGGCGGATCACCAGCCAGCCTCCACCCATCACAAATCGCGAGAAGCGTTCCGCATATGCGGAGGTACGTGGCCGCCTGCGTTCCTTCGGCTTACGCCGCCAGATCGGCCAGCTGGAGCGCAGGTGGTCGGACCTGCAACGGAGGACGCCCCGCTTGCTAGCATGCTTTCGCATGCAGATCGCTGAAAGTAAGTTTTTGGGACTGTGGTTTTCATGTTTATCTTTGTGGCCCTAACTGCGTGTGCATGTTTTCATGTATGTCCTATTTATTCTTTGTACTCATATCTGCATGGCCATGTTTTCATGTATGTCCTATTTATTCATTTTACTCATATCTGCATGGCCATGTTTTCATGTATGTCCTATTTATTCATTGTACTCATATCTGCATGGCCATGTTTTCATGTATGTCCTATTTATTCATTGTACTCATATCTGCATGGCCATGTTTTCATGTATGTCCTATTTATTCATTGTACTCATATCTGCATGGCCATGTTTTCAGATTTGTGTTGTCATAAATTAGTGTTTTACTCGGTTTTGGTTGAAACTAACCACAATTTGTTTCACATCTTTTAGGGGCACAGCGAAGACTACGGCATCATCGCCATCCAAGACGGCGCTCTCGCCCACTCTCCCCAACCCCAAGCCAACCCTCCACACCCCCAAATTCCCCTATTTCCCCCTCCTCCCCAGCCTGCCCAGACCCTGTGGAAGATATTTCGGGGCTCCTTCCCCTCCATCCCAATTCCCCCTCTCCTCCAACCACCCCTCTTCTAACTACCCCCTCCCCTGAATCCCAAATCACCCCGCCAAGCTCTTTGGGGAATGGAGGCACCTCCGAGGAGGACGAGGGAGTGGCTTCAGGAGCGGCCGTTATTTTGAACGGTATGGTTTTTTTTGGGGGTTTTTTTTGGCAAAAACTGTTTGGATGTAATCATATGTCGTTCCCTTTTTTTGTGTTTTTATGCCGAATTTTTGGGAGTTTTCGGGTTGTCTTTACCTGTTACTGCTGATTTCAACATACACATATCACACCTGTCTGAATCTGATTTTTGGACTTGTAATTTTGGGGTAGACCATTTTGGGGGGCTTGGTTTTTTCGGTGTAATTCTGCTTTGGGCCACAATATTTACATTTTTGGGTAGCTTGGTTTGGCTTGTTTTTTAATGTGGTTTCATTATTGATGTATTAATCCCCACACTTTTCTAACCCACAGAGGAACAGAGGCGTATGGCTGAATTAGCCGGATGTGTGGGGCGTATGCGGGAACACGTCATCGGGCTGCTGGTGGTCCTTGACCATATGTCGGTCCTCCTTAGGAACCAGTTTTAGTTTTTTTTTTGACAAAAGATAAATAAATTAATATTTTAAACTTAACGTTCTGTCTCATTCCTTGTTTCCAAATCAGAGATTGTTTACACTGACATAAGTAGACTCTTCCAGCAAGGATTTGCAATTATTGTCACTAAGATTGTGTGTTGTATTTTTTAGGAAAACAGGCACAAGAAACACCTAACAGTAACAATCTGATTGGCCTTATTTGGTGTTGTACAAATTATATATTACTACATTTTACATGTTCCTATTTGGGGGGCAAGCTGCTTAGGCCGATATTACGAAGCCAACTGATTGTACAGGACTCCTTTGGGTGTTGGTTTGGACCCAGAAAACATCTTACATTTTAGCTCAACTTGCGTCATTACAGGCTTACCCCTTAGGCAAATGTAACGTGTGTGAACCTGGTTACACTTGCTTGTAATGGGCAAAAAAAGGTACAAAATTACACTCTCAAGACATTTATTCACAACATAACTAAAATAACAAAGTGTTCACTCACAAACAAAACACACAGTGATAATCATAAATACAACACATACAAAAAAATTTAAAAAATCACACAAAAAATCAAGAACTGGTTGATGAAGGACCATGCCAACATGATTCCAAAAATGTGACGTTGCAATATGGGTTCCATAATATATTCCCAAAGTTTCCACATGAAGGTTTTTTTAGGGTAGCAGGAAGTAGTCATCGTTGGAGTCCCAAAGATTATGAAAACAAACAGAAGATGGAGAGAAAAAAAAAATAATTAGATGTTCTCAAACAATCCGTACCACATTGTGTCTAAACACTGTTGTTTTGCCAATAATTACCTAAAATATCTGGCCACCACATCATCGCGTATGGCCCCCCCACATACTGACCTCCGACCAACCTCGGGGGGGCAATCCTCAGGTAAGGCATCCTCTGGCTGCATTGGGACACCACTCCTTATGGCGATGTTGTGAAATATCCCACACAGGACCACAATTTTAGAAACCATATCCGGCAAATATATGAGCTCGTCACCAGAGCGGTGGAAGCATCTGAATCGGCCTTTTAAAAGGCCGATACAGCGCTCCACCACTTGCCTGGTGGCTGTAAGTGCAGCATTAAAATTACTTTGTGGCCCTGGTGTGGGAGCCAAATAATGAGTGACCAGCCAGGTCGTGCAAGGGTAGCCACTGTCTCCTGTGAAAAAGAAGTGACAACATCAGGATCACTGTGTATCAAGCTTAACATTGTTATGTACTAAAGGTCTCCACTTACCCAGAAGCCACGCACCACCAGCTTGTAGGTTGGTTAATTTGTGCCATATCCCTGATTGCCGGATGACGAATGAGTCATGTGCACTTCCTGGTAATTTTGCATTCAGGGACAGGTTCTGGAGGGAGGCATCACATACCACCATTACATTCAGGGAGTGATAGTGTTTACGGTTGCGAAATATGGCCTCCAGCCGTGCTGGAGGCTGAAGTGGTATGTGAGTACCATCCACAACCCCTATGATGTGTGGGAAGCCAGCGATTTGGTAAAAATTGGCCTTGGCCACACTAAGGGCACCCATATCCAAAGGCATTTGAATAAAATGATGGAGGTGCTTGAAAAGTGCCTCCATCACTGCCCTCAGGATCCGGGAAAAGGAGGATTGTGAGATGCCCGCCACTATTCCCACCGTTGTTTGAAACGATCCTGAGGCACAGAAATTTAACACCGCCATAAATTGCGTAAGTGGTGGTATTGCTGTAGGACTGTCAATTTGCCGCTCAAGATCACTCTCTATGATGATTTTGGGAGGAAGACGGTAGCGTCTTAAAACCTCATCATCGGGCATTCCAAAAAGGGTGACACGTGTTCGAAATATCTGGGGCCTTGCACGCCTACGATGCCTACGCCTGGGACGAGATTGAGGTTGGTCGGCTTCCGGGAGCATGGCCAGAACAATCCGACCCAGATCAACCTGAAATGGCAAGATTTGAATGTAAGGCTTTTTAACCCCCCAAATAAATAGATTTTTACTTAGCTTGATGATACCATCCATTGATGCTTACATGCCGGGGTATTGTCATGATACGTGCAAACTGTAAATAATCACAATATAAAAATACAACAATTTATGCTGGGCATTTCTGTTTCAAAATTGGGTGCAAGACAAAACATAAAAGGGGAGAAACACACATTTGCCCAAAGAGCAAAACGACATTGCGCAGACTAAGTAAAATTGGGGCCAAATGTAATCAACAAATGCTAAAGGGAAAACACAACCAATTTAACGGGTCTAAATAAGCAGTTAAAAATGCGCTAATTAGTTCGCAAATACCAGTCACAATAGAAACAGTTAAAAATGAGCTAATTAGTTCGCAAATACCAGTCACAATAGAAACAGTTAAAAATGCGCTAATTAGTTCGCAAATACCAGTCACAATAGAAACAGTTAAAAATGCGCTAATTAGTTCGCAAATACAAGTACAAAAATACGCAGATAGAAAAACAAGAAATTTTAGAAACATTTCTGACTAATAAAAACAAAGGTTACAAGTGTAAGGTCAAACAAAGTTGCGTAAATACAAACATGAACATTTAAGAACCAAGTGAAAAAATAAACTTACCAATAGATAATATATAAGTTTCCGGATCAAAAGGTCGTTGGGGCAGAGCCAAAAAAAAACCTAACAAAGATGAAATTACGAAAAATTAACGTTCAAAAATTCAGGAAAAGAAGGAGACACAAATTGAGCAAAAGTTAGACTGCCAAAAACTTACCAAATAAAGAAACGCCAAAAACAAAACCACCAGAAAAAATGCGAACGGAAAAAAATTAAACAAATTTAGCAAACAAAAACAACTCCCACCAACGCCAACTCCAAAACCCGCCAACAATCAACTCCGACCAACGTAACCTCCAACAATCAACAAACGCCACCTCGACTCGAGACGCCCCAAGCCATAAATAGTGTTTAGTTTCCCGCACAAATTAAGGAGGGATCATAGGAACGCACAATCAATGATGCGGCCAAAAAATAAGGACGCATGTATAAATACGTCACGAGCCAAACAAAAAGTTCTGGTGTATTTCTTGTTTTGAGCTAAGACATGGCTACAGACCAGGGAAACAATGGGCAACAGTCTGGCGGTAAGTATTTCAGGCATTTGGAAACAATGATTAATTTGAAACATAATATAGTGCAAGTTGTGAAGTTTACAATTCTCAACATTTAAACAAATAGGTGAGGAGGATGACATGGAAGAGGCTGCTGGGCCCAGTATTCCGGCCAAAGCTGGCAAAAAGAAAAGGCAGCCACAATTCACAAGAAAGGAGATGGAGGTTTTGGTTCAGAAGTGTGTGGACATCCTGCTACAGGCAGACAGGAATATGAGTGCAAGCCAGAAGTGGAGAATGTGGGAGGAGGTAGCCGTTGCGGTCAATAGGGTGGGTGATTTTGTCCGTCTAGCCCGGGATGTCAAACGGCGGTAAGTAAAAACTTGACCACCCAAAAAAACTGGGGGAAAGAATGCATGAATAATGGCTACTTTTTCACCAACAGATGGCAAGACTTCAAATATCGCCTGAAACAAAAAATGGCTGACAGGGCTAGGCATGCAAGGGGGACAGGTGGGGGTCCCACCCCTGTGTCATTGGAGTTGAATGATTTAGAAGAGCTGGCACAGGGGTGTGTGCAGGCTGTGGAGGTGTTTGGCGTGTCCAACATGGATACGGACATGCCAGACTTTGCGGCTCCTCATGTTGTCCAAGGTAAATATTGTGATGTCACCAACTCTGAAATGTTAATGTTGTCGAAGTTGAATAATTGAGTGAAACAAGTTCAATTTAAAATTTAATCGCAGCAACGCCATCTTGCGAATGGCCGCAAGACTCCATTTTGGAAATGAGATCGCAAGACACCATTTTGTGTGGTCAGCATTAATTCAAGTTATAACCCAGGAGCTAAGAACAGATGGCAATGTTTTTGTTAACCTACCAAGGGCAACGGGAAAAACCAGCCTTCTGAGTAGAAGTAAATAAGAAGAGACAATGGGTATTTTTACATACAAATTGGGAATCCCTGGATGCAGATAAAGTATAGTTGTGGCAATTGTAATATAATATCTACACAATTGGATTTGCCTGAATCCTAGACAAGATGGCTCCAAATCCCACAGTTTGAGGTGATAATACATTTGCATTTCACACAAGAGTCTGTGAGAACAAAAGAGGTTTTGTTTTCCTTTGAACACAGCAGGTGGGGGCCTGCTGACAGAGGGCATGTAGAATTACAACTCTCAGCCATCCACACTGCTGGATGTTCACTTCGTGTATGAGAGATTATGCACTTAAATCTCACCCATTAATAACTAGCGTCCTTATACCAAACACTGAATACCCACACACTACATATTCGCACATAAGGTTCCATAAGCATCAAAATGTATGATTCAAGAAGGTTCAGTTAGTTTAAATGCTAAGAAATAAAGATATTTGTTAACTAAGGAATTATACAAGATAAAAATGTCATTCTTGGTGTTGTTCTGATGCATACTCTTTCCACAGTTTTCCGGTGCTATCGTGAGGAGATCGCATTATGCATTCTCGAGTTATGGACCGCAGAACCTACAAGCAACCAAAATGTATATTTTAGATTCAACTGTTAGGATGCTAAAGGAGGCGTTACCAGAAAGACTCCGGCTGTCAGAGGCAGGGAAAGTCTATTTGAAACAAACCTGTTAAATGTGTCATTACATATGCTTCTCCTCTGGGAACCAATGAGATCAGCAGGAAGTTCTCCCTTTGTCCTGTTTCAGTCTGGGGGGGAATAAATACACGTGTCCAAACACTGGTTTGCCAGTTCATGCTGAATTTTGGGTGAACTGAGGATATCTAGTCAGAAGTCTATCTCTGGGTCCGGAGGCGCAGCGTATGTATAACCGTACTTGGTCTGTATTATTTCCTTTTTATGCCTAAATTATGTATGTATAGATTGCGTGTAACTGACTGTACTTTTACCTGAATAATACTTGTGCATTGGAAACACAGATTCCACTCCTGTCTTTATTTGTGGTTAAACTGCGTACGCAATTAGCGTTCTATTTAGAGGTTTTAGGCAGGGTTTTGTCTTAGAGGTTCTAGGCAGGTGAATCTTAGAGGTTTATAGGCAGGAATGTATTAAAAGGTTTATCTACAGATTCTACAATGTGCCAATATGTAGATTCTAATGTGACTCTTTTCTCATTTTACCAACAGAGACACAGGCGGATGAGTCTGCTCCAGAGGGGAGCCTTGGCCGCAGAATTTCTGCAGGCTCTGCAGGGGAGGAACCAGTACATCCGGCTGAGGACCCTGCAGAAGCCAGTCCTGGGCAATCCCCCACGCAGGCAGTGTCCCTCCTCACAGAACTCAATTTTAAATCGGATTTCCATACGGAGATTCTGCAGAGGATGGACGCCAGTCTGGTACGGGTGGCTGAGGCCCTGGAGCAAAATGCTGCGGCCAACGTGACCATTGGCCAGGCCCTGGCGGAAAATACCAGGGCCAACATCCGCATCGCCAATGCCCTGGAGCAGCTCGTTCGCCAGCACATGGTGGAGCCGACCTCCCTTCCTGCCGGAACATCAGGATCCTCCACCTCTGGCACAACATCAGCCAATCCTCCAAATGTGCCTAGCCCTGTGCCTAGTCCAGAGGCCACAACATCTGCCTCTGGACAGGCCAGCCCGATGACATCCCGGACCCGGTCTGGCGCCCACCCTCCCCCAGCCAAACGGGGGAAAAAACGTTGACAGCACTGGCTACTTTTCCCACACTCCTTCTGTGCTTGCCCCATATTCCTTTCTGGCCAATACTTCCCTCTCCTTTCTTGTGAATTGTTTTTAATTTTTAGCTTTACGTTTCCATAACTTTTATGTTTGCACAATTATTAGAATTTTTGGAATTAACACTGCAAAAAATGTTTGTGTAAAAAATGTGCATGAAATTGATTTTTTATAGCAATAAATTTGCCAAAAATGTACGGCTTTGTATTCTGACATTATTGTAAAAATGGTTTACATTTAATCCTGGCCCACAAGGCAAAAACGCGCACCACCAACATTTTACATGAGAAAAAAAAAGGGCTCTTTAAGGAACGTTTTAAAATTTACATAAGGATGCAAATTTACCAGGCAAAAGCAAAATGGCCAAAAAAACACAAACATGATGTCATTATTGTTACAATAGGCCAAAAACCAAATATTAACCCAAAAATAAACCCCCACAAATGTACGCAAATTGATTGTGTAATCCTGACATTAGCAGCTATGATTTCCACCTGCGTACGGTTTTGTGCTAACCCAAAAAACTGATTTCAAAACACATACCAAGCCGGTTTTCAATACAACACTAATTGATTTTCTGACAAGCCGTGATTAATTGATGCAACATCGTGGAGTGCTGGGACGGAGGAGAAGGCCATCGCCAATGTGGTTGAGTAATCCAGACCCTAAACTGTGCGAGCATTTTGAAGGGAAAGAGGATCATCCAGTGACGTATGAGTTGGTACGAACACATTTGACGTTCGCATCTGATAATGTACGCCCCAAAAACGCCTCGCCACGCCTGCGTTTTTCCATCTCCACCCCCGTCAACGCCCAAAAACGCCCTGTTCTGTCAATCACATTTGACATGTCACTTTCTGTACGCTATTTGACGAACGAGACAAAAAAAGCTTGCAATCTGCCGTACGCACATGCGCAGTGTTACACCGACGCATGCGCAGTTACTCAACATCGGAACGCAACGAGCGTACTGCTGTTAACGAACGGCTCTGAATGAGGGCCATAATTTTTTTTCTTCAAAAACCCACAGAAATGTGAAAAAATGGGGAAATTAGCCTGTACCCTAAAAAACATTCAAAGAAATATTGAATAACAGTATTGATGTCTATTACTGTCCCAAAGAAAAAATATTTTGCGCTTTTAAAAATGTTTCAAATGGCCGATTTGCTAATTTTTTTATTAGTATTGAAAAAAAGCACATATTGGTAGCTAAAATAAACGCTGTAGTTAATTTTGGGGAGCATAAAAATGGCAACAAGCTGAGTTTTGAGTCATTTGAAGCCACTTTAGAAACTTCTTTTAAAAAATACCTGTAACTCCCACCTGCACGGTTAAAAACACCTGCCCCATCCATACAGCACCTCCATATACCTGTCCCACATCTTTTATCCCACTATTCTGCATTTTGCAGAATAATACCACTATAATGACATGTAATTATTGGCCCAATTAAGCTAATTGAAAACTTCTAATTGACTAATTCATCATTACAGGGGGTGTACCAGTTGAACTTAACCGCGTCCTAACATTTTTAACTTAAAATAATGAGGTTGGAATTAAGCTTGGGGAGAATTTCAGTACAGAGCTGTAACTAGATTTTTTTGTGCCCTGTGCCAGAGAGAGCATTGGTGCCCTCCCCCCCATTTTTTAAATAGGGACATAAGATAGTGCACCTGAAAAAGGCCCATGGCCTCATGGGGAAGGGCCAGGGAAGAGATAGGGGAGGCCAGGAGATGCTGGGGATAAAAGAAGAGGAAGCTAGAAGTGAGAATGATAATAAACAGGAAAATTCACAGGCCCAAACAGTGCCCCCTGCCCTGCGGTGCCCTGTGCCATGGCACTGGTCGCACTACCCTAGATACGGCCGTGTTTCGGTATTATTATAAAGTTACATAATTGGAGAAGGCTGGGGGAAAAGTACAAAGAATTTATTAGCTGGGTGACATCTCTGTATAATGTTATCTTATATTTTATATTATTCTCACCTGTTTCCTAAACTCCAGGTCACAGTTGGCACACAGTACGACCTCCTCGGAGTCAGCAGAACTGTCCACCAGGAACTTCAATAGTCTGTCTACCGGGGGTAAACCATTGTTTCCTTTTACAATAGACTGCTGTCTGCAGGGGACACATGGGATCTCTGTGTTACACTGTGCAAATGTTACATAATACATGTCATACTTAACAAAAGAGATGTAACAAGGGCTGAATATAAGAGGCAGGAGTCCAGGAGGCAGAGAAGGCATGCTGGAACAATCTTACAAACTGAGGCCAGTATTCAAGCTGCCAATGCGATTGTACAATGCAATATTGGCCTGATTCAGACCCGCTCGCAAGCGCTATGCGCTCGCGAGTGGGTTGTTTGGCCACTGCGCATGCGCACGCCGGAATCGATGGTGATTGACAACTCGCCCCGTTTGGTAGGCGCAGCCGGGGGGGGTGGCTTCACAAACGGAGGTGTTCCCAAGCGAACGCCTACCATTTGTAGGTCAAGACCATCATCCTGGCCACTCAAAAAAAAATAAAAAAAAAGCCCTGAGTCAGAGCGTCCGGCTCTGAATCAGGGCCTATGTTTGCTAATTTATGATACAGAATTATTGAATCATTACTTAATTTAAGTTTTTATTACACCTAAACCAATCTGACATAACTTGCTGTTTAAAGAAAAATAAGTTAAGTACCCCTTAAAACATGTTTCTGATAGTAATTTTTCTAATCCTCTTACCAATCATAATATCTATATTCAAAATCTCTCTGGTATGAAAATAAGTATGGCTGCCAGACACAGATACAGGCTCACAGCTCTCATCATGTCATGTGATTGCAGAGGAGGGAGAAGGAGGGGGAGCATATCTAAGCGAAAACAGAGCTCTTCCAAAGCGTCTCTGCACACTACATCATGTGTCATGTGACAGTGGTTGCCATAGTAGTCACATAACACTACAGAATTATAAATCACTAATAGCAGTCAGAAGGAAATAAAGGTTATCACCAAACTTCTTCTTATAGCCTGTCATATTGATCTTAAAAAAAAATGCACAATATTTTAGATTTTGATAATAGTTATTTGCTCAGTGTGTTTTTGTTTTTTTCACTATATATTTGCAAAGTGCCATTTCTATAGAAAATTTTACATATTATATATTCAGTGTTCTTTTATTGTGGTTCACAATAGCTAATTCCAGGAAGAATTCAGTGAAATTATTTCAGAAATGAACAATAAAAGCATCTGTAAACTATTCTCAGAGTGTTGAAGCTACCCGTACTATAAATCTTGGATCAACTTGTAATATTAAGTGGGTAGTGGCACCAGTGGCTGATTCAGCAATTCAGGACAGGCACGGCACGCCAAGGGCAAGACTACATCATAGTGGGCATTACCATGTAACTGAAATAAAAACTTTAAAAAAAAATCGAGGGTAAGACAATACCTCCATCCACTTTATCTCTCCCCAAGGCTTAGTACATAGGCCCTCATTCAGAGCCACTCGCTATTTGCGGTCATTCGTTCTAAAACTAGGGGTGGCTATTCAAATGAACCGTTCTCTGTTTGCGGTCTGTTCACGCCTCTATGTCTGAACGAGCGAACAAAACTTGCGTTAGTTTTTTGGAAAAATACGCCCCCTGGCCGCTCGCATCCTACGTCATGTCCGCTATTTATTAGATTAATCGAGTACATCGACAAGGGTATGAACTGCTCGCTATTCTTGGGGTTGGTGTTTGCTACCACAATTTTGCGAGCAGTTCTGGCTTAAAAAAAACCCAGTGACGTGGTCAATGATGCTGCTGTTTTAAATATGTACACCCATAAAACGCCCGTTTTGACCTTTAAGCACGCCTGCGATCGGATCTCCACTCCCCGTTTTCAAGCACCTTCCCCTGTTACCACCCACATACGCCTCATCCTGTCACTCAAATTATCAGGCATTCGCTATTTCGCGAGCACATGAATTTTGGCCGCACTGACTGGTTCGCGCATGCGTATATCGATCCATACGCATGCGCAGTTTGGCAAACATCGCTCGGAGCGAACGAGCTGCCGCTTACGAGTGGCTCTGAATCAGGCCCATAGATCCTTAAATGTGTCTTATAGAAAGTATAGGTACAACTACATGTCGGTAGTGGCAGAAACTTCCAGTCCTTTTGCGAGGGGAGTTAAAGTGATGTGCCCTTCCAAAATGCATCCTTGTCAATGTGCCCTCTCTACTCCTTAATCGCATACCATGGGAAAAATATAATTTTTCATGTTAGTACAAATTAGGGGTGAGCGGGTTCGGATTTCTGAAATCCGAACCCCCCCGAGCCCCCCCGATCCGAGGCAGATCCGAGTCAGGCTCGACTTTTCCCGCCTGACTCGGATTCTGAAATCGAGGCAAAACGTCATCATCCCGCCTTCCGAGTCTCGCGGGTTTTGGATCCTATATAAGGTACCCGCATCGGCGCCATTTTCTCACTCGGCTGTGGACAGTGAAGAGGGAGGGTGGGAGTTAGGGCTGGCTGGGCTGTGTAGTGTAGTGTAGTGTAGTGCAGAGTAGTGTTGTGCTGCGCTGCGCTGCGCTGCGCTGCTGTTGTCCACTACTTCAAAGTCCATAGGGGCTGGCTGTGTTGTGCTGTGCTGCTGTTGTTAATAGGGGCTGTGTCCACTACTTCAAAGTCCATAGGGGATGGCTGGACTGTGTTGTGCAGTCAGTTGTCCATAGGGGCTGTGTCCACTCCAAAGTCCTGTGCAGTGTCCCAGTCCTAAAGGGGTGCTGTAGTGTTGTCCAGGGGGTGCTCTGTCCGTCAGGGGTGCTCCCCCTAAGTGCTAAAAAAAAATAATATTTTTTCTGTGTTTGTGAATTGCGTACGCAGTAGCCGCACGTGCATCAACAAAGTAGTGCCAAGCGTGCGCCTGTGTCATAAGTAAAGGGCCGGCTGGCTTGACCGTTAAAGGGTGCTGTAACCCCCAAAGTACACTCCAAACCAAATAACAAAATATTTTCTGTGTTTGTGAATTGTGTGCGCAGTAGCCGCACGTGCATCAACAAAGTAGTGCCAAGCGTGCGCCTGTGTCATAAGTAAAGGGCCGGCTGGCTTGACCGTTAAAGGGTGCTGTAACCCCCAAAGTACACTCCAGTCCAAACCAAATAAAAAAATATTTTCTGTGTTTGTGAATTGTGTGCGCAGTAGCCGCACGTGCATCAACAAAGTAGTGCCAAGCGTGCGCCTGTGTCATAAGTAAAGGGCCGGCTGGCTTGACCGTTAAAGGGTGCTGTAACCCCCAAAGTACACTCCAAACCAAATAACAAAATATTTTCTGTGTTTGTGAATTGTGTGCGCAGTAGCCGCACGTGCATCAACAAAGTAGGGCCAAGCGTGCGCCTGTGTCATAAGTAAAGGGCCGGCTGGCTTGACCGTTAAAGGGTGCTGTAACCCCCAAAGTACACTCCAAACCAAATAACAAAATATTTTCTGTGTTTGTGAATTGTGTGCGCAGTAGCCGCACGTGCATCAACAAAGTAGTGCCAAGCGTGCGCCTGTGTCATAAGTAAAGGGCCGGCTGGCTTGACCGTTAAAGGGTGCTGTAACCCCCAAAGTACACTCCAAACCAAATAACAAAATATTTTCTGTGTTTGTGAATTGTGTGCGCAGTAGCCGCACGTGAATCAACAAAGTAGTGCCAAGCGTGCGTCTGTGTCATAAGTAAAGGGCCGGCCGGCTTGACCATTAAAGGGTGCTGTAACCCCCAAAGTACACTCCAGTCCAAACCAAATAAAAAAATATTTTCTGTTTGTGAATTGTGTGCGCAGTAGCCGCACATGCATCAACAAAATAGTGCCAAGCGTGCGCCTGTGTCATAAGTCAAGAGCCGGTTTGGACATCTGGTCCGGACTGAAGGACGTGCCAACAATTTCTGACAAGTCTACTGTCACTGCATATGATACTGTCCTCAAAGCAGCAGCGACAAGCGTGCGTCTGTCTGTTAAAGGGTGGTGTAACCCTCAAAGTGCGCTCCACAAACAATAAAAAAATTCTTCCTTTTTTTTCTGTCTTTGTGAAATGTGTGGGCTGTAGCCGCACCTGCATCCTTAAAGCAGCAGCGACAAGCGTGCGTCTGTCTGTTAAAGGATTACATCGGTGACAGCATCCAAGTAGGCATGTCAGACAGTCCGTACCTGTACTGGCAGGAAAAAGAAGCAATTTGGAGGTCCCTGTACAAACTGGCTCTATTTTATCTGAGTTGCCCCCCCTCCAGTGTGTACTCCGAAAGAGTGTTTAGTGCAGCCAGGAACCTTGTCAGCGAAAGGCGTAGGAGGTTGCTTCCACAAAATGTGGAGAAGATGATGTTCATAAAATGAATTATCAACTCTTCCAGGAAGACCAGCCTCCAGAACGTACAGAGGGACCTGTGGTTGTGGATTCCAGCAGGGACGAATTAATACTCTGTGAGGATGAGGATGTACACAACACTGAAGAGGGTGAGGAATCGGTGGATGAGGAGGATGAGGACGACATCTTGCCTCCGTAGAGCCAGTTTGTGCAGGGACAGATTAATTGCCAGCTTGTTTTGTGGGGGCCCAAACGAACCAATCATTTCAGCCACAGTCGTGTGGCAGACCCTGGCGCTGAAATGATTGGTTTGTTAAAGTGTGCATGTCCTGTTTATACAACATAAGGGTGGGTGGGAGGGCCCAAGGACAATTCCATCTTGCACCTCTTTTTTTTCTTTGAATTATGTACTGTTTGGGGCCTAGTTTTTCAAACTGCCAGCCTGTATGCCACTGCAGTGTCACTCCTAGATGGACCACGTGTTTGTGCCGCCCACTCGTATCTCTTAGCATAGTCATCCAGCTACCTCGGTGCAACCTTTTGGATATAAAAACACTGTTGTGAGGTGTGAGGTGTTCAGAATAGACTGGAAATGAGTGGAAATTAAGGTTATTGAGGTTAATAATAGCATAGGAGCAGAAAAACACACAAATTCTGTGATTTTAGCTGTTTTTATGCTTTTTAAAAAAAAAAATACAAATCCAAAACACAAAACCCAGAACCCAAAACACGGAAGGGTGGTTTTGGCAAAACCAATCCAGATCCAAAACACGAAGAAAGATCCAGATCCAAAACCAAAACACGAAAAGTGGCCGGTGCACACCCCTAGTACAAATGTATTCCCCAAGGGATTCCCCTAATCTATCTTACCCCCTGCAGAGGTCATGAATTTGACCCCCAAATCCACGCACTTACCCATAAAGCTAAGTAACAACTGTGCAAAAGTAGGCACTGTGATATGTCAGAGAACTCGTTCTGCGGTTTTGCACTTTTGCGTTTCCTAAATTACCCGTTTTGTTAGTTACAGTTTAATGTTGCTACTGGTGAGCTGGAGATTTAGGGCCTGATTCAGAGTTGGTAATAGAGAGAGATAGCACTTAACTGTGTACCTGGGCAAACCATGTTGCAATGCAAGGGGTGTAAATAATTTATTTTATTTTTTTTGCATGTAGGGTAAATACTGGCTGCTTTTGTATGTAGCTCACAAATACTGCACAGCTTTATTATTACTCTACAATATAGATGTCAGTTTGGACACCTCCCTCCCAAATCTAAATTTCTCTGCACATTTTAAATCTGCCCCACCTGCAGTGCAACATGGTTTCACCAAGATGACCAGTTGAGAGAGAGATCTCTCTCTGGGCCTAATTCAGACCCGCTTGCGAGCGCTGTGCGCTCGCAAGCGGGTCGATGGTGGCCCAGTGCGCATGCGCACGACGGAGCCGGCTCCGTCATGCGCATGCGCGAGACCCGGATAGGGGTCTCGCAACTAAGGGGGCGTGCTGTCGATGTTGAGTGACAGCATGCCCCCTTTGGTTGGAGGGCCGGGGGCATGTCTGCTCAGACGGAGGCGTTCCCATGGGAACGCCTACCATCTGGGGCCGGCACCACTGACATCACAAGTGATGTCAGTGGGAGTGCTTTCGGCTCTGTTAGAGCCGAAAGCACTCTGGGGCTTGCGGAAACGAGACCCTACCGCAAGGGTCTCGTCGCAAGCCCGATGGTCGCGATGGTCTTGACCATCGCGACCATCTTCCTGCCCGATCGCTATAACTGTGGGTGGTCACCCACAGCTATGCGAGCAGCCAGGAGGCCGCTCTAAAAAAGAAGGCCGGCCCTGATTCAGAGCGAGCGCTCTGTCAGAGCGTCTGGCTCTGAATCAGGGCCTCTATTCCCAACTCTGAATCAGGCCCTTAGTCAATATGTATCAATTTTGTTTAACTACTTACCTGGCATTTTTTTTTTTTTTTTCTAAAAAAAATCGCTCAAGAAATTGCTGGTGTTTTTTTTATATGTGAATTAGGTGAAGAACATGTATTTCAACTTATCTAAAATGATTTAATAAAAAAAAAATCTTTTTAAAATTGGTAAAAAAAAATATGTCGGTTTTTCAAACATCGGAATATCAGATCACCACCATCAGAACTTCAGGAACATCACGACCTTCATGACTTCCCTTTTCACAGTGGCTTCGGGGCACCTGGTACTCGCTATGGTACTGGCCATCGTTATGGTATCCATCGATGGTTACCATCGAGTGTGATGGTGACATAAGCCACCATTCAGTCTGGTGCCATCGATGGTTTTACCATCGTTGATTTTGCAGCTGGCTCTGCTTCTTACTGAGAGCCGGGGGCAGGGCTGAGCTGTGAATGACAACTCAGCCTATAAAAGAGGCGGGACATCCAACAACCATCGGGCATTCAGCTACAATCGATGGCAGTAAACCATCTGGTTCTTCACCATCGATGGCAAAGGAATTCAACATCATTTACTTTTTCCCAGCGGCTGTTAATCTCTGCAGCCGCTGGGTGGGGGTCCTGCTGTCCTCACTGGTCCAACAAGTTTACGTCCTGGATGACGTAAACTTGTTGTGAAAACAAAGCGGGGAGAAGAGAATAATGAAATAACATAGCAGTTGGTGATTGAGGTCCCCGCACGATGCGCTGATATACTGTATGTGGCTGCAAATAACATGTTTCCAGTCCACCCAGCAGGTCACATGTTCTAGGTCACCCAGCAGGTACACAGGGAGAGTTCACCAACTGTCACATTTTCCAGAGCACAATGGTGATGCATTGTAAATGGCGGGCAGACGTTTTGCCACATAACTCTGAAACGAAGCAACCAATTACAATGCCAATATTTTTTCTGCAAATCTACCGACCAAGCCCTTAAATTTGGTATATGATGTGCCCTGCCCGGAAATGTTTAAATAAACACAATACACACACCGTTATAGTAAAGTTTTAATACATACATACACACTCACAGACATATGTCACTCATGAATGCTGTCCTTCTGCTACTAATATATAATAGCAGAAGAAACTCCACTATGTGTCTTTTCCAGTTCACCCTCCAACTGTTCTCCCCTTCCCCTTAATATGTAAGCTCTTATGGGCTGGGCCCATCCACCCACTTGTTCGTCCCTAGCACACTCCATGTTACCAGTGCCCCTCTCCATTCACTCCTTCTCCCCTTCAGTGATTACTAAGCCTTGGATGGAGATAAAGTGAACAGAGATAAAGTCCCGTCCAATCAGCTCTTAACTGTCATTTTTCAAACACAGCCTGTGACATGGCAGTTAAGAGCTGATTGGTTGGGACTTTATCTCCATACACTTTGGGGTATATTTATCAAAATTCGATTTTAATTTTGCATGTTCATGTACAAATCAAACAGCAAATCCCACTTCAAAATGAACTTCAAAGCCCCGACTGAATAGAACTGCTTCATGCTTTAATTTTCAGCATGAGCAGTTCGTTTTCACACAGATACTTGCATACATCAGTGAGATGCATGCATGTATCTTACTGTAAATAGCTTAAAAATAGTTAAATAATAATTTTAAAAAAATGACGTGGGGTCCCCGCCTAAAACAGAACCAGCCCCAGACTTTTCATAGCAAGCCCTGGTTCTGTAAGTACAGGGGAAAAATTGCATAGGGCTCCCCCTGTACTTAGCACAACCAGCACTGGGCTCTGATCCTGTCCTGGTTCTGAAATTACAGGTGACAAAATGCATATGGTTCCCCTGTAATCTCCAGAACCAGCACTGGACCCTTTCTAGCAGGGGGCTGATGCCACAGTCAGGGGAGCCCTTTCACTGTGCCCCTCAGCCGAAACATCAGCCCTGACCACTAGTCAGCCCAGGCCAGGGATCCCTGGGGAGTTGTGGACCCCCCCAATAAAGGGGTCCCTTTCTCCAGGGCACCCCTGGCCTAGACTGATAGCCCGGGGCTATCCCTGCAACCTCTGGGCAGTGAGTGGTGGGTTGATAGTGTATCTTACTATCACAGACAAATCACCTTGGCCATGATTATGCTAAAAACCTCTATTTATTGCAAAAATGTTATTGCAAACTGTATTTATACATATAATTAGTATTTTGGAGTTGTGCATCTGTGATTTGTCTTTTTTTTTGTGTCTACATTAACAGTCTCAACAGGTAGCACCTCCCATTATATATATTCAGGGTGTGCAGTCTAGGACCCCTTTCACATATACTCACTGATGTATGCATGTATCTATGTCAGTCAGACCTGCTCATGCTAAAATTGAAAGCATGAAGCAGGTCTATTCATTTGGGGATTTAAAGTTCGATCTGAAATTCGATTTTGGGTTCGATTTCAAATCGAATCATAGTAAATAAGGGATTTGTGTGTTGGTCTATGTAAAAGTACAGATGTATCGATTTTGAGTGGGATTGAGTGAAATTCGGTTTTATGTTCGATTTTGCCTATAAATCTATTGTAGATCTTCAAATGCAAAATCATTGAAAATCAAATGAAAATAAAATGTCAAATCACACAAAAAAACAAACTGAACTTTAGTAAATTTACCCCTTTATCTCCATCCAAGGCTTACTAAATAAACCCCTCTGACTCTGTTTGCTCGCCCATATGGGGGATACAGGATCACTGAGCACCAAATTGATTCCCACCAGCCTCTCGCTACTGTATGCTTCTGCTAGCATCAATGTGTTGCCCTGCCCTTGCCCCTATTAACTGATCTACCGACTCTGTGGTGTGATACTAATGATTGGTGCTTATGTTATGGCCTGCCGTTTTGTAATGTATTTATACTCTTATAAACTTTCACTGTCTTATATGTCTACAATCTACGGCACAGATTTGGGGCGTGAGTAAGCACTGCTCTTAATCCAAGTTTTTTCCTTTGCTATTTTATTTGTTCCCTTTCCTAGTTGAAGAGCAGCCATGAACAGATTTTTCCCCAAAAACGTTTTTTTTTTCTAGAAAATATGATCATTTAGAAACGACTGCAGCCCTCATCCCGAGAACAATTGTGTTACCCAGCTTAATACAGAGCTTCACTGGCCATTCCTGCGTACCCCCCCCCCCAAACACACACACACTGTGCAGAGAATTGAGTTTATCTGGATCTGCTAATGTGACTACAACAGAGTAGACAGTAAGCGATAAGAGGAATATGTGGCCGCCTGTGTCCTGATAGTGCCCCAGAGCCCTTTGTTCCTATATTATGACTGAGCTAAAAGTAGCAGCCCACACATGCAGCTGTTCAGTGATAAGCCGTTCTCATCACCTGTATTATATTTCATACATAAACGTAGTGTTATAAAGCAGAAAGGATATGTTTATTGTTTGACCTTTATATCACCAGCCAACTAAATTAACAACTCTAATACTAAACTTCTGAAAGTCAAAACACTCTACCAGATATCATTCCTGTGCAATAAACACACATGCCAAACAGGGGCACCGTGAGGGGGAGGAGAGTGGGTACCGAGGCTTGCTGGAGGGGCATGGCTGGGGCCTGGGTCCGCCACTCCCCCCCCCCCCATCCTGTCAGTGGCAGCAGTGGAGTGAGCACAGGGAGAGTTGCCTGCACTTGATAGGAGGGGGGAGAGTAATCACACTACCCTGATGCCAAATAGGATTTGGTAAAGAGCAACTAAAGACTTCCTTTTAGACTAATTGGGTGTCATCTATATAATAGTTTCATAAGCTCTGTCCCGTCTCCTGAATGCACGCTCCGTGGGAACTTGGTATGTATGAGAGCAGGGAGGGGGCAGGGAGGGTTTGTGGCATACGGGATGATGAGGCAGGGAAGGGGGGGGCAGAACGAGCAGTCACAGCAGGGGGGGGGGGAGCAGACTGTTATGTCCCCACACTCCATGCGACAGTGTTAGTAATAGACAGAATATGGGGAACAAAGGACAGTTCAGAGTCAACAATGACACCCAGCATGGGCGTAGCTATATTGGGTGCAGGGGGTGCCATTGCTATGGGGCTCATAGGCGAAGGAGATCCTGAACACAGGTCATATTATTGTCTACCAAGTTACCAGAATTGCCTGCTAAGCATTTAGGTCTGATCCATTGCCAGGCCTAAATGGGGTGACATTCCATATCCAGTGAATTATGTGAGTAGTGGATGCTATAATGGTAAAGGGGGCCTGTAAGATGGCATAATCTGGACTGGGCACTATAATATAGTATAATATGAACTGGAGGGCAGTGCAATGTTACATAATATGAACTGGTGCACTGTACTGTGGCACACTATGAACTGGAGGCACTATAGTATGGCATAATATGAACATGGGACACTAATGTGGCATAATATGAACTGGGGACACTGTAATGTGGCATTACATGAACTATGGGCACTGTGATGTGGCATAATATAAATTGGGGCACTGTGATGTGGCATAAAATGAACGGGGCAACTACAATAATGTGGCATAATATGAACTGTAGGCACTACAATGTGGCATACTATGAACTGGAGGCACTACAATATGGCATTATGAACTGAGAACACTTCAATGTCACAAAATATGTACTGGGGACCAGGGTCATAACTAGGGGTGTGCAACTGGTGCCCCACGGCCCTTGCTGTTCCAGACACCCTGCAGCCAATATCACTGTGGAGTGCTGCACATAGCGTCCTTCAAGATGCGCCAGGCACTGCTGCACTACTGGGTGCTGACGGCCCAGCCCCTATGCGCGGCATAATGAAGTCATGCACAAAGGGGGTGGGGCAGGCACAGGAATAGTTGAGCCCTGCTGGGTACACTATAAAATGACAAATGGAGGTACTGTGTGACATAATGTATACTGGTAGCACTACAATGACGCATATTGAGACCTAGGGCACTACTATGGGGCATACAATTAAGTAGGGCAATACTGAGGGACATAAATGAACTAGGGCACTACTATGGGGCATAACATTAACTAGGATACTACTGGTATCCGGTTGCTAGATCGATCTCTGGTAGATCGACAATACATACATCGACCACTGTACATCGACTTCATCTAGGTCGACAAATCATAGATCGACCGCACCTCTATATCAACACACACGTCATCGACATGAACATTAGATCGACACGAACATTAGATCGACACTACAAATGATCGCAACAAAACATACCGACAATACGAAGATAAACAACACACAAGATAGACTAAACAAAAGATCGACGAGTCCTAGATCGAAACAGTTAATAGATCGACAATAAAAAAGGTAGACAGTTAATACATCGACAAATAAATGATCGACACGTTACAGTTAGACAATATAAAATTATATACATCCTTGACACAATCCCGCTAATAGAGCATCCCCCGCCGCTACTTTCAACCGTGGTACTACAGGTCCCAGCCAGCCCTTTCATCCCTGCAAGCGCTGCTGGCAATGCAAGCCCCAACATCCACCCTCTGCCCATTCATCCCTGCAAGTGCTACTGGCAATGCAGCCCCAACATTCATTCTGCGGCCCTTGTGCCGAATTGCTTGGCACCCCCATTCTCTGCAGTGCACACCTTCATCAAATAACCCTCACCCCCCTCCCCTGTGCTCCCCTTTATTCCTGGACGCCTGGATCTGGGCGCATCTTCACCCCAGCAATAACAACCCGTCTAAGTTAAGACACTGCCCGCTAATAGTGCATCCCTATCTAAAGATGGAGTTACCCACCGGGTCTAAGCTTTAGAATGCATCGCATTCTGGTACTTAGCACATATGAGAAATGCAGTCAAACCCCCGAAAAATGCATTTTCTGGGGTTTGACTGCATTTCTGCCCTTAGTACATCCCGCCCTACACACCTAAAAGTAGAAAAATTTCATCATTTTGGGCTCTATTTATTAACATTATTTTTCCTAAAATAAAGTGAAAAAGGGTGTTTTCACACCCTTTGCACATTATTTTAGTTTCACCTGTAGTTATTACAGGGCAATTGGAGTAGAATTAGTAAAATTCTACTCCAACCCCCAGTATCACTTATTTTTAGTAAAGCAGATCGCATTTCCCATAATTGTAATGGGAAATGTGATCAGACCACAGTTACTAAAAATAAATTGTAAAAAAATACCGGGGGAAGCCCTGTGATAATAACGCCACCTGGAGGTGGCGTTATCCAGGGTCTCCCCCGGTTACCGGGCTCCCACTCTGCTCTAACGGAGAGAGCAGAGGCGGGAGCCGGTACCAGTAATCAGCTATGTGGTCTAAGTAGACCGCAAGCTGATTACTGTAAAAAAAAGAAAAAAAAAATGAAACATTTTTTTTTTCCTTACCTGAATCCAGGGACCGGTGATCGGGCCTCCGGTGATGGCTCCTCTCCGGTCAGCTGGTCTCCCACAGTGCACTGGGGCCCGGTCATCAGGTGATCGGGCCCCAGTGCAGTATGGGAGATCACCTGATCGGGAAGCCCGGAGAAGACCACCGGAGGCAGGAGGATGCAGGTAAGTGTAATGAAGGGAGGGGGGGTCGCGGGGGGGGGGGGGGTCGCGGGGGTCTGCGATCGCGGGGGGCGGGGCTTAGCGCCGGGGGTGGGGCTTAGCGTCGGTGGGGGGGTAGTAGCGGTGGTCGGTCGGCGCATGCGCGGGCTCTTAGTCGCGGTATTTTTTCCGAAAATACCGCGACTAGAGTGCGGATGGGATCTGCAGGGACAGAGCTTTATCGCAAGCTCTGTCCCTGCAAGGGATTTATAGTAAATCCCTGTGATATTGCCTGAATTCGCAATGCGAATTCACTCGGTAATATCACACTACAATCCGCATTCAATATGCGGATTGTAGTAAATAGAGCCCTTTGTGAGGAAAGTAGAAATAGAAATATTTTAATACTTATGATTTGTGGACGACCGTGTGGCCAGCTGGTGGCTGGTCATGATCATGCTGTTATGATGATGGGCCTATTATAATATGAAGGCCTGGGGCTGTAGTTCCATCCACACCCCCTGTTCAGAGGGGAAGGTACATATGATGTGAGTACGAGGGGGTTAATGAATAATGATAATGAGAAAACTTTTATCACCACTTTACTGGCATTACACAAGATATATCAGCAATAAGAGACAGAATAAAAGGGAAGTAGTCAGCAGCGGTCAGGATGCTGGCGGTCAAAATACCGGTGCCGGAATCCTGACAGCAGTCGGAATCCCCGGCACCAGAATTCTGACCGCCGGAATTCTGACGGTAAGTATTAGGGTTAGGCACTAGGGGGAGGGCTAGACTGTGGGGGGGGGGAAGGTTTAGGGTTAGTCTGCGGGGGGAGGGTTAGGTTTAGGCTACAGGGGGAGGGTTAGGGTTAGGCTGCGGGAGGGGCTGGTTAGGGTTAGGCTGAGGACAGGGAGGGTTAGTGTTAGGCTGAGGACAGGGTGGGTTACAGTTGGGCACTAGGGGGAGGGTTAGGGTTAGGCTGCGGGAGGGGCTGGTTAGGGTTAGGCTGAGGACAGGGAGGGTTAGTGTTAGGCTGAGGACAGGGAAGGTTACAGTTGGGCACTAGGGGGAGGGTTAGGGTTAGGCTGTGGGAGGGGATGGTTAGGGTTAGACTGAGGACAGGGAGGGTTAGTGTTAGGCTGAGGACAGGGAGGGTTAGAGTTAGGCACTAGGGGGAGGGTTAGCGTTAGGCACTAGGGGGAGGGTTAGGCACTAGGGGTAGGGTTAGGCTGCGATGGGGAAGGTTAGGGTTAGGCTGCGATGGGGAGGGTTAGGGTTAGGCTGTGGGGGGGAAGGTTAGGGTTAGGCACTTGGGGGAGGCTGCGGGGGGAAGGTTAGGGTTAGGCTGCAGAGTGGGAGGGTTAGGGTTAGGCACTAGGGGAAGTGTTAGGCACTAGGGGGAGGGTTAGGCACTAGGGGGAGGGTTAGGGTTAGGCTGTGGGGGGAGGGTTAGGGTTAGGCTACGGTAAGGGATGGTTAGGGTTAGTCTGCGTAGAGGGAGGGTTAGGGTTAGGCTGCGGAGAGGGAGGGTTAGAATGCTTACCCTCCCTGCCGGTATGCTGCTGCTGGTATTCTGATGGCCAGCATCCCGACCACCGGGATCCTGTACCCAACCCGAATAAAACAGACAAATATTTAACAGGGTTCTTGGGACAAAAAGCAAGCATAACCCACTGGTGGATCTATATGTGCTATTAAATCTAGTTGAGGAAAAAAACATGTAATGCTATAGAGCTGTAAATACCTAAAATAAATGATAAAAAAGCGAGATAGGAATGTTGTGCCATAACAGACAGCATTGATATCCTATAAGTCTGGGCTGGCATCTGTTCCTCGTCACTCACCCGCAGAGAGGACAGGTCAGTCGGTTGTCTATGGCCCGGCCACGGAGACAGCTGGCACAGAAGTTGTGGTAACAGTCCATCAGACATGGATGCTCATATTGCTCATGGCACAGGAAACAGGCCAGCGGGTGGCAGTGAGCCTTATCCAAGTCATGTAGAGTTTCCAGGGGAGAAAATATCCCTCCAGACATTTCTATGAAGGCAAAATATACAATAAAGTCACCATTATATAGAAGCCCAACATGATTTAAAAAAAAGTTATATCTCACCAGGTCGGCGTTGCAGGGGGCGTGTCAGCAACAATGGTGGGCGGTGCGGGGGGGTGTTAGCATGATCGCGTAATCGTGGCCCCATCCCCTGCTATACCATGACTATATTCCGGCAATGTAAAGCAGGGGGTGGGCTACGATGACAAGATTCAGCGCAAATTGTATCATCAGCCCCACCCCCCTCCCCCCGATCCACCCTCTATCACTCTTCTGGAGCGGGATGACCGTGGCCCCCCGAACTGGGAGACCTGCACTCTCTTGCAGAGGGCCGGGAGTGCCACACAATTTTCGTGAGCTTCCTGGCGATTGCGGAAGAGTCGGCATCTCTGCCATTATAGCATATATATATATATATATATATATATATATACATACATGTAGAGGGGCACTCTCAGTTCTATACGTAAAATGCTGGGGTGCCTTCTTTAGAATAATGCAGCAATCCAATGTACAGTCAGGTGCATAAATATTGGGACATTGACAGAATTTTCATATTTTGGCCTCTATTCACTACCACAATGGCTTTGCAATGAAACAAACAAGATGTGCTTTAACTGCAGACTTTCAGATTTAATTTGAGGGTAATTACATCCAAATCAGGTGAACGGTGTAGGAATTACAATAGTTTCTATATGTGCCTCCCACTTTTTAAGGGGACAAAAGTAATGGGACTATCAACTCAAAAGCTATTTCATGGACAGGTGTGGGCTATTCCCTCGTTATTTCATTATCAATTAAGCAGGTAAAAGGTCTGGAGTTGATTCTAGGTGTTTCTTATATGAGAAAATAGGAAAATACTAGCGCACCAAGAATCAGGGGGTATGAAATGCAAGCGAGCTGCTGTATGGGATATCTGACTGAGGGGGGCATTCAGACCCGCTCGCGAGCAAAGTTCGCTCGCTAGCGGGTCGATGTTGTGAGAATGTGCATGCGCATGACGGAGGGAGCTCCGTCGTGCGCATGCGCGATACCCGGCGAGCGACGAGAAATACGTTGCTCGGGGTCTCGCACGAAAGGGGGCGTGCTGTCGATGGTGACTGACAGCACGCCCCCTTTGGTGGGCGTGCCAGGGGGCGTGGCTGCCCAGACGGAGGTGTTCCCATGGGAACGCCTACCGTCTGAGTCCGGCCCCACTGACATCAGTAATGATGTCAGTGGAAGTGACTTTGGCTGTGATAGAGCCAAAATCACTCCTGGGCTTGCGGCAGCGAGACCCTACCACAGGGTCTCGTTGCAAGCCCGATGGCCATCAAAGACCATCTCGACCATCATCATGGACCCTCGCATAAGCTGTGGGTGGTTACCCTCAGCTATGCGAGCGCCCATAAGGCCGCTCCACATTTAAATAGGACAGCCCTGATTCAGAGCGAGCGTTCTGCTCAGAGCGTTCAGCTCTGAATCAGGGCCTGAGTCCCTAAATAGTAACAGAAAAAAGATATACTGCGCTCAGCTAGCGTATAATAATATCTGAATAGTGTCTATAGACACTATACAGATATTATTATACGCTAGCTGAGCGCAGTATATCTTTTTTCTTTTTTTTATTCTAGGTGTGACATTTGCATTTGAATCAGTTGCTGTCGACTCTCAATATGAGATCCAAAGAGCTGTCACTATCAGTGAAGCAAGCCATCATTAGGCTGAAAAATCAAAACAAACCCATCAGAGAGATAGCAAAAACATTAGGTGTGGCCAAATCAACTGTTTGGAACATTCTTAAAAAGAAAGAACACACCGGAGAGCTCAGCAACACCAAAAGACCCGGAAGACCACAGAAAATAACTGTGGTGGATGACAGAAGAATTATTTCCCTGGTGAAGAAAAACCCCTTCACAACAGTTGGCCAAATCAAGAACACTCTCCAGGAGGTAGGTGTATATGTGTCAAAGTCAACAATCAAGAGAAGACTTCACAAGAGTGAATATAGAGGGTTCACCACAAGATGTAAACCATTGGTGAGCCACAAAAACAGGAAGACCAGATTAGAGTTTGCCAAACAACATCTAAAAAAGCCATTACAGTTCTGAAACAACATCCTATGGACAGATGAGACAAAGATCAACTTGTACCAGAGTGATGGGAAGAGAAGAGTATGGAGAAGGAAAGGAACTGCTCATGATCCAAAACATACCACCTCATCAGTGAAGCATGGTGGTGGTAGTGTCATGGCGTGGGCATGTATGGCTGCCAGTGGAACTGGTTCCCTTGTATTTATTGATGATGTGACTGCTGACAAAAGCAGCAGAATGAATTCTGAAGTGTTTCAGGCAATATTATATGCTCATATTCAGTCAAATGCTTCAGAACTCATTGGATGGCGCTTCACAGTGCAGAAGGACAATGACCCGAAGCATACTGCAAAAGCAACCAAAGAGTTTTTTAAGGCTAAAAAGTGGAATGTTATGCAATGGCCAAGTCAATCCCCTGACCTGAATCTGATTGAGCATGCATTTCACTTGGTGTAGACAAAACTGAAGGGAAAATGCGCCAAGCACAAGAAGGAACTGAAGACATTTGCAGTAGAGGCCTGGCAGAGCATCACCAGGGATGAAACCCAGCGTCTGGTGATGTCTATGCGTTCCAGACTTCAGGCTGTAATTGCCTGCAAAGGATTTGCAACAAAGTATTAAAAAGTGAAAGTTTGATTTAGGATTGTTTAGTTTGTCCCATTACTTTGGGCCCTTAAAAAGTGGGAGGCACATATAGAAACCGTTGTAATTCCTACACCGTTCACCTGATTTGGATGTAATTACCCTCAAATTAAATCTGAAAGTCTGCAGTTAAAGCGCATCTTGTTTGTTTCATTTCAAAGCCATTGTGGTGGTGATAGAGGCCAAAATATGAAAATTCTGTCAATGTCCCAATATTTATGCACCTGACTGTATATATATAAACGGAACAGGCGGCACTCCACGGGCATCATAAAGAAGAAAAGTTATTTTTTGCCAACGTTTCAACACCCTGATGACAAGGCCTCAATGGCCTTGAAATGTTGGCAATAAAGAACTTTTCTTGTTTATGAAGCCCGTGGAGTGCCGCCTGTTCCGTTTACATATGGACATTGGATTGCTCTATATATACACACACACAAACACACACGGTAAGTCAAAATGATGTTCCTGATTTCTATGATTTGCTATGCAAAATGTAATGAGTGTTTCTTGTTGTGAGATATGTGCTTTGTTAGGCAATTTCTCAGAGTTCAAATTCCCTGCTGCCAATTCCACATTGATTCCGCTAGCGTTCGTCATGGGGACTTGCGGAGAGCATAAAGCATTCTATGTTCTTGCTGCAATGGCCACCACGTTCCCTAGATCCCGTCCGTGTCATTTCTTCTTGTGGGGTTTCAACAAGGATCGTGTGATTGTACCACCGCTTGCAACGACGATGGTTGACTCGCACGCTCGCATCAGTTTCTAGTTTCTTATTAAAGTCAATAATATTCCTTCAACAGACAATAAAACTGACATTAGGATCACTAGCTTCTGTCTCACAGATAGCATATGATGCTATGTTCTGAAATCATCTCTGAGGATAGGTTGAAAATAGGGATTGCCAACGACCATCAATGGTAGCTGTGGACTGCAGAGCAGTGACGTGCGGTGAGGTAAATGGCTGGGGAGGCACTGGCTAGTATCAGAGCCAGGTTTACAGATACATATATGAACCCAAGGGTTCATGTGAGCATTATACAAAGCTGCAGCAGTATATAGTGCTGGAAATTTGGTGTGTTTTGATCAGGTATGTACAGAAAAGGTAGAGGGGAGGCAGTGCCTCACCAGCCATACACTTTTTACTCCAGAATTTTGACTATAAAAACGATTAGAATAATACATTTTAAATTTTTCTTATCATTTTTATAGTCAAAACTCTGGAGTAAAAAGTGTATAGCAGGTGAGGCACTTCCTCCCCTCTACCTTTTCTGCACATACCTGATCAAAACACACCAAATTTCCAGCACTATATACTGCTGGAACTTGGCAGGGCTTTGTAGAGCTTTGCAGAGCCTTTCCTGTCAGACTTAGGTATTCTAAGTATGACAGGAAAGGCTCTGCCTCACCTCACTGCACAACACTGCTCCATAGCAACTAGACTGTCAGCCAGTAGCCCTGCACCGCAGCCGGCAGGAACCATCGATGGTATGCCATTTCATCGTTTCATACTATCGATGGTTCTATCTTTTCCATAAATGACAACCATCGATGGAGGACACACCGGTGGCCATCCCTAGTTGAAAAAGGTTAATTCTAAAAAACAGTGAATGATGACTGATAATTGTACTGACATAAAACGAGGATTGGACCACACCAGCCAGTCAGCTTTTATCTGTCTAATGCAAGTTACACAATGACAGCAGGTGTCTGATTGGTACGGTTGCAGATTGATATAAACACTTTTCAATCAAAATGACTAATAGAAGTAAAGACTTTTCTCAATATAAATTGTCCTTTGTACTGCCCGCCTTTCTATCTTATCTTGAACTAGCATAAGATGTGGTAGAGTAGAAATATGGAACGCGGACAGATTAGGGACAATTCAGTTCTATGCAATGTTCGGCTGCGCACACATTTTCCACATATGGAATCCTGTACAATGCAAGATCTCTATGGGTACAATGTTGCTGGCTGCGATGTGCTGTTCCAGGGCAGCATAACCAGGGACGTGCGGTGGGGTCAATGGCTGGGGAGGCACTGGCAAGTATTTACACACACATACTATATATATAGCACAGATTTCCCCCACATACAGATCTCTCCGTTGCACAGATTCCCCCTCACACATATCTCCCACTAGCACAGAAGACCCCCCCCTAGCACAAAGGATTTCCCCCACAAACACACATACAGTAGTTCTCCCCCTTGCAGAGAAGATCCCCCACCCCTTACACAGAAAGTGCCAGTCCCTGCACAGTAATGAGGTTCCAGCTACTGGAATCTGCAGGTAAATTCCCTGTCCTGTTACACAGTGATTTACAAGCTCCCAGACAGGGGGCCTGATTCAGAGCCGGACGCTCTGACCAGAGCGCTCGCTCTGAATCAGGGCCGGGCTACCTAAAATTGGAGCGGCCTCTTGGACGCTCGCATAGCTGTGGGTTACCGCCCACAGCTTATGCGAGCGTCCATGATGATGGTCGCGATGGTCAAGACCATCGCGACCATCGGTCTTGCGACGAGACCCTGCGGTTGGGTCTTGTTGCCGCAAGCCCTGGAGTGATTTTGGCTCTATCAGAGCCAAAATCACTCCCACTGACATCACTAGTGATGTCAATGGGGCCGGACCCAGACGGTAGGCGTTCCCATGGGAACGCCTCTGTCTGGCAGCCACGCCCCCGGCACGCCCACCAAAGGGGCGTGCTGTCACTCACCATCGACAGCACGCCCCCTTTGGTGCGAGACCCCGAGCGAAGGCTTCCCCGTCGCTCCCCACTGACATCACTGCTGATGTCAGTGCGGCTGCCCAGAAAATGGCAGGCGTTCTTAAGGAACGCCTCCATTTGTGAAACCACCCCCCGCCCCGCCTACAAAACGGGCGAGCTGTCGATCAGCATCGACAGCCGCCCCATTTGTAGAGAAACTCTCTCGCTCCGGGGCTTGCGCACGCGTAGTGCGGCCGCTGCACGTGCGCAGGGCTAACCATCGACCCGGTTGCGAGCGCATCGGCGCTTGCGACCGGGTCTGAATGAGACCCTGTGTCCTGTTGTCCTCACCTTTTTCTCCTTTTGTGTTTCCTGCATATTCCATTTCCGGGGTGACCTGGTGAAATGGTCTCCTGGCTGTGGCATTACACCCTGGCTACTTTGAGTCCGGTGCTGGTTTTAAAAATACGGGGACCCCCACGCTATTTTTTCCCTGTAGTTTTAAAACCAGGACTGGCTCACAGAGCCCAGCGCTGGTTCATAAAATATGGCTGAACCCCACATGTTTTGTCCGCCGTATTTTCAGTACCAGGACTGGCTCAGGAGCCCGGAGCTGTTTATGCTTCCGGGAAGGGTGGGGGAGGGGGGGGCACACTTTTTTTTTTCTATTTTTTACACTTTTTTTACATTAAACACACATCCAGCCTGCTAGTGTCTCACTGACAGGGGTGCAGAAAGGGGGGGAGAGAGCGGGTACTAATTATCCGGCCCCAGACTTGCTAGAGGGGCCCGGCAGGGGGCTCGGGTCCAGCACCGACACACCCCTCCCTCTTATCTCATAGCAGCCGCAGCAGTCTCCTATTCCTATGGGAGGGAGCGATCACGCTGATCGCGCCCCCCCCTGGCTTTGCACCGGGCTGAGGGGCTCGCAGCAGCCCCTCTCCCCGACAGGCTACGCGGCGCTGCAATAGTTATTTTATTTTTTAGTATTTTTCTAAGCCTAAGGGGGCTTGGCCACGCTTTCCATGATTAGGCCACGCTCCCTTCTCTTGACGCCCCTGCTCACTGATATGTGCAGGCTGCATGTTCGGGAGTATTTGGCTGCGGTCAGACAGAGGGAACTTGCCAGAAAAAACTCGATTGCATTCACCATCGGAAAACTCGATTCAGTAAATCACGATTCTTGGTAAATTTGAGAGTTTCAGCAGGCAAAAGTTTGCCGTGTTTCAGCGATACTGATCAAGTTTAAACTCGGGCAATCTCGGACCAAACTGGAATCTTAGTAAATTTACCCGTTGCTATAATTTTCTAAGTGGAAGTTTCCCACGGCAACCAATCACATTCGTGCTAACAGTGCTTAGAAGTTATAGTATATCTTCCACTAAATGGTACACCCACCCTCTATTTTGCTTTGAATATGTTTTAATTACTACTCATATATTAAACTGTCACGTAGAAGAATTAGCGCAAGTGAACAATCACAGATAACTGCTAGATTGTAACAACATTATACTGCAGCCTAAAACAAAACAGTATATAAAGCACATTTACATCATCTCTCAGCTCTGCAATGTAGAACATACAACCAGTTATTTACACAATATATATATATATATATATATATATATATATATATATAATTAATTATATATATATATATATATCTGGAGAAGTGTGAGTTATACAATCACACCAGCCACGTTGCATGGTGACTTTAGCAAGGGAGCTTCAAGGGCATGCGTGATCTATTGTAAAAATGGACAAACAGCTGAAGCTGCAAATGTTTAACCCTTTCCTACTAGGGAAATTTCCAAAATAATGTTAGAAGAACCTCTGACTTCCAAAAGTGTCTATGCTACCAATCTGTCCAGTGTATATAATACAAGTACAAAACTACTGAAAGAAAGAAAAGCATTTTGAAACAGTATAAAAAGTAAAACATGGATTTGAGTGCGGAAAAGAACTATATTTGTACCAGTATCATCAGAAAACTTTTCTCACCTCCTAAGATGTTTCAGGAGCTTGCGTGGTTAGTTCCAGTGCCCCTTCCTCTTACTATGTCTGCTTTTACTAGCTGGAGAAGAGAGGAATGGACAGAAATGCATGATAGGCTTTTCCTGGGGCGGAACACATGCCAGTGTCCTACAGGCAATATCTAGGATGACAATAGTCTGCCAAGACCAAATATCTTCCACTAACAATCTTCTAAACCTGAGTACAGTGAGGGTCCCACACTCTTCATTACTCAAGTACCTATGCTGATACAGATCTCTTACAACATTGCTGGACAATAAGTCATACTGTGATCTTCAGCTAATTGAGCATGAAATGTGTGATTTTGCTGGCAACGGAATGGCACAGTGAGGCCATCGCAGTGAATAAAATTGCATCCATAGAATGTGGTAGTCTCAATCTTGGAGAAAAGGATAACGGGGTAGAGGGTAAAAAAAAAGGGAACAAAAATTACGCAGCAGAATATTGGAGTTCATTTTCCTAAAAAGGTACCTCTCTCTGAATGTCTAACACTTACACAACATCTAACTAGCACCTTCTACTAGATAATAGCTAGAATCTGATTGGTTGCTATGGGCAACATCCCCACTTCTAAAAACTCTCCCTTTAGTAAACATACTCCGTTGTCTTTAAGGGGTAGATTTACTAAAACTTCTGAAAATGGAAAAGTGGAGGTGTTGCTACCAATCAGGTAATAGCTATCATTTTCTACAGTTCGCTATACACTTTAAGATTTTATTTCCAACCATCCAATTAGTTGGCTGGTTGAAATGAAAATCTGGTAATATATGGGAGAAAATGACAATCCACAATTTGCTCCCAAACACTGGAAAATGGCCAAAAATGGTTGTTCAGACAAATTGGCCAAAGCAAACTGAGTAATAATCAATTTATCTGAACTACTGTTTTTGACTGAATTCCAGTGTTTGGGAGCAAATGGTCGATTGTCATTGGCTCTCATACATGACCAGATTTTAGTTTCCAACGAGCCAACATGTTGGATGTTTGGAAAGATCATGTTAAAGTGTATGTCCAGCTTAAGTGAAGGTGTTGCGCATAGCGTGATGCAGTCGGCAACCGGCGTGCGGGATGCCGACGTTCTGAATACCAGCGCCGAAATATTGACAGGTCGGGATCCTGGCACCAGAATCCCGACCATCGGCATCCCGAAGGTAAGTATAGGGGTGTTAGGGTGCGGGGTTAGGTACTAGGGGGAGGGTTCCCATAGGGAAGACACTTACCTGTCTTCTCTATGGGTGTCGGGATTCTGGCTGTCGGGATGCCGCTGTCGGGATTCTGACCAGCGGCATCCCGGCAGTCAGGATTTCATACCCAAGCCCCATAGCAACCTATCAAACTGTACTAACCATTTTCTAAGTGGAGGTGTTGCACACAGCAATCAGAATGTGCCAGATAAATGCAGGGCCATAGAGAGCCGGCCCGGGAGGAAGGGGGCATGGCCTAACTGAGAGGTATGGCAATGTTCCCTTAGAAAAAAAAAATGTGGTGGTGCTACACGCCGGGGATTGGAGCACTGTGGGCCCCTCAGCTCTGTGAATATCAATCAGTGTGATTGCCCCCCCCTACACAGGCAGAGAAGACTGCAGTCTCCCACTGCAGCCCAGCACACAGCAGCATGTGCTGGGCTGTTGACAAGTAAGGGGGATGGGGGGGGGGAGTTAGACCCTGGCCACTCCAACAAGCCTGGGTAATTAGAACCTGCCCCCCCCCCCCTTTGGAGCTCATGGATAAATGGCAGATAGAAATTTGAGTGTATCTATCACTAACTGATCATCGTAACCCCCTTCTATTTTGCTCTGAACATGTTGTATTTACTACTTATATACAGTATGTAACTGTTACAGAGGAATGTAATTTAATTGGTGGAAATCCGCATTGAATCTGTAGGAGGTCTCCCTGGGGTGCAGCTACTGATGGCCTCTCTCTCCTCCACACTCTCCACTCCATCGACCTCCGTAATTCTGTCCCATCTTGGTCCAGCTTCTTACCTTAACAACAGATCCTTTTCTGTTTCTACCTCTGACTATAATTCCCTTTTCTGTCTCTACCTGTAGACGTCACTGAAGGGTCTATTCTATGTAACCTTTTCTCCTTCTTCTATACCTTCTCTCTTGGAAATCTCAACAGCCCCTTTTGCCTTCAATACCATCCCGATTACCCTCTCTATACCCTTTGATTCTCCAACCGCCTGTCTGCCATCTCCTCATGGCTATAACAGCGCTTCCTGCAAGTCAACATGACCAAGACCAAACTTATTGCTTTTCCCCATTCCAGGTCCCTCTGCCTTCCACCCAACCCCCTTCTTCTCTCTCTGTTGATCTACCTTTCTTTTGTTCCCAGGCTCGCTGCCTCTGTGTCATCCATGACTCCACTCTATCCTTCACTCCCCAAATTCAAGCCATTTCTCAGCCTTGCCACTACTGAGTCCAGAACATCACCAGAATCCAACCCTTCCTTACCCCTGATGCCGTCAAAACTCTCTTTTGCGCTCTCATAAATTCCCCTTTAGATTATTGCAACCTCCTCCTCACTGGCCTCCCTCCGTCACCTCTCCCCACTTCAATCTATTCTTACTGCTTCTACTCATCTCTTTTTCCTTTCCTGCCATATGGCATCTGGCTCCCTCCTCTGCAGCTTGTTACCTTAGGGACCTATTTATCAATGAGTTTTATCATACACCAGGAGTGATAAAACTCATTGCATATGATAAATGGTGCTCCAGACACTCAGCTCCCAACTGTCAATTTTTACGAGCTGATTGGCAGGAGCACCACTATCATATGTAACTAGTTAAATCACTCGTTGTGTATGATAAAACTCATTGATAAATAGGCCCCTTATCTCCCTATCCTACTCATAATACAGTTAAAACTAGGGATGTGCGCTGACCCCTGTGTTTTGGTTTTGGATCTGTATCTCCTTGTGTTTTGGATCTGGATTTGACAAAACCACCCCTTGCATGTTTTGGTTTTAAATTTTTTTATAAAATCTGCTAAATTCACATTTTTTTTTTTTGTTCCTACAGTATTATTAACCTCAATAACATTAATTTCCACTGGTTTCCAGTCAATTTTGACCACCTCACAATATTGTTTTCATCCGGTTTAGGCACAAACACGTGGCAGTTCAACTTCCAACATGGCACATAAGGAAACATATGTTTTCATTAATGAAGAGGCCTGAGGGAGATGGAGTATGTATGTACAGTAGTTGAAGGCAGGGACAGGAAGGATTGATTGGTAGTGAATTTAATTAAATTTTTTTATTCCGAAGCAAATTTATGAGGGAGGAGGGGAGAGCATGGGTGAACAATATGTCCTATGTTTTACCCACAAAATCAACTTGGTGGTTCAGAATTTTTTTTTTTAATTAAAGGGGCATGCAGGAGATGCTGTCTGTGCCCATAAACATTTCTGGACATTTTTGGCATTCAGCAACCGCATGTCAAAGCTGTGGCAGTTCAACATCTAACATGGCACATCAGGAAACAAATGTTTTTATTATTCAAGAGGCCTGAGGGAGTTGGAGTATGTATGTAGTCGAAGGCAGGGAAAGAAAGATTTGATTAGTAGTATATTTAATTTCATTTTTTGATTTTGAAGCAAATTTATGAGGGAGGAGGGGAGGCATTTATAAAAAAAATTTTTACTCATTCACATCAATCCTTGAGCACTATGCCTGCTGCTGCTGCTGGAAGTGGATTTTTATCCCAGAAGGGGACCAGGAAGACTACTAGTAGTGCTTTAAATAAACAATTGACTGTTAACAATCCTTTGCAAAGATTCCACTTCACTAGAAAAGCAATTCCCAACCTGTACAGGGACAGTAAAAAAACTTAATTAGTGGCCTCCAAAATGCAGTTGTACCCACTGTCCACTTAACCACATATATGTGGACAAGCTGAACAGAGCAAATGCAAGATTTAAGGTTTAAGTCTTACGTTGTGTCTTTCTTGAGAATCCTTGAGCGCTATGCCTACTGCTGCTGGGAGTGGATTTTCATCCCAGAAGGGATGAAGATGTTGTGTCTTTCTTCCCAGTGGACACAGGGCCTGATTCAGAGATGAACGCAACTGCAAATTGCAGGCAGATCAAGTGATCGCTTGCCATTGTGCATGCGTATGCATGCGCGAAGGCAGCAGTGCATTCGCCATGCGTTCACGCAGAACACGGAGGCCCATTGCATATCAATTGACAGGAAGCGACCGTTTGGGGGTGTTGACAGGGGGTGGTTAGTGAAACGCAGGCGTGCCTGGCCGTTTGAACACCGCTACGTGGGCATGCATAAATTAGCCACTACAATTGCATATGCAGCGCAGCTCTGCATAGCAGAAGAGCTCCATGGCCTGTGGCAGGTCAGATCTTCCGTAGGGGTAAAATGGCCGCAGATGAGCTTCGATGTTATCATAGGTATGCATAGTCGCACGCAGGTGAGATGGCAGTAGTGGGCGTCTTTATGCTCGGGTGATCTTTGCTAACATTAACATATTTTTGCAACTGCGTTGCATACGGAAACGCAGTTGTGATCGCATTAGCGTCCGTCTCTAAATCAGACCCACAGATCTGAAGAGATGCAAAGAGCTGTTGGTAAGCAAATTGTCAGTTCAAGTAGCACGTGATACAGCGGTGGCTTTTCCTTCAGTTTCTCCAGCAAGTGCATCTGCCGAGAAAAAACTAAACTTTCCCAAAAACAACCCACTGGTGATGCAGATGAGTCAACACAACCAAGTTTTTTTGTCTTGTGCCCAGGCATGACAATGGGCTTTTCCTTATCATGGGCAACAACTGTTTCATCCACTGCAGCCTAATTTACACAAACATCCTCATCAACAACATCCTCATCATCAACATCCTTATTAGCGTCAGCTACACAAATATCCTGCTCATCCTGGTGCACTTCCACAGAAGCATCCTCGATTTCTATATCAGTATGTTCACTTGTGCTTACATCATCATAAGAGGCAGAACCACCAGTCATAAATAAAGGCCAAGGCCTTTCCTTTCCCCTTCATGTCGTGAAACTGGCATATTGCCAATCTTATGTCTTTCTGCAGCTAACTTTCCCTTTGATGTTTTCTTCTTTACCACTGTAAAAGATTGGTTCTTGATTTTAGATGCCCTGACTTAAGCCCTGTATGCCCTTGGGCATCGGCTTTAGTAGATGATGTAGATGGACTAGTATCGTCAAGACTATTGGCACTGGCAGCAGCTCCAGCACTAGTATGTGGTTCCTGCTCTCCTTTCAAGTTTCAACTGATCGTTCTCCTTATCGACAAACATGAATGAAGTGGGGTACAGCACACACGTCAATTTGTACCAATTTTAAATATTACACTGCAGTATCAATGACCTACAGTGTCACAAGATTTTTTATAAGAAAAGAGTAACACACTGTGCTGCCACTTAGTGTCACAAGATTATTTATGACTATGAGTAACACTGTGCTTACCACTAACAGTGTCACAAGATTATTTAGGAATAAGAATAACACACTGCGCTACCATTTAGTGTCACAAGATTATTTATGAATAAGAATAACACACTGCACTACCACTTACAATATCACAAGATTAATTATTTATGAATAAGTATAACACATTGTGCTATCATTTAGTGTCACAAGATTAATTATTTAGGAATAAGAATAACACACTGCGCTACTACTTACAGTGTCACAAGATTAATTATTTATGAATAAGAATAACACTGCGCTACCACTTACAGTGTCACAAGATTAATTATTTATGAATAAGAATAACACTGCGCTACCACTTACAGTGTCACAAGATTAATTATTTATGAATAAGAATAACACACTGCGCTACCACTTACAGTGTCACAAGATTAATTTTTTATGAATAAGAATAACACTGCGCTACCACTTACAGTGTCACAAGATTAATGATTTATGAATAAGAATAACACACTGCGCTACCACTTACAGTGTCACAAGATTAATTTTTTATGAATAAGAATAACACACTACGCTGCCACTTACAGTGATGTCATTGTTTTATATATAACGCATGTTATTTAGCACTTTGTTGTGGTCTTGTAGTCAGCGTGTAGACTAATCATTTATTCACAATTGAGCACCCACTGAAGGAAGCCCCCTTTATATACTGCAGCCTAAGCCCCTTTATAGAAACACAGCAGCAGCCTTCAGGTCAAGACCCCGACTGGACACACACTGAGTGACTGACAGGGACTACTTCTGCTAGCTTCTCTCTCTACAGTTGGAGTGAAAATGGCGCCAATCGCGGGTACTTTTACATAATCCTAAACTTTCAAGAATCCGACAGTGGGAGGATGACGCGTTTTTCCTCATTTTCGGATCCGAATCAGGCTGGAAAACCAGAGACTAGCGCGGTTCTTGCCTCGGATCTGGAAGTTCAGGTGGGTCCGGTTCTCAGAAAACCGGACCCGCTCATCTCTAGTTAAAACTCCACTCCCCCACTTACAAAGTCTCAAATGCTCCTCCTCTTCTTACATCTCTAACCTCATCTCTCTCCGCATTGCATTCTGCCCTGTCAGCTCCTCCTCTGACCAAAGCCTCTCCTTCACCCTGGTCAATTCCTCTCACTCATGACTCCAAGATTTAGCACAAGGTGCTCCCATCCTATGGAACTCAGGGCCTGATTCAGGAAGGAACGTGAGAGAACGCACGCACTTGGTCGATGTTTTCGCACTGTGCATGCATATGCATCGTACTGCGCATGCGTGAACTAGCCAGTGCGATTGGGTAAGGGTACGCAGACTACACGCAGTGTGTATGCAGATCCTTCCGATATTGACAGGAAGTGTCGTTTGTGGGTGGTGATGGGGGGTGGTTGGGCGAACACAGGCGTGCCTGTGCGTTGGGACACCGTTATAGGGGCGTGCATAATTAATGCAGTGCAGCGGCATACACAGCCAGACAACTCGATGCACGCAGGAAGTGGCCAAAATCCTGTACGACATCACGTCAACCTCTATTGTGCGTATGGTTCCAATGGTTCACGATGTTTCCGCTGTCTTGCAGACTACTCAGGCTTTGAGCAAAGGGAAATGGGCGGCATTGTGTAGTGCTGGGCGTCTGCATCTTATGCTGTGCTTGCCGTGCATATGCATTGATTAGCATATACACGCAGCGGCCGAGTATTGGCCGCCTACTGACGAAGTCCAACTGTGTGACGAAACGCGTTCGGGAGTTGGAGTGAAGCTATCTGCATTCCCAGCCAGCACGAAGGAGAAGCGCTGGTCCCTGCATTCAGCCGTGTTTTGAATATATATATATATATATATATATATATATCTCTATATAAATATATATATATATATATATATATAAATTATAGATTTATATGCAGTGGTGCTCGAAAGTTTGTGAACCCTTCAGAATTGTCTATAGTTCTGCTGAAATGTGGCCTAAAACTACCTCAGATCTTCACACAAGTCCTAAAAGTAAAGAGAAACAAATCAAACAAAAAAAATGAAACGTGCTCATTTTTTTTTTTTTCTTTGAGGAAAAAGATCAAATATAAAAAATTCTGAAGGGTTCACAACAAACAAATAAAACTTATCTTTAGGAAAATACATTTTGGCCCAGAAATGTGAATCCCTTTAATTCAGGTCACGCATGTGAAAGAGCGGCCCTTGGAATTCTGGGAGTCATCATTACAGTCAGCAGCAGGCAGGGCAGGCAGAGAGCGTAGAGAGCTATCGCTCCGCTCGGCGTTCGGCGCCTCCTGCCTGTCCCGGTTACATAGCGCATGCGCGCCGGCCCCTTCTTCCTTTCTGCCATCTGAGGACGCCATGGCACCAGTGGTCAGTATCGGGCTCCTCACATTGTGTGTCCCAGGGGCCCCCGCTCCACTCCCGGCCGCCTCTTCTCCCCGCATAGCCAATGCAGCACGGGCGCCGCTGCCACGGGGCGGCCTCACCCGACTAGGCCCGGGGGGGTAGTGTGCGGTACGCTGAGCGTGGGGAGCCGCGGCCTAGAGAGGCGCCGGGGCAGAGCGGAGTGAGCGATACCGGGAGGGCCACCACGGCGCGGCTGCCGGGGCTCGGGTTGTCAGGGGGGCCGGGTGAGAGGGAGCTCGGTTGTCCTAGGCCTCCGCACCCAGTTGTACCCCGGCCCTGTCAGTGTATTAGCGGAGAGCACGGCCGGGTCCTCCAGCAGGCAGGGGGGGGGGGGGCGGCAGCAGCAGTATGGTACCCGGGGTCATGTGGGGCTCCCTGGTATGAGGCGGGGGACTCAGACCACACCATGTTGCCCTGTCTCATTGTTACTTTGGTTTATATAATCCTAATTCTAGAACAGTAGTCTCAAACTCAGGCCCTTCAGCTTTTGTGGGACTACATATCCCAGCATGCCCTGCCACAGTTTTAGCATGCCCTAGTAGCAAAACTGGCACTGCATGCTGGGATGTGTAGTTCCACTGCAGCTGGAGGGCCCGAGTTTGACACCTCTGCTTTAGAACATGATAGTGGTATTATGTAGTTGCTGTGTGTACCCCAGCGCAGGTGCGTATCCATAGTTTATACATTGGGGGGGTGCAGGAACTGACTGGGTCCAGTCCATTGGGAAAGTTCTCTGTAAGATCCTGAGTACTCATTACAGCATCGCTACTCGATAGGGTGTTGAGAACCCCACCCCCCTATATTCATGGTTCCCATCTGTGTGTTTCAATGGTTTTATTCGCAGCTCTTCTGTTTATGTAGTGTGGCATCAGTGAGTGAGTATAGTTGCCTACTGTAAATTTGCCCCTGGTATGGGCGTGACTGGCAGGATTAATAAAAAGCTGAAATCTTCATGCTTGCAGCAGTTTTATTTATTTTTTCTTAGCGATTTTTATGAACGATTTAACAATCGTTTGATCGTTCAATCGTTTGCAAATCATTCTTAAATTGTTTGCTAAAGTGTCTAAAACGACCAGTGATGCGCGTGCCCGCTGGTCGTTTAGACATCTATCATCGTGCAAACATGCTGGACAACCTGACTATATCGTCGGGTTGAGCATGTTTCCAGATGATTGATGACCCTGCACTGAACGTCTGCTTGTTGAGTACAGGCTCCTCACACGACTGACAAACGACTGAACTATTGCAATGTCGTAATGGTGCAGTCATTTTCAGATCTTATAGTGGATACCCACCTTTAGTGCATTCACCATAACTCCTGTCAGTAGGTAGGGTTTTCTTTTTAGTTTTCCACACTACATGCAGCGCTAATTGATGTATAATGTAATCAGTGTTTGTGTCATTCAGTAATATTAATTAGGAAATAGTTTTCAAGCTTTTGGGCTGTTGCAAAAAAAAAAAAAAAAGCAGAGCATGCATACACTCAAGCTGATCGTCAGTAAATGTTTGACACAACTATGCATTAGGAATACGCTGGCTTGGTGATTATTCCCACCACCTAGTAGAGACAGAGCGGTGGGGATCCAATGTAATGTTTTCAACTTTAGTCACTCCCCAGTGCTGCCATCAGGATGTCTGTTCATCACCCAGAAATAAGAGACTATAGCATAGTTGGAGGCTGCCATTGAGCCACAGCACCCATCATTCTATATATAGTCCCACCATATTCTGCTGTGCAGTGAATGTTAATTCTTTTAAGTCAGTCCCTGGCCCGTTAGAGCATGTATTATAATTCCCTACCGTCATATTCAAGATCCTCAACTTTGAACGCAAACTCACATGGGAGAACATGCAAAACCCCCATAGATCAATCCTGACCATACTGCCATTTAATTGTTTCCTACTTCTCTGGTAAGTGATTTTGTTTCAAATATTTTGTCTGGTTCTTTAAGCCTATAGTGAAGTTAAACTTTCTTGTATGGTTGCTGCATTAATAAGTTGTAAGCAACATCATTGGTTGCCTGGGGGGCACATGAGCCCTATGGAAGAGTACAGAAAGGATTAATTACACTATTTCATGCAGGAGTGGTCAGATCTCAGAAGAAACTTGGCAGTGGGGGTTAAATGTTTCTTGCTGGCATCTGTACAGAACTTAATGGATGTACCCCTTTCCTGGCACCTAATTAGTGGCCTATATACAGTGTTTTGCTGCTCCAGATCTCTTGCCATGTCTGTTCTCAATCCCAGCTATTAACCTCATAAACCCTGCCAATACTTGATCACAGCTAGACTTCAGTGTCTGCAGCGTTAATACAGGTCCCCAATTCTCATATTGTCGCTTCTGTGTTAGGGTATTTTACCATATAAACCAGAGGACTGCTTTCACTGTCGTCATTTTTCCCCCCAGAAAAAGACTGCGACGAAGGGCAGCAAAAAAAAGAAGCAGCTTTTGAAGTTCACCTTAGACTGCACACACCCTGTGGAAGATGGTATCATGGATGCTGCTAACTTCGTAAGTCAATCTGCACTCTGCCTCTTGTGTGGCCCATCGGAGAATGTATCCGTCCGGTTTTCCGTGTTTAGTCTGCTGTACTAGAGCTCATGCCGTTCTGTTGTACGGCTGAGACAAAGTTGCTGCAGCTGTTAACAGCTCTAGCAGCATATTGCTCAATCACCAGGAAGCATTTATTTCCCTGATGCAGCATTGCGAGGCTCGGTGCCATAGGTGGAGCTCATGCTGCCAGGCAAAAGATACCACAGGGTGACAGAACGCCGACAGTCAGCTAAATAAAAGCAATGTTTTTGTTCCTCAAGTTTTTTTTTCAGCTCTACAAAGGCAATAATGGAGAGAGGTCAAAATTTGCTGCAAAACAAGTGTCAGTCTGCTGGTAATGTTGCACATGCAAAGTTTGTGGTCTTGCAGTAACCACCTGGGCTTTTATCTGTATGGGGTGAATAAAAAAAAATATAAGCTTCAAAAAGCTTTCCCCTCTGCCACGCAGTGCTCAGGTTTTGTACAAACTAGCCTTAATGCTGAAACAATGTAACCCAGCACTACTGGGGCAGAGGTTGTAGGAGTGGGCGTTTGGGTATGCAGTCGGGAAGCCGGCGGACCTAAGCCCAACAGCCGGCTTCCCGACCGCTTAATCCCGGCGAGGGTTAACTGACAGGCGTCTAAATCTAGACGCCTGTCACTTTACAGACGCCGGGAGACCGGCGCCCGGCAATCCGATCGAAGGGGTGCCGGGCGCCTCTGCGGACATAGGTTTAGGTGACGGGGAGGTAGGTTAGGGTTAGGCACCCCTAAGGAAGGGTTAGGGGTTAGAAAAAAGTTAGCAATGCTTACCTTCGGCGATCAGGATTTCCTCCTCTGCCGGCCTCCTGGTGTCGGCATTCCAACCACCGGGCAGGGGTCCGGCAGTAAATCATACCGCTTCCGACGTTAGAGACACTCGATTGAATGGAGTGGCAGCAAACTGGTAGCATTGCTCCTGTCTCAAAGCTCCTTTTTTTACGTGACGCTATAAATAGTGCATGCTCGTCCTCCCGGTAGTGTCATGGTGGATAGATGCTTGCATTAGTATAACAGACTGTACAGACAATGGGCAATTACAGCGTCATTACTGCAGTTTATGTAACATTTTGTCCATTTACAACTTAAGGAACCATCCTGGATTACCAGGGCACCTGGGGTGGTCTCCAAGGTACCCCCACATAAAGCTACAGCCGCGGCATGGGGGCATTGTGGCATATGTGATCTGGGGATTCTGTGTGGCATAATGTGAACTGGGTGGTGTTGTTTTTTTATTTATTTTTTTATTAAAGAGCTATGTCACTTGGGACCTTATTCTTTACACGTGACCCCTGGCTTTTATGATCTATATATTTTTTTCAATCTTAATGGCTTTCCACGATGGTTAATAGCAACAAGTTGTTTAATACATTTTAAATGATTGCATTGGCTGACTTTGTCTAGATCAGATGTGAATATTCATGAACCATTGCAGGAGCAGTTCTTGCACGACCGAATCAAGGTCAATGGAAAAGTTGGCAACCTGGGTGGCGGCGTTGTGACTATCGAGAGAAGCAAGAGTAAAATCACTGTATCTTCAGAAGTGCCGTTTTCCAAGAGGTGAGTGAGCCCCGTCTCCATGTTCTGTATTGCGTGATGTATGATGCATGAACAGTCATACTTTGATGTCAGATATAATGCAGGCTTTGGCTCTTGGCCCACGTTAAATACGGTAGCTGGCAAGACTTCTGTATGATATTGGTCATCTGCTTAGACCTCTTCCACCTTTGGATATTTCCTCTTAAAAGTACTGCTGGGAACCCCTGCTTCAGCCTACTTTTTCATACAGTCTCAGACTCACACAATGGGTTCTTAGTTGGATGTATTATTGGTGAATATCTGTTCTAGCTGCCCAGTGGCACAGCTTCCTGCAGTATCATTCGGTTGGCATTGCCAGGTTGTGAAACCAGATAAATACAGGGCTGGTATGTGGGACAGACTGTGAGCCACCCGTGTCAGGTCATTCCTGGGGCCCTAGGAGTGCACAATTCTTATTGCATCAAATGAAACTAAATTCTTGTTTACACACCTCATTTACTTGAGCCTTAAGGTGCGTATCCACTAATAGACATACAAACGAGAGCATGATTACGACATTGCAATCGTGCTGTCGTTTGTATGTCTAGTGATGTGCCTAGATTGAACGTTCAGTCCAGGCACATCCTTCATTCCCGTACATCCCGAACCAGACTGGATCGTCAGGTTGACCAGCATGTACGGGTGATGATAGATGGCAAAAATGACCAGCGGGCACGCGCATTGCTGGTCGTTTTTGTAATTTACATGCCCGATGGGCGGGCGTTTGTAGTTATCGTGCAATCGCCTGGTGGATACCCGGCTTTACCTCTTCTCAGTTGGAATGCAATAATTTTTTTTTTCTTCCTCCTCCCTGCTCTGACAGCTGTGCTATAGGTGGGAATTTATTTGAACACAATGTACCGCATGGCCTTGTGGTGATTCTTGGTTGCGCACATATGGGCCAGTTATGGTAATCCCAACTGCGCAAGGGAAAATTTGCAATTCTAGCGGGTGCGATGTGTCCTTCCAGAACAAAGCGTTGCGTCCATCGCGCACACTTGAAGTACCCCATAGTGTTGGGGTACTGATGGTAATCGCTTGCTGTTAATATAATTCTGGGTACACACTAAATTATATCTACCCAGCACGATCTCGCTAACGACTGGGCCCATTGGAGTTCCCGGGATCAGCAAGTGCATATACACTTGCCGATGGCGGGAGCGATGTTGGCGGCCATGCTGCATTCGGTAGCATGGACCCTGCTGACTATATATCGCCCAGGTCCGACAGGTGATGTCGCTGCTGACGCCGGGGCGGACGACATATCGTCTAGTGCAGGAATGGCCAACCTGTGGCTCTCCAGCTGTTGTAAAACTACAAGTCCCAGCATGCACTGCTTCAGTTTTGCTATTAATCAATGCTAAAACTGTGGCAGGTCATGCTGGGATGTGTAGTTTCACAACAGCTGGAGAGCCACAGGTTGGCCAGGCCTGGTCTAGTGTGTATTTGGCTTAAGTTATTTCCTTTTGAGACCTGAACCCTGCTTGTATCTGTACAGAGCCTTTATAATGCATTCAAGTCAAGTCAGATCTGTGAAACGTCCAAGCTTATATTAAACCCTTCCTTGCACTGCTCAACTTTTCATCCCTTTGTAAAGGAATAGTACGGACATGTCCTGGGTATTTTGGAACATCTGCACAAGTTTTCATATTTAACCCCTTAAAGCTGTGCAGAAACATCGCTATTCCTCTGCTGTCTTTTTTTGTTTTTCTTGTTTTAAAGCGTATTCTAAACCATTCTCTACAGATGTCTGGTTTTACCATATTGGTATTGTCCCTACAGCCGCCTCCCTATGCTGGTTTCAGAGCGGCAACAACCATTTTTAAGGCCCATTTATACCTTTTGGGTACAACAGTGAATTCTGGTACCTACAAACTTACTATTTCAGAGTAACAGTCGGGCAGGTCCCCTTTCTCTGAGAATGTGCATCCTCACAGCAGACTGATATTAAAGACAGGAGAGTATACCGAATAATACATTGCAGCTCCTAAATGGGGTAAGATAGAAGACATGAGAGGTGTGTAATGAGTTATGGATTCTCTGTTATTATCAATGAGTGCTAATAAGTGAATGTATCATAGGTGATTCCTTGTGCATGTAGCATCCCGGAGGTGCATGGGGGGGAATTGACCCCTGTACTTTTTAAAAGGTGGTATTGCAGATTTAAAAGTAGGAAGCTTCCTACTTCTGAACTAAACTGCATGAATGGGCTCAGAATTTTCTGCATTCTTTACTATACATTGAAATGGCACCAATTATTTAATAATATTTGTATAGCGCTAGCATATTCCATAGTGCTTTTACGTTTAGGGAACAAATACAGTAATATAGCATGACTGTTTTAACAGAATGGTAAGATTGCTCTGATTGCAGGCTTACAGTCTATAGGACAATAGGAATTTGATTTAAGGCCAAGTGCTGCATTTTGTCCCAGCCAGTGTAATTAGTGCTTAGAGGGCTCTACGATCCCGTCTTACAGTAAAGTTGGTCTGGGGTTAAAGTGTGGTTTAGAATAGAAAGAACACATGTAAGTTTTGTGTGAACTATGTACGTGGGTGGTAGTCTTAGACTAGCTTGAGATGGGTACATACTAGAACGACTAATCAAGTGCATAAACATTTACCAATTGTTGGCCCGCTGTGTTGCATCGGACTTCACAGTTGGGTGGGCATTTACACGTGTCCGCCCAGTGGTGAAGTCAGTCACCGGCTGCCTCGGCAACAAGTGCACGGACGGTCTGCTGACCGTCCGTACACACAGCATGATGTGCCAATAGATCTGCCATCAACTGCTGCACAGCAAACGTGAAATGTCTGAACAATATTCAGACATATCGCTGGTACACACCCGCCCATGATATACAGTATCTGCCATTCAATTGAACGATGTATCGGCCAGTGTGTACCCAGCATTCGCGTTTAGGAGCATGCTTCAGGAAATTTGCCTTAAGAACTTTCAGGGAGCAATTGATATAGATGCTGGGGTGAAGTCTTGTGGGGTGTCTTCTCCTGGAATTTGAGCAATTAGTGTAGATGAGTGATGCAGAGGGGTTGGTTAGGAAGAGATTTTGAAACAAGTGAGGAGGAGTTATACAGTATTAATTTTTGTTATTGACTTTGTATTCGTGTTTTATAATGGAATCTTTAAAGCAGTGGTTTTCACACTCTGGGCCTGATTCAGACCCGGTCGCAAGCGCCGTGCGCTCGCAACCGGGTCGATGGTGGCCCACAGCGCATGCGCCTGAAGGAGCCGGCTCCGTTGTGCGCATGCGCAAGACCCGGCTAGCGATGGGCAATCCGTCGCTCCGGGTCTCGCACCAAAGAGGGCGAGCTGTCGATGTTGAGTGACATCTCGCCCCCTTTGGTAGGCGGGCCGGGGGGGGGTGGCTGCCCAAACAGAGGCGTTCCCATGTGAACGCCCGCCGTTTGGGGGCGGCCCCACTGACATCACCAGTGATGTCAGTGGAGAGATTCCGGCTCTGTTAGAGCCGAAATCTCTCTTGGGCTTGCGGCCACGAGACCCTACCACAAGGGTCTCGTCGCAAGCCTGATGGTCTTGAACATCGCGACCATAAACCTGGCCGCTCGCTATATCTGTGGGTGGTCACCCACAGCTAGGCGAGTGGCCTGGAAGCCACACACAAAAAAAACGCCCTGATTCAAAGCGAGCGCTCTTTCAGAGCATCCGGGTCTGAATCAGGGCCTCTGTCCTTTAGGACCCCACACAGGTCACGTTTTCCAGGTCATCTAGCAGGAGCACAAGTGTATTCATTACTTACTGACACATTTTTATAAATCCACAGGTGGAGCTAATTATTACACTAGTGATTCTGTGAGGATACCTGGAAAACATGCACTGTTTGGGGTCCTGAGGACCGAGCTTGAGAACCTGTGCTTTAAAGTACAGGTAACCAATGTACTGACAGGCAGAGTGGAGCAGCTGAGTTCAATATAGATTAGAGCACAGGTTCTCAAACTCTGTCCTCAGGAACAGTGCATGTTTTCCAGGTCTCCTCCGAGAATCATAAGTGAAATAATTTGTTCCATCTGTGAATCTGTGAATATGTCAGTGAGTAATGAATACACCTGTGCAGCTGCTGGATGACCTGGAAAATGTGACCTGTGTGGGGTCTTGAGGACAGAGTTTGAGAACCACTGGATTAGAGCGGTGAAGGGGAAGCATTAAGTTGGGATATGCAGTAGTAAATACCGAAGATTGAGTAGGTCTATATAACAGGATGAGGTTGCAAATATAGCGATATCTTTAGACTTCTGCCATTGTACTTGTTGATGGCTAAAACACTGTTTTAAGAATGTGTTGGGCCAGGAGCAGCTGAACACTTGTATGGTTACGATTCTCCGTTTACCCATGTTGTGTGGAAAAACATCCCTGAAATGGAACACTAGTAAGACTGCCATTTTTTTTTTTTTGGGGGGTATAGAATACCAATGACCGCCTGCATAAAAAGGGGGTTCATACTTCCCTGTGCCTCTACAGGAATTCTATGTGTATAATGTATGTGCCTCTAAAAAGGCAGCATAGAGACAAAAAAGCCACTACGGAATTTTACCCTGTTTAGCTTAAATACCCCCAGTGGGTTCTAGGCCCTGTCATGTGTCCATCCAATGAATACCTGTATCATTCCTGTACACAGAAGACTTAAGATTGTATCTCAAAGGACGTTTGTTTCAGTTGCACAAGTCTGTATCATGTTCATCAGGTGGAAAGTGTGTTTATGTGCATTTCCCACCCATGACCTGCTGTATTGTGGTGGTCCAACTGACGGACTGGATATAGGATTAATAGCCTCTCTGTGGCTGCAATTCCCGGCTCGGTGATGTAGCTCCCAGGATGAGTGCCCGGAGCTATTAACCTGGCCGTGCTGTGAATCTGCAACTAGAGGATTTCTATGCTCACCCTCCTGATGTGTGAGCACAAATCAGACTACACTAGTGCCTCGGGGCAACATTGTGTGCTGTAACAGCACCGTGCCTGGCACTAAAGTCAGAAAATGCAGTTTAGTGTGACAAAACCCCGGGCATTAGTCGCAGTAAAGTGCATCTCCCAACTTAAGTGCAGAGCACGATGCGGGCAATTGAATAAGCTCCGGGCATTCATCCCGGGAGCCACATCACCGCTCAGGGCACTGAATTGCTCACTGTGTCTGGATCTGTATGGCATCCCTTCTAGAAAATCATGAGCTCCTCACAGACAGAAGGGACAGAATAACAGGTGAAGCCACTGAGGAGTGCAGAAGTTATATTTTGCATCTGTTTTTCTTACAGGTACTTGAAATATCTAACAAAGAAATATCTGAAGAAAAACAACCTGCGTGACTGGCTGCGTGTGGTAGCTAACAGTAAGGAAAGCTATGAATTAAGATATTTCCAGATCAACCAAGATGAGGAGGAGGAGGAAGATGAAGATTAAATTTGCGATCTGGATGGCTTTTGTATTTCAAAAAAATAAAGATATAAACTCATTGGTTGGTTTCAGTACTTTATTTTGCAGTTTTACTTTTTAATATTAGGCTACGGTATGATTAACTTATTTCCAGTGTACAGCCCATAGACAGTGGTGGCTGCCGTGTTCTGCATCAACATTCCGGAATGACGACAAACTATTCCCTAGGAACCAGTGACCTCCCTGAGCTGCTTACATATTGATTAGGACAGCACAGTAGCTGTGTCCACTGTTAGACGCAACTGATCTATGGATTCATGTTTAAGGAGACCCTCAAGCATGTTCCCACACGTGGAAATACTCTAAAAATAGCCCACAATTTTGGCTTTTGATGATTAAGAAAGTTTTCATCTACAGTAATTAAGGAACGGCTTTTCACTTGTAGTAATTAGATTGGTGTCAACAAAGATATGGAGCTGTGCATCTTTTACAGTGGTTCTTCAGGTATTCAGGTATAATTCATATTTCATGAAAGTGGATTTAAAGAGACTATTTGGAGAGTTACATTTAGGGGCAGATTCAGTTAAGCGTGTAAGATCCAGTGCCTTACGCACGTTAATGACAAGGCAGAATCTGCGGAGGCGCATGCAGAATATTCCTACTGTAAATGGCCGATGATATTCCTGTATGGTAGCTCACAATTAACTCAATCTGCCCCTTAATGTGGCATTCTAAAATATCCCAGACTTGTGCCATTTTTGTAAATGACTCCCACTATCTGATGTGATATTTATGTTGATGCTTAGTCAGTGACTAAATGCAATGAACAAACCGAACGGGCATCAAAAGTGTTTATCATGGACCGTAGAAGAAGAAAATGGGTCGTGGCTTGCTTCGTATTAGGGTGGTTTTATATGTAAATATGTAATGTATACTAATCTGATATTAAACTGATGTAATATTCCCTTGGGCCCATGTCATGATGTGAGCAGTTCATAACCAGTCTAATCCATCACTTTGTCTGGAGATCTTTAAATCTCTCTCTCCAGGCCAAACACTGAGACTATTGGTCAGCGTTTATGGATTATTTGCTATACAACTGCTAATAACTCTGAAAATACAGCGATTATGAAAGCTGCTTCTGCTAGTAAAGATGGGATTTTAGTTTACTTCTAGTGGTAGATTTGCAAGGTAGTCACGTTAAGCATTAACACTATAAGAGGGTAAGTCCCATGGGTTCCCTTGTTACGTATTGGTTACTTTGAGTTTCCCTAGTAAGATTTCTGCAATGCTTTAATCTGTAGGTACTATTCTGAAAGGGAGGTTACGGTGTAATTTGTCTTCTTGCCTCTAAAATGTTAATGTAGGGCCAATGGTCTCTGCACAGAGTATTTTATACCTGCATTTGTTTTTTTTTTAATTGGTAGCCACATCTATGGTGTAAATAATTTTAAATCTTCAGAGTCTGCTGTACAGTGTACAGGACGGTAGTTTTGTAACTTTGGCGTCTCGCTGTATGAACTGCCACGCAAAGGAATCTGACCAATGCGGTGCACTTTGGAATTGCTGAAGCCATCAAGGACCCCAGTGAACAGTGCAACCATAGATAGCACAATCTCTTCTTGAGGGTCATAGGCTCCACAGGGAGACCTTAGGGTGTAGGTTGGATCTGGATCCTGGGCACCACACAGTTAAAGCTTTGCTCCCAGGATGCACTGGTCCATCCTCCCTATACCTCGCCTAGAGGCACCTCAGTTATAGTTGGTGCCCGGCCGGAGAAGGGTCTAACGCAGGGGGGCTATCTAGCCGCCCCGAAGCTGATTTTATTTTTGCATTGTTTTTTCCTATCTAAAGAGCGCGCAGCAGCAAACTGTCCATAGGATGGTTCTGCTGCCGCTCTGTCACCCCGCCGGCTCCGCGACGCCAGTACCGATCTGGGGATCTTGGTGGGACCCCGGGGTCTGTGCCAGACGGGCCCCGCGGGACATCCCAGACTGCGGACGGATGTACAGGGACAGGTAAGAGCGGTGACCCGCGTATTAGCAGTCCTACCTACGGTCTCGGGGCAGACCGGAGGTGCTGGCGGTGGAAGCAGGCACACACAATACCCTGCGCTCTACTAGACCACCAGGGACTTGCAGTTGGTAAGGGAGCCAGTGTCTCTGGGGTTAATTGCCAGCCAGGGGAGGCAGCCTTCCCTGTTTAGTGGCTCCTCAGCTCAGTGCACCTTTCCGCTGAGGTCTGGCTTTGTTAAGCGGTTTCTCAATACGGCCACGTACCCTCTGAGGTTTCTGGTGGCCATTTTCTCCTGATGCATCGCAGATCTCCCAGGACAGTGTGTGGTCCAGTCTCCCTACGTACCTTTCCCTTGGGTCAGTGTATGCAGCACTATAGCCTTCCCAGACACTGAATCTAGGCAGTTGATGGTGGTGCCAATTTGCAGTATACAATATAATTCTGCATTGTATGTGACTTATGCTAGCGCTGACTGTGTCTTTTCTCTCAGCTGTCAGTTTATATCTATCCCTTTCCTTTACTACAAGCCCTAACAGGTGTAGTTAGGGTGGTTCTTTGACATCACATATATAGATTACAGTATTTGAAGTCTGTCTTATACAGTTGGGTGCTGCACGGTGCCATTTCTACTTCAGGGTCCATAGGGTATCCACAGGATACCTTGGGGGTATAGGCGATGGCGGCAGACATCCAGGCACCACAGAGTTAAATTTTCAGCCTCCCAGGATGCACTGGGGTCCCTCTCCTATACCCCGCCCCCGAGCCTCAGGCCACTCAGTTTTCGTCGGTGCCTGGCCGGACCAGTCGCACCGTACAGAGGGTTTTTTTTTTTTTTTTTTTAAGGCCCCTGAATATTTCTTCGCAGCTGTGGCTGCACAACTAGAGTGCTCCAGCATAGGACAGTCAGTATTGACGTCCATGCTGTCACTCCTACACCCCGCCGGTACCAGAACGCCGGTACCGATCCGGGGATGCTGGTAGGTAGCTGGGGTCACAGCTAGCGGTGACCCCGGCTACCTGGACTGTGGCCGGATGCACGGGGAACAAGGTAAGTGGCGGGGTCCCGCGGTGGACACCCGCCGGTAACAGTCCTGTTTGGTCCCCAGGCAGGGGGCTCCCTGGGGACTGGCTGCGCGTGGGGCCAGGTACTGATCCTGCGCCTTCCACTAGACCACCAGGGACAGCGGACCGCAGCATGTGCGGTACAGCGCGGCGTCCCAGGGGTTAATAGCAGGCCAGGGGAGAACGCTTTCCCTGTCTCACAGCCGGCGACTCCCCCGCTGCACAGTGCCATTCCACAGCGGTTTGAGCGGGCTGTGTCAGCGCTCCTCCCCCGGGCCCTGCCTTCTCTCTGCTCCTCGGTGGCCATTTTCTCACTACATGTGCGGGGGATGGCAAACGCTGCTGGAAGCTGATACAGGTGCCATTGCGGTCCGGGTCCCCCGCATACCTCTCCTTCAATTAAGGTCAGTGTATGCAGCACTGTTTCCTACCAGGCTCTGGTCTGTGTAGTTGATCGCAGTGCTTGTAATGCAGGATGTTATCTGTGCATTGTGTGTGACTTAAATGCTAGCGCTGTTTGCCTGTACTTTCATTTCTGACTGTCAGCCTTTTTCCTATCCCTGTTCTTCTGCTACAGCCCTTGCGGTGCGGTGTTGCAGGGTGTTTATTACCTCACAGTAAACGTGGTTTTTCTGTGTGGGAAGTCACATACTCTCCGTTCACACTCCTCATGTCGGAAAGTGAACGAGGATATCCTCTTTCAGCTATAATGTACTGATATAATGTGCAGTTAGCGGAGGGATATGTAGACGCTGAGGGTTTATGGAGGGCATGTTGTATTATATATCACGCCCCAATTCTGTCACACTGCCTGCACAAAAAGGGACCGCCCTCGGCTGGCTAAGATGCTTACAGCCCTTGTGGGCAACGCCCCCTGCGTTTCCCCATAGGGGTTATCGCAGCGAGTGGTGGTCTCATCACCTGCAGGGGTCCCTGGGCAGTTGTTAGTACCCCAGTGTATCCTGTTTTTCGCCCACCAGGTCTCGCAGGAGCCTGTGTGGGTGAATTTATTGTCCAAATGGTATAACACCTGATGGACGTTTTACAGGGGGAGTCACCATTTCTGCCTTCTAAACGGCCTTTCGGGTCTCAGACGGCTAAGGACATGATGTCTGATGACTGTGACTTTATTGACTTTTTCAGACACGAGCCCCTTAGTGCAAAGGAGGCGTAGTCTGGGTCTAAAGTCTATATACCTGGCCTTCTACGGGCAGTCCGTGCGGCTTTGGTTATTACATATCCCCCGTGGCTAAATCCTAATATGCCTTCTTTAAGGATAAGGGTGTTGCCACTGTAATTCCTCTATCTGGTCAGGTGGATCATTTAGAAGAGGCGTGAAAAATCCGGGTAAGCGGTTCCAGCCTCAAAAACGGTTGACCTTTTGCATACCCCTTTGCGGATAATTACATTTCCGAATGGGAGTTACCTTTACGGGTAGATTCTCATGTTACACGCCTAGTGAGGAGTGCTACGTTGACCATGCCCTCCAGGTCCTCCTTGAAGGAGGTGCCAGATTGCAAGGTGCAAATATATATCTAAAATCCAATTATTCCCTTGCTGGAGGGGCTTCCAGGCCGGCTATGGCCGTGTGCTGGGGGGCCAGAGCCATGGAGCGCTGAGTAGGTAACTGGATCTCTGCACACTGACTCTCCAGCAGAGCAGGTGGATAGTGGCAAATTCTCAGAGACTTAGCCACGTTCATAATGAGACGGTCTTACATATAGCCTACTCCTTTCCAGAATCTCCTCGGCAGCAGTAGCGGCTTGCTGCTCCCTGTGGTTGCGCTCTTGGAAAGCGGACGCAGATTCCATTTGGAATGCTTTGCCTTTTACGGGACAGGTCCTGTTTGGCCCTCATCTGGACGCAATTGTGGCCCCGCAGGCAGCAGCTACGTCTGCATGTCTGCCATCGGCTACAGTCCCATCGGGGTCTGGGGCTTCGTCTTTTCAGCCCTGTGAGGCCAAGGTAGGTCTAAAATATAGCTTTCCAAGACAGTCAGTAGCCAGGAAATCTGCTCAGCCATAAGAACAGGCTTTGAGTACAAGATGTCCTACTCCCAAGTTGGACTATAAGCCTTCAGCCTCACGGGACAGGCCTCCTCTCGGGAGACCCCAGAGTTGGAGGCCGGCTTCTCCAGTTCGCCCAGTGCTGGTGTCTGACCACCACGGACACTGGGGTAAGAAGTATTTTCTTGAAGGTATGTCCTCTCCTCCCGGTAAAAGCCTCCCAGACGGTTTTTCGTTACAGGTCTTCTGTCAATTCAGGACAAGGCCCTGTAATTTTGAGGGTGTTACACTCTATGCTCCAGGCAGGAGTTATAGTACCTATTCCGTTGCCCCAAAGGGGAACGAGGTATTACTCCATCCTCTTTCTGGTACAGACACCCAGTGGGTCTTAACAGGACATCCTCAACCTCGAATCCTTCAACAAATTCTTAAGGGTTCCTTGGTTCAGGAGGGGGACCCTGCATTCCATCATTCAATGGAGCCTGGGAATTTTGTGGTGTCGTTATATATTGACACCACAGTGACTATCTGAATATCCCTCTTTTCTTAGCACACCAGTGTTTTCCTCAGGTTTGCAGTGGTCGATAAGCATTTCCAGTTTCTGGCATTGCCCCTTGGTCTGGCCTATGCGCCTCACGGTTTACCAGGGTCATGGCAGTTATGGCAGCCCACCTGCGGTTGCAGGGGGTCCGCTTGTTACCCTATCCGGGCGACCACCTGTTGTTACCAGGGTCTCCAGAGATACTTCAGTGCCATATGCAATGGACAATATCTGTGTTGCTACGTTAGGGCTGACTGATAAACTGGAAATGGTCCTCTCTGATTCTTCACTGAGGATGCTCCATATCCCAACATCTGAGGATCTTTGTGATTGAGGAAAAGATCTCTGCATTACAGGCAAAGGTACGCAGTTGCCTGCAGAGTCGCCGAGTGTCTATTCACTTGGCAATGTGGTTCCAGGGTGTCGCTGTTTGACATAGTGGAGAGTACCCAGCTTCACTCTAAACCTCTGCAAAAAATTGATCCTCTCCGGATGGGATGGGTTGCCCCATAGGATAAAGTCAATAGGGCTTTCCCCGAAGGTGTCTCTCTCTGGCCTGGTGGCTGCGGAAGGCTCACCTAAACAAGGGGCACCCCCTTTGGGATTGCGGACAGGGTCCTTCTGACGACGGACGCCAGTATCCGTGGCTGGGAAGCAGTGACTGGTCCACACTTGTTCCAGTGCAGGTGGACACCAGTAGTTTTTGCGCTTCCCATAAACATCTGAGAACTCTGAGCAGTATTCAAGGTTCTCCAGCATGCAGGACAGGTCAGACTGTACCTGCACGGTATTTCCGTGGAGGACAAAGTCATCTTGATGGCTTATGTAAACCACCTAGGAGGCTCCCGAAGTCAAGCGACACTAACAGTGGTGTCCCGAATTCTGGCTTGGGTGGAAGGCTATATCCCTGCCGTCATCGGCAGTGTTCATTCAGGAATCCTCAGATGGAAAGCAGGCTTTCTCAGCCGTCAAGACGTGCATTCAGGGAAATGTCCTCTTTATCAGGAGGTGTTCAATCTTCTGGTGAACAAGTGGAGCCTTTCAGAGATGAGACTCTTCTGGTAGACGTAGGTAGGTCCAGTGGACCTTCCAAGTTGTGTACCTCGTCCCTCCGTTATCCCTTCTTCCTCCAGTAATAGCAAGTAGGAGGCACGCTCCTGCTGATAGCTCAAGCGTGGGCCAGACGGCACTATTACTCAGATCTTCGGAGCCTCTCAGTTAACACTCCGAAGCTGTTGCCTCTACGCCCGGACCTGTTGTCTCAGGATCCTGGCTGATACCCAGACCTGGGTTGTCTGTCCTTGACGGTGTGGCGGTGGAGACTGCCCTCTTAAGGTCTAAGAGTTTTTCCAGCTCTATAGTTAACAGGGGCTCTGTCCATGCTAAGAGCTCGGAAGTTTTTATCTGCAAGAATTTACCATTAGGTATGGTATACTTTCTTTCAGTTGTGTCGCCCTAGAGGCTAGGCTCCTCGGGTATTCCGGATATCCAGTGTGTTGGCTTTCCTACAGGTGGGCTTAGATAACGGTCTTCGCCTTGCTTACCTGAAGGTGCAGGTTTCTGTCCTGTTAGTATGGTTCCAGCGTAGGATTGCTACTCTTCCTGATGTCTGCACCTTTGTGCAGGGTGTATGTTCTATTCAGCATCCCTTTGTTGCACCTGTGGCTCCTTGGGATTTGGCTGTGGTCCTTAGGGCTCTCTGAGGACTGCCATTTGATCCACTGGGCTCAGTGGATTTCAAATGGCTTACGGCTAGGACTGTATTCCTTCTGGCTATTGATTTGGCCAGTAGGATCTCAGAAGGGGAGGCTCTGTCATGTAGACCTCCCTTTTTCTCATCTTTCCTAGGAACAGGGCAGTGCTTCGCACTTGCCCTGGTTTTTTACCTACAGGGGTGTCTAGTTTCCACATCAATGAGGAAATTATAGTACCGGCCTTTACTTCCCCAGTCCTGTCTGCTGGTGAGGCCTCTTTGGCTGTGGTACGGGCGCTAAGAATTTAAGTTGACCGTACCAGTTCATTTAGGAAATCAGACTCTCGGTTTTGTCCTTTCTGGTTTCCATAAAAAGGGTTGGCCTGCCACTACGCTAACTTTGGCAGGATGGATTCACAGGTCTTCCTGTTCCATCCTCTATTAAAGCTCTTCCACTAGGTCTGTGGGTCCTTCGTGGGCAGCTCGACGTGGCGCCTCAGCAGTGATTGGCAGCCACGTGGTCATTTGTGCAGATTTTTGTAAGGTATTATGCTTTTGATACCTTCGCGCCTCAGGATGCTTCCTTCGGGCGGCGGATTCTCCTTACAGCACAGGAGCGTCCCCACCCTTAAAGGATACTGCTTTGGGACATCCCCAAGGTATCCTGTAGATACCCTATGGACCCTGAAGTAGAAAATTAGATATGGTAAGAACTTACCCTTATCTCTATTTCTACGAAGTCCATAGGGTTCCACAGGACTCCCGCCCTGTCGCACCTGTACTGCAGATGGGCTTTCTCCGTCTCCTTCTGGTGAGAATGTGATTCTTGTGTGTTCCAGACTGTCTTCTCTCTTTTTTTGCTCCTGCTCCGGCCTATGGCTTGTTACGAAACTGAGTGGCCTGAGGCTCGGGGGCGGGGTATAGGAGAGGGACCCCAGTGCATCCTGGGAGGCTGAAAATTTAACTCTGTGGTGCCTGGATGTCTGCCGCCATCGCCTATACACCCAAGGTATCCTGTGGAACCCTATGGACTGCGTAGAAATAGAGATAACAAGGGTAAGTTCTTACCATATCTCATGTTATTTTTGGACCAGTGAGTTGCATACATTGTGAGTTGGGTCTGACAGCTTTTCTTAGCGTTAGTCAGGTCCAGTATAGCACTTCCTGTTTTTCCAATAGACTCAGCATGGGTTATGTGAGAGGTGCTATCAGTTGCCTGGCCCCTCACACCCTCAACAACGTGATGGGATCCCCCTTGGGGTTTTATTTTTCTCAGGTCATGGCCTCTATTGCAGCTTGCCTGGCGGTCCTGGCTTTTACCCCATATGGAGTTACCTCAACAAGCCATCCTTCCCTCTCATGGTATCCCGCATTATTTGCAGTGTACTCCTGTACCACAGTCTGTCACTACCAGAGATTACCGCAGTATATGCAAACCCCTTCGTTATCGCAACAGTCTGTCATTCCCTTGCAGGGGCTAACACAAGCTGTACAGCCACCCTGGGTGGATGTTTTACCTCGTTCAGTGCAGAGTTTGGCAGCTTCCTTTACGACATTTCAGACCATGTTGCGGAATGAAAGACCTAAGAAGGCATCTAAATGCCTTGTATTGTCATCCCAGTCTATACAACTATCAGACACAGAAGCGCCGTCGTATGATGGGGAAGTGGATGATGCGTCTGATTCCCCTTCACTGGAGGTGGAGCCTAAATAAAGTATTAATGTTCCGGCTTTGGTGCGGTCAGTCCGTTCTATACTAGATCTAGAGGATGACGTTCCTGCCCCTAAATCCAAATACCCTCAGTTTAAACAGGTAAAGTTGACGTCGGCAGTTTTTCCGCTCGCTGACCAGCTGGTAGACCATATGGCGGAGACTTAGCAAGCACCTGGTAAGAGGTTTCAGCCGCAAAAGCGTTTGGTCTCATGTTATCCATTCCCTGAGGGGCACTGTAAGAAGTGGGAATCACCTCCTACGGTGGATTCTCATGTTACTCTTAATAAAAATTGCCACGCTACCCATGCCTTCCATTTCTTCCTTGAAGGATTCTACGGATAGGAAGGTGGAGACGTGCCTGAAATCGATTTACTCCATCTCCGCAGCGGCTGCCCGTCCGTCCATAGCGATCTCATGTGTGGCTAAAGGCTCCCATACATCAGCAATTTATTGCAGCAATTGTGCAATAAAAATCTTTCCCTATCGATTGCAAATTGCACAATTGCTGCAATCAATTGCTGATGTATGGGGGCCTTAAGGCGGATAGAAGGATGGCAAATGTTCTGGAGGACACTTTACCTGAAGGAGACTCCTGTCTTTGGTGGGCCACAATAGAGATGCGGCTGCTTATATTGGTGAGGCTTCTTTGGATGCCAGTCTGCTGACCTCCAAAGTCTCAGCTGCGGCAGTGTCTGCTCGCCGCTCCATGTGGCTACGCTCCAGGAAGGTGGACGCTGATTCTAAAAAGGGCTTTGAGGCATTGCCCTGCAATGGGGAGATTTTGTTTGGTCCACACCTGGACAAAATCGTAGACACACTGGCAAAATCGAAATCCGGATTTCTGCCAACAGCATCTGCACTTTTCAAGGCTAGAACCTCTTCCTTTCGTCCTCAAGGAAAGTCTAAAGGACATTCGTTCCCTAGACAATCGGTGACCAAAACTACCACCAAGCCTAAGAAACAGGCCTGGAGCGTAAGACGCCCTGCTTCCAAGTCAGAGGATAAACACAGCCTGATGGGACGGGCCTCCTTCTGGGGGAGCCCAGAGTGGGAGGCCGATTTTCTTCAGTTCGCCCAGTACTGGTGTCAAACCACCAAGGATGCTTGGGTAAAAGAGGTCTCTACCGACAAGCACAAGGCCTTGCATATTGAGGAAGCCATAGAGTCCTTGCTGAAAGCAGGGGTAATTGTGCCAGTTCCACTATCTCAAAGAGGGACTGGATATTATTCTACTGTTTCTGGTTCATAATGGGTCTCATCGGCCTATCCTCCACCTCAAATCTCTGAACAAGTTCCTCAGGGTGCCAAAGTTCAGGATGGAAACTTTGTTCCCTCATACTGGCTCTGGAACCTGGGGATTACATGATATCCCTGGACATTCAGGATGCTTACCTGCTCATCCCCATAACGTCTTCTCACCAGCGTTATCTGTGGTTTGCTATTCTGCACCAACACTTTTCGGGCGCTGCCCTTTGGCCTATCCACGGCTCCAAGGGTCTTTACAAAAGTTATGACTGTCATGGCAGCCCATCTGCGTAGTCGGGGTATACGACTCCTGCCATACTTGGACGACCTCCTCTTGCTGGCGGGTTCTCCAGAGGTACTTCAACACCACCTACGCCTGACAATCGCTTGTCTACAAGCGCACGGGTGGCTGATAAATTGGAAAAAGCCCTCCCAAAGGATGGATCATTTGGGAGCCTTTCTGGATTCTCACCAGCAGAGAATCTTCCTAACTCCAGAAAAATCTCGCTGCAACTGCGAGTGCGCAGATTCCTCTGCAGTTGTCTAGGGTCCATGGTGTCCACATTCGACATGGTGGAATATGCTCAGTTTCATTCAAGGCCCCTGCAGGGGCTGATCCTCTCCAGATGGAACGGCTTAGCCCACCGGAGCAAGGCTCACACGATGGTGCTCTGCCTCTCTGTCTTGGTGGTTACTGATTCCTCATCTCCCCAACGGTCGCCCCTTTTGGATCCCGGACTGGGTACTCCTCACGACGGATGCCGGTCTCCGGGGTCCGCACTCTTTTCAGGGCTGTTGGACAGCAGTCGAAGCAGCTCTGCCAATCAATATATTGGAACTTCGGGCAGTGTACAGGGCCCTCAGGATGGCAAGTGGCATTCTTCACGGAAAGCCCATGCAGGTTCAGTCCAACGCCACCACAGTGGCTTACATCAACCATCAAGGAGGCACTCTAAGTCGGGCAGCAGTGACAGACGTGTCATGCATTCTGACCTGGGCGGAGTGCCATCTCCCGGCTATTTCGGCAGTGTTCATTCCAGGAGTTCTCAATTGGGAAGCGGACTTCCTCAGCCTTCACGACATGGATTCACGCGAATGGTCTCTTCACCAAGAGGTGTTTCAACTCCTAGTGAACAGATGGGGCTTCCCACAAGTGGACCTCATGGCCTCCCCGCCACAATCACAAACTGCCAGTGTACGGGTCAAGAAAGAGATGCCGAGGCAACCTTGGTAGACGCTCTGGCAGTGAAGTGGGCCTTCCAGTTTGCGTACCTGTTTCCTCCAGTCGCCCTACTTCCTCGAGTTCTTAAATTTCAAGCAAGACGGGGGTAGTCTCCTGCTGGCCCAGACGTCATTGGTACTCAGATCTTCTGAGTCTCTCCATCGACACTCCATTCCTGCTGCCTCAAACGGACCTTTTGTCTCAGGGTCCTTGCCTTTATCCGGACCTGGTTCGTCTGTCTTTGATGGCGTGGATCTTGAGACATCCATCCTAAGGTCCAAGAGATTCTCTAGCTCAGTCATCAGCACGATGCTCCGAGCACATAAACTTGCTTTGGCCAGGATATACCACAGGGTATGGCATACATATTTCCAGTGGTGTTGCTCTCTGGCATTCCTTCAATCAGAATTGGACCTCTGCCTTCACCTGACCTTGTTGAAAGTACATGTCTCCGCACTGTCAATGTGGTTCCAACAAAGGATAGCTTCGCTCCTGGATATCCACACCTTCTTTATAGGGTGTTCTCCGGATTCAACCTCCCTTTGTCCCCTCCATGTGAATTGGCGGTTGTTCTTCAGGCCTTCCAGGGTCCTCCATTTGAACCACTAGATTCGGTGGATCTCAAGTGGTTGACAGCTAAGACTTTCTGCTGGCGAATGCGTCTGCCAGGAGGGTGTCAGAATTGGGGGCGCTCTCCTGTCTACCTCCCTTTCTGATATTTCACCTGGACAGGGCTGTGCTTCGCATTCGCCCTGAATTTCTTCCTAAAGTGGTTTCTAATTTCAATATTAATCAGGAAATTATTGTACCAGCCTTTCAGTCACCTGACCTCTCGGTAGGTGAGGCCTCATTGGATGTGGTCCATGCTTTCCGGATTTATGTGGACCGGACCAGTTCTCTTCCGAAATCAGACTCCTTATCCTATGGATTTCACAAGAAAGGATGGCCAGCCATTAAACAAACATTGGCCAGATGGCTTCGTATGACTATCTCAGAGGCGTGCACACAGGCAGGCTTGCCTGTTCCGGCTTCTGTTACTGCTCATTCTACTCGGTCTGAGGGTCCCTCATGGGCAGCTCGTCATGGCGCCTCGGCTATTCAGCTTTGTAAGGCAGTCACGTGGGAATTTAACAAGATGAGGTCTGGCTTCCATCTACATCATTGCATATCAAATTAAACCTATAAATACTGTATGTTAAGGCCCATGCATTGCTGAGCTAAATAATACATCTTGTATATCCCAAACTATCCCGAAGTCCTGACTAGTCTTTAGATTTGTCCAATCGCTTTGCTGAAAACATGTTAAGCAGGTATTTAACAGGATGTTGCTTCTGTCTTGTATGACTTGTCATAGCTTTGGCTTGCGGTTTCCTAGGTAAGATGTTTTTAAGATATGGGCTGTATTCAATTAGGTTAAAAAAGTCCCGTACTTTTCGCATGCCTGACTTTTTCGCCATCTTCGCTGGTATTCCATGCGGAAAAGTATCGCGCGTCCACGCTTATCCCGTATTCAATTAGGAATCGTCGAAAATGGCACTGGGGCGAAACGCAAACGGGTGAAGTGCTGTCAGATTTGTGGAAATCAGCCCGACACCCCCCAAAAGATGCACTAACAGTGGGGATCATGGTAGATGCCCCCGAATAGCCCTACTGAAACTACGTATTTGGGGTCCTTAAATGCTCTCATTAGCTGCAAATTAGCGTCTTTGTACAAGTGGTGAAGAATAGCATTTAGGAGGTTTTTTTGGGGGGTGAATAACTAGTCCTAGTAAATTTGGGGTATATGAAAATGGGTGCAAGCATGGTTAAAAATTGCAAGTGAGGTTTTAAACGTGAAAAATTCACCTTCAATCCCAAAAAACCCCCCATACTTAGACCCCCAAAGTCTATTTTGCTAGTTTTTAAGTTTATACCCCAACTTTGAACTCTGTTTTTTATTCATTTTTTTTTACTCCGTTGACCTTTTGGGGACCTGTCCGAAGGGTGCAGGGTAGTTTCCCCACCTTTGCACCCCAAAACTGCCATTCTGCATTTTTTTTTTTTTTTACTGCTATTCATAGGCAAAACTTTTTCGCCAGGGTTCAATGCATTCAGTTTCCGCACAGGCGGAAAGTCGCCACGATTGAATATGGGGATAAGTTTCTGCAGGTGAAATGATGTCACCGGCGAAACTTTTTTGTCAAACTGCTTTTCGCACCTAATTAAATACGGCCCTAGGTTCACATCAACCTATTTATAAGGTGCCATACAGTGGATATAGTTGTAGATTGTTACTGTTTAGTGCCAACCTATTACATGGAGCTGTGCAGAAAATGGCACATATAACCTGCTACTAAGTACAATGGTCTGGGGTAGGAAATTGACTTACCCAGAGGAAACCCACACAGACAGGAGAACATAAAAACTACACACAGCTAAGTACTTTTCAGTTCCTGACACCAGCTGTGTGTGGCAGGCATGCTAACATGTAACCCTCACTACCTTGCCCCTAAGGTGACAGCCGGAGCGGTGTCAGGCCTAGAAAAAGTCTGCAGAGAAGAGACCCTGGTGAGATGTGACTGACTGGTAATTACCTTTGCTGAGTGCGGATCAGTGAGATTGAAAAACGGCAGCCAGGCCTCTTGCTGGGTGGGGACGTACAGACAGAAATAACCTCTGCCCCCAATGAAGAGATCTCGCAGTTAATAAACCAACAGCTGTTCTGGCATCCAGGCCTGATACCTGTTTGAGGGATGGTATTATTGGAGGAACCATCCTCAAGAGATAAGGTGCTGATAAAACAGCCTGGATGCTACTTAATAAAGGTCTGTAAAGATGCGTGGAAATATCTATAATAAAGAAACAAATGACGCATAAGGTGAGATGTATCAAGCCTTCGAGAGAAAAGGTGTAGAAGTTGCCTAAAGCAACCAATCCGCTTCTCATTGTCATTGATCTAGAACTGTCATTGAAATGACAGAGGCTGGTTGGTGCATTGTGGGTCCCCCGCAGCAATCCCTGCTCCATTATAGATCCGCCGCTGCAGACCAATTCCTGGCACTGTAATGTGAATACCTATAGTAACAGTATAAGTGTGAGGGATTCAGATGCATTCAGCAATTCAGAAGTGCCTGGTCGTCCTAATCATCTGTTTGCTTCTTGCACCAGATTTCAAGCACCTGCAAGTAACCCACCACCAAACAGGCCCATATGGTCTTCTTGTGGTCAGCTTGGGATGCCCTTTGCCCAAGCACGTCCTTACTGAACTTTTGCCCGTGCTTACATACCCCCTCCAACCCTCATCCAATCCTCCAAAGCACTAGGGGGTTTATGTGTTATGGTAGGTATGTATAGGCTATATTGTTGGCTTTTCAATTAATCATTTGTCCCAGTCTCTAAAATAGTTTTTTTTGACGGAGCTACATTTTGAAACCCAAAATGAACAGTGAGACGTTGCAGGAGACACGAATACAGATTAAAGTAGCATTAAGATGCCCAGCATGCTTGGCATCAATCTGTCACTAGGAAATCAGGTGTATTTTATATAAATGTGTTTGTTCCGTTTCTATTTAAATAGGAAAGATGACCTTAATTTAGGCAACTCACTAAGTGTAGCATGATAGAATCCCACGCGCTGACTCCCATTTTATTATCACACATGCATTGCGTTATAAAGCGCTGCTCCAGGCTCTCTCCGGCATTCTCGCTGAGGTTAAAAACATGTCGCTGCATAGATAAACACAATGAGAAATGTTGGAAGACCGTTCCGGAAGCAATTTAATCAAAACGCTGGATTGGAAGAAAAGGTTTCAATTTTCTTCTGTGAACACTTTTATATCCCTTTGATTTAGAATTATTCAATATCTCGCATCCATTGCAGAGCTAATGAGATTTAAGCTTGAAAGTGGTTTGAATTTGAAGTTATTTCTCGGCAAACAGTGATCTTGTGCTGAAACCGCCGAAGGCCCATTACCTCACTGACATTCGCAGCAATCAATTTATAGGCAAAGAAAAACAAATTGTTGCCGAGGTGCTAAAAATCTAATTTATTTCCTTTTTACCAATAAAGTAGGACTGGGCTGGTGACAGCATTGTTACATATTTTGCTCTACCTAATGTACAGTATCTAAAGGAGGAACATGAATCACATTTATGCAAGGTCAGTAAGCTGATATAACATTTAAATATCTAATAAAGTCAACTCCTAGCTAGATGTGATATTGTGAGGTGGTTCTGTACAGTGGGATATGGAAAAATGCTTTATGAATTTAAAGGTGAGTTGCCATGAAATTTTAAAGAACTGCTAAAGCTAGAATAGAAGGTGCTCTATAGAAAGGAGCTACTAACCATGTTTTTAAATATATACAGTATGTAAAGTCTGCCCCACGTAAGTAGATGGCCATTTACTGACACTCTTTAATTCGTTTTTGTTGTTAGTTATAGTTTATTTCCGGTGTGTTGTTTTATTGTAGTCTGTGTTATTTCCTATTTCACAGAACATTGAAAATTGTGGTCCTCATTTATCAACGAGTGATATTCTTGTTATCACTCGTTGCAAATCTTAAATGGTGCTCCAACCAATCTGCTCCTAAGTGTCATGTGTTTGCTAAATGACAGTTAGGAGCTGATTGCTTGGAGAATCATTTAAGATTAGTAACGAGTGATAACAACACTATCATGCATTGAAAAATGAGTCCCTGTATTTGCAGTAATGTAAAAGCTATTTATTACAATGAGAGGCGTATATATATATGTCCTTTAAGTTCAATGTTCGTAGCAATAATAACACTTGCTGGCCCCACATAGGGACTGTTTCTAAGATGGGAGCAATTAAAAATAAATTAAAAAAAGCAAGTAACTTTCGATCTGGAATAAACCATGTTGCACTGCAAGGGGGGGTACAAATATATATCTACTAGCTAAAGTACCCAGGGTTGCCCGGGGTTTAAATTTTCAAGTTATCAACTTGGATGGAACTGTTACATTTCTTTTAAATAATTAGCGGCTCAGCAGCTCTTCCAACACATCCATGAGGAAAGTTCTGGCTGGCGCACTACGCCGTGAGGTCCGACTGAGACACCAACCACTCCATTAGGAAGGCCCAGCACAGGCTCCCCAGGTCAAAGTTCTGCTCCGCTTACACCAATGGGAGGTCCGACCAGGACCCTAATCCCCCTAAAACCTGGCCAGAATCCAACTGGACCACCTTGTGTTGGTTTCATCCCAATCAGTGCAGGCATGTCCGAATGCATTACCAGACAGCCAAACAAACAAGCAGACCTATTAATATATAATATGATATTAGCTGCTTTTTTCATGTAGCCCACTGGTTGCTTTTTCATGCAAGGATGCCGATGGTCAGAATCCCAACACATTCCAGCGGTAAGTGTTACGGTTAGGGGGAGGGTTAGGCTGCGGGAGGGGAGGATTAAGATTAGGCTGTGGGAGAGGTAGGTCGGGGTTAAGCTGCGGGAGGGGTAGGTTGGCTAGGGGGAGGATTTTGGTAAGGGCTAGAATACTTACCTAAATCTGTAGAGATTCTGACCGTCAGGATGCCGCTGTCGGCTTCCTGAATCACCTGGATCCCCTACCCAACCCGTGTATATGCCTTGTATTTATTACTTATGTCCTTTCTAAAATAAAAAGTTTAGAACATGGCCCAACGACGCGTAAAACCTTGGGTTCTGCAATACATTTAAGCTTAGATCAGTTTATGCTGTTGTCTCAGTAAACCTGACATGTGCTCTGTTGGGAGACCAGTCAGCTGAAACACATGCTACAGTATAGTGCGCTTCCATTGTGTACCCTACAGGCCTTGGGCTGCGCGAATCTGCCAGAAAATCTGCCTAGTTGTTCTATTTATTGATTGCCTATAACGTGTCCGTTATGGCACTGAGTAAGCAAACTTCTGAGCGGGTACGGAAGGGCTGTCTCACTCCTGCTTCCTGTTAGAGGCTTTCTTTTGATGCTTTGATCTCTTTTTGGTTTTAGTAACAATCGAAAATAGTTTTTTTTTATCAAGATAGAAATATTGACTGTGAGCAACATAAAGAGCTGAGTATTTACAAAAAAGGAGACTCTTCTTTGGCAAAGGTAAATGTAGGTTTCTCCAGCTCTTTTGGCACCATGGTTTTCATTAAGCCACAGTAGAAATCCTAAAGAGAAGACAAAGTGGCATGATTCAGTGGTGGACGCATTTAAAGCGAGTCGTCATGGTTGCTGGGGGGACGCAGATTGGAATTGCATGACAGCCAAGTAACGTCTCACATTCTGAGCAATCGTAGGGTTGCTGTAATGTCCGATTGTGCGGCCAGTCATTGGTGCAACTATTTGCGCACTGCAGCGGATTAGAGCCGCAGTCTCGGTAGGCAGCCCATCTGCTGTGGCATTAGCATAAATTAGCAGTAGCTGCTACTGCATTAGCATTCACCTCTGAATTGGGCCCAGAATGCAGACTAAGGGGGTGGTTCTGTAGTGGATGGAATTGCTGCACGCAATCAGCTTTGGAATTCCATCCTTGCAAATGCACCAAGAAGTGTCTGATATCCCCTGCTGCATTTGTGATCCCAGCACTGCGACCGAGGTCACAGGCTTGGATAACCATCGCGGCCATCCTCCCCCTCCATCTCTTCTCCAGCATTGTAGACAGCTTCCATATACAGGTCGTGCACAGGACAGGTACTACCCCTAACCCAGTACCCCCTCCCTGCACACACTACCTACTCTACACTACCACCGCTAACACTACACCTCCCCACACACACTACCTACACTACCGCCACTAACACTGCACCTCCACCCCACACACACTACCTACACTTCACTACCGCTAACACTGCACCTCCACCCCACACACATTACCTACACTACACTACCGCTGCTAACACTGCACCCCCTCCCTGCACACACTACCTACACTACACTAACCCAGCCAGGAACTACATCTCTCATAATCCCCCTCCTCCTCCACAACCTGACCGACAGGAAGGGGGCTGACAGGGAGGGTAAGAGACCAGGGAGCGGCTGGAACACATCGGTGAGTGCCCAGTGTTTTGTGCTGCATCTTTTTTTTCTCCTCATCATGATTTTGTATTTAAAAAAAAAAAAATTGTGACTTTTTTTTTTATTGGATACAGCGGGTATCGCGAGCACGCATTCCCTGGTAATATAAAATTGGGTGCGAGGTGCGCAAAGTCTTTTTGCAGGCAAAATCCTGCACTCATTTGGATATGCCCCCTAAGATAACCTTATACATACATAACCTTCCACAGGGTTGGGTACGGGTTCCCGGCAGTCGGCATCCTGTCAGGGTTAGGTATCCTAACCCTCCTTTCCTGGTGGCAAAACCTAACCTTTCCCCCCTAGTACCTAAACCTAACCCTCCCACCTTAGTGCCTAACCCTAACCCTGCTACTTACCTTCGGGATGCCGGCGAAGAATCCCCGTGGTCGGTATTATGACCGTATCCCCCTTCCACAGGTATGCAGCTGGCTTCCCGACTGTCATATCCCGGTAAGGGTCTAAAGATGGGTGTCGATATGCCGGCGCCTATCATTAGACAATATGCCGGGATCCTGACGCCCGGCATCCCGATCGAAGGGATGCTGAGCGCGGATAGCCGTGGGGGGGTGGGGGAGGGTTAGGTTTAGGGTTCCCGGGGGGGGACTTAGGGTTAGGCACCACCCTGGGAGGTTAGGTTTAGGCTAGGGGAAGGGTGGGATAGCGTTAGGCACCCCTGGCGGCATTTGGGGTTAGGCACTTCCCCGGGGGACTTAGGTTTAGGCACTTAGAGGGGGATTAGGGTTAGGCACCCCTAAGGGAGGGTTAGGGGGTGGATATAGGTTTGTATATACTTACCTGGGGATGATCGAGATTTCCTCCTCTGCCAGGATGCCGCTGTTGGGATTCTAACCGCCGGGCATGGGTCCGGCGGTAAATCATACTGATTCCCTTCCACATGGTCAATGTCAACATTATGTCCATTACGACATTCTCATGTTGGCATAATGAATGTTGACATTTTGACTGTCAACATATCACACCAGAAACCTATCAGCTTCTTATTTGGGAAGGAGGTGATGGCAGCATCCACTTCTTTATGCACGTGAATCCAAAATCAAGAGAATCCAAAAGGGCGGTAATGTCACAGGACAATGTTTTTATGGGAGATGCCATCTAAATGACCAAATATCTTGCAACCGAGGAATTTACACCGCCATAAAACTAGCAACACCCTGGCTATATACAGAGTTAGACAAGGCAGCGGCCCTGATCAATTAAAAATCAGACACTGTTGTCCTCACCTATCTGAGGTCATGCATTGAGTCTGTGTAAGGCAGGGTTTCCTAAACTCTGTCCTCAAGACACCTTAACAGTCCAGGTTTTGAGGATATCCATACTTGTGCACAGATGCTATAATATGAGGGTTTTTCAAAAAGTAATGCCTAAATGCTCACAACTCAAATTTTATTATAGATACAGATTTGAAAATTTGCAGTTAAATACTTTGAAGTCTTAGTAACAGAATGACTTTACTCAAAAAATTCACCAGCTGCCCTCAAACATTTTCTCCATCTCTCAACCCAAGCTGTGAATCCACTTTGGAAAAATTCCAGTGGTTGGTGTTTGACCCAGGAACGTATGGCGTTTTTAACAACCTCTATGTCTTGAATGTTGACCCTGGAGACAATATTTTAGAGGTCCAAACAGATGAAAGTCAGAAGGGGACAAATCCGGACTGTATGGTGGATGTGGCATTATTGGCCACCCCATTTTGGCAATGGCCGTAGATGTTGCCACCGAAGTGTGAGGTCTGGCATTGTCGTGGTGTAAGATGACATTTGACAGTGGAATTGTTTACCTTTATTTGCGGATGGCTTCTTTCAGCTTCTTAAGTGTAATAATGTATCGATCACTGTTGATTGATTGGTTTGGTTTCAAGTAATCGATGAGAATAACACCTCGGCAATCCCAGAAGAATGTGGCCATGACTTTGTTTACGGATTGCTGTGATTTAAACTTTTTGGGCCTAGGTGAACTTGGGTGTTTCCATTGCTTTGATTGGGCATTTGTTTCTGGGTCATAAAGGAATACCCAGGTCTCATCTCCTGTAATTAAATTTGGAACCCATTTAGCACACACACTTTACAATATCCCAAATCATTGATTAGTGTTTCTACAGTGCCATGTCTACATTCAAGTTCATCACCGATACCTCTGATGGTCACACAACGGTCATTCTGAATCATGGCATTGACTTTGTGTTGGTTCTCTGCTGTCACTGGAGTTGATGGTCTGCCACCATCAGGTTTGTTGCACATGGACGATTCTCCCAATTGAAAATGCTTCATCCACCTTCTGACATTGCTATAGTCAATTGTACGCTCGCCATACACTTTTTTCAGTCTTCTATGGATTTCTGTAGCACTGCAGCCTTTTTTTTCAGAAATTCAATGACTGCTCTTTGTTTCATCTTGGATTCCATGGTATTTCTTGGACTACCTAAACAAAAATACATATATAGCTAGCAGACATATTAAACTACAAACTGAAATAATATGCAACATTTATTTGAAACTTTTTCAGAGTTATGAGCATTTAGGCATTACTTTTTGTACAACCCTCGTATAACTGACGGAGGTACTAATTAAGTCACCTGTGCATAAGCATAGATATTTTTAGGGTGCCTTGAGGACCGAGTTTGGGAACCACTGATTTAAGCAACAAAAACAAGCCCAATAGATTTATCTAACAGTCTCTCTGAGCCAGCAGCCATGAATCCCTGTCGGACAAATCATGAGAACATAAATATGCCTCCTCCCTTTCCTTACAAAGGAGCTCCAGTTCCCCCTCATACTGAGGTGAGAATTTCTTAGGTGTTTGAGCTTATTTAATTAAGGTTCCCCTAAGGTAGGCCTCTAAGGTGTCCTACAGCATGAAATGGCGAGCCATGCCTATATTTACTACAAAATACCTCTCCCACCGGGCAACTATCTCCGACCCTAGTCTTCAAAATAAGTGAACCTTAGAAATGTTAAACTCAATAAATTGTAGAACAGTGAGGCAAAAGATATCAACATGTATAAGCCTAATACACAATAGGAGAAAACCTCCCTCCAAAAAGACAAAATAGAACTCTCAACGCCAACTGAGGGTTAGGAAAATACTCTAGAACTGTACACCTGTAAGGAAAGTAGAGGGGCCTCTTGCAGGGTGAACACCTCAGATGTCCCGGTAAAGGAGTTCCTCGCGGGTACTGTCTGTCAGTTCTCCACGATATGGTCAAAGTGCATGGAGAAGGTCTTTGTAAGGAGACAAGACAAGAGAACAGTATGGTGCATTCTCCATGCAGCTGGAATGCCTTGCTTTAGGAGGAATTAGGGGTAGAGTGGTAGATCATCACTGGTCCTTTTGACCTCAAATACTGAGTTTCACCTAATGGTGCTTGCACACTAGGAGGAAAAATGCAACCTTACAAAGTTAAAGAGGAAAGGAGAGTACAAAAAGTTCTTACCATTACTATTCTTGTCAGCCTGTCTCATCGTCTGTCCACAGAGCCCTGTGTGGAGAAAGGGAGACACCCACCCGCACTTCACTAAGCCTAACCTAAAGTGCACTACTCTCTGTTAGATCTATATTATCTATATCAGTTATAACTACAACAGATCAGGTGTCCAAACACAACTATACAGTTCTAACTAAAAGATGTAGTGCAACATCTTCAAAGTATAAGCTAACCTACAATAACTAATTGAAAACCGTATAGGTGAGTTACCTCTATAATGTTTACAAGCAATGAAACAAGCTAAGCTAACAGCAGGTGAGCCCTACAGCAGACTATTGGAACAACTATACCCGGTTTTCCACCCTCACAACTCTACCTATTATCACTAGGACCTTCTGCTCTTCTTCCCATTCAGGAGCCTATTGTCCTTCTTCTATTACAGGACTTGAAGCCCTTTGCTGCTATTTAGGAGCCTTGTGCACTATTGATGCTACCAGTGGCCTTGTGCCATTTTTGAAGGGAAAATGGGCACGTTTCGGCAGGTAAATGGGTTAAATGGTGTGGGGGCTGGCAAGCATTCTCACATTCCTATATGGGAGCAGCGGGCACAAGCCTAGCGCCAAAAAATAGGTATGGGGAGGCCACGGGCATAGCTCTTAAACTTTACCCAGTGGCTCAGGCCTAGTGACTGAAATCATGCTGTGGCATGGGTCTAATGATTGAATTATGCTGCAGAACAGGTCTAGTAACCGATATTATGCCGTGGCAAAGGGCTAGTGCCCGAACACCCAGTAGTTTAAGGTGCTTGAAGGTCAGTAGTGAGTGCCTGCAGTCGCCTACAAATTCCAGTGGGTGGCTTCATAGAAGTCTTTTCCCTGGTCCTCAGCTTCCTTCTTCTCTTCTGGGAGCTGCCTTAAGGTTCAGCTGCTGTCGGACAGTCTTTTCCTGTTGGTCCCGTAGTCTTCTGGCTTGTGCGCGGCACCTTCCTGCCTCTTTCATAGTCACCAGAACTCATCTTTCCCAGACGTTCTTCTTGTCTCGTAGGACTCAATTGTTGCCCCTCGCTTTGGCTATCATAAGCCGCACAAGTTGGCAGAATAATGCTGCTCGAGGATTCAAGCCCACCACAGTCACCATCTGTTGACCCGGGTGCCTGTTCGTGATAGGCCCGTAAGGGGTACCACCACATATCCCCCTTGTGTAATTTCAGTCACTACAAAAGAATTTGGGATTTCTAGGCTGGTTCCAGGCTGTCCAAAATTACTTCTGGGAAGGGGGATTCATGGGTGTTGGGGGAGATGGCCTCGGGAGACTCGGGTAAATTTACTAAAGCGAGAGTTTTTAGAAGTGCGTTTGCGAAGTGATGTTGCCCATAGCAACCAGATTCTACTTAACATTTAACTAGCACCTTCTAGAAGATAATAGCTAGAATCTGATTGGTTGCTATGGGCAACATCACTTTTAAAACTCCCTTCTAAAAACTCACACTTTGGTGTTGGACCCTGAGGGGTAAATTTACTAATCACCATTCTTCTTCTGGACTCCCTGTTTAGCTACCTGCCCCATTTTTTCCACTGGTGGCACAGGGTCCGGAAAGATGCAAGGAGGCATCATGTTTCCCTGTAAAGTTTTTCTACGCGCCAAACCATCATATATCATATACTTCATATATCGAGCCACCCCGCGCTAAGCACTTAAGAATGATGTACTGGGATACTTAACAGCAGTCTGATAATTTAGCACCTGGCAATTTCACTTGGGCTAGGAGCTTTGGAGCTCATTCAGACCTGCTCGCTAAGCTGTGGCTCCTCGCTCCCAGCGAATGCCAAATTGGCTAAGTGACGGCATGGCAGGCGATCGCACAGCAAGGCATAAGCACGCCCACTATGTCTTGACGAGCGATCACTTTGTGTATGTAGATGCCCATTAGCATGTTTTAAGACGCCCACTTGCGCACGTCATCTCCAAGAAGTGTGTGTTAACATTGGTACATCATGGACCATCGGAAGCAATCGCAGCGCTTGTATTAGACTGTACCCTCACGCAAGCACAGCGAGCAGTTCAGTGTAAAATACAACCAAGTAACGCATCTTTGCTAATTATGCACACCCACGAAACTCAATTATGATGGCCAGACACACCTGTGTTCGCAACACCACTCCCCCGTTCACAAGCACCTTCTCCAGTTACCACCCACAAAGGGCCAAATCTGTCACTCAAAGTAGCAGCCAATCTTAGTGCTATGAGTGCCCGAATCCCCGTTGCTGAGACTGCCTTGCGCACGCGCATTGCGAATTTTACGCATGCGCAGACGGGCAACTATCGGTCAGTACGAGCAGCCGCAGCTTAGCGAGCAGGTCTGCATGAGCTCCTTTGTGACACCATAAATGGTGCAATCTCATTTGAGCCCTGATTGTTATACACCCGCGACCCAATCTGATTCTCTGTTAACTCATGGGTGGTCTTCAAGCATTGCTGATGTTCCGATGGGTGATCAAACAGTTGTAAGTCCATAGTCTTCTGTCCAAACAACAAAAAATAGAGAGAGAAACCTGTTGTATGGTGGGCTCTAATGTGAACCGCTCACAGGCTCTATTACCTTGTGTATGATAAGACATGGTGCAAGATTTCTGAACCCTATAGAGCAGGGGTTCCCAACCATGGTCCTCAAGGCACACTAACAGTCCAGGTTTTAAGGATAGTTGTACTTAGCACAGGTGACTTAATTAGTACCTCAGTTATTTGATTTAACCATCTGTGCTTTAGCATGGATATCACTGAAACCAGGACTGTTAGTTTGCCTTGAGGACCGAGGTTGGGAAACACTGCTGTAAAGTCTACAAAGGCCTTCCATCAGCTTACCCTGGAAATGTGCCCTCTGATCTGAATTAATCTGTTCAGGAAAAACGTACTGTTGAATAAAATGTTTAAAAAAAAAAAAAAGCTACGGTTGCAGCTTCAACGGATTGTTCATTAATGGAGTCGACCACAGTAAAGCTATGTAAAGTTATCAGTCTCCCACTTGCTGGAAAACTTACTGCAGGGGCAGCTGGACACCCAATTCCTTCCAATGCCATAGTCTCTTTTCCTGAAACAATGGGCCTGATTCAGAGGCGCTCGCAAAAAGCGAGCGCTCGCTCTGAATCAGGGCGGGCCGGTGTTTTTTCGACCGACCTCTTGGCCGCTTGCTAAGCTGTGGGTGACCACCCACAGCTTTTGCGAGTGGCTAGGAGATGGTCGCGACCATCGCGGCTTACGACGACACCCTTGTGGTAGGGTCTCGTTCCCGCAAGCCACAGAGAGCTTCCTGCTCTAACAGAGCAGGAAGCTCTTCACTGGTGATGTCAGTGGTGCCTCGCACAAACGGCAGGCGTTCCTTCGGGAACGCCTCCGTTTGTGTAGCCACCCCGCCTACCAAACGGGGCGAGATGTCGATCAACATCAACAGCTGCCCCTTTTGGATGCGAGCGCCGGAGCGAGTGATTTCCCGCTCGCGCAGTGCGCACTGCATGGCCATCGACCCGCTTGCGAGCGCATAGTGCTCGCGAGCGTTCTGAATCAGGCCCAATGTCTGGTCCAAAGTATGAAGGTGTTCAGCCCAATTATCACTGGACCATATTGTAATCCTGAGCCACCACCCATGATGACACCCTTAGATTTCTACATCCATCCACACTACTCATACTACAGGGATGGGAAGGTTGTTGGTGGCTGTAAGGCTTACCCAGCTCTCCGCAGCAGATGTTTTCAGGTGGGCATAGTGTTGCTGGAAACACTCCTCTAAAGTAGAGACTTATGAACGATATCCAAGAGGCACCTCTAATGTTTTCATTGGAATCTTCCTACATCAATGACAATTACTGATCCTCCCCCTGTTACTTTCCCTGCAGGTGATCCCATTAATGTGAGGGACTCTAGTTTAACAGTGGTGGTCTTGGACCAATTCCGGCCAACATGTATGAGCCGATGACACCGGTAATATCAGGGTCTTCCAGTGTCCCTTCAATGGGGACCTCCGCTGTTTATTCCCTGCTGTCTTCCATAACTCCCTCCGGCGGTATCCCTCATCTTGCTTTCAGGGACCCCTCTACTGGTGGGATTCCAGATGAAAGGTCGACACCAGATGGTCGACAGTCAATAGATTGACAGGGACAATAGGTTGACAGTTAAAAAAGGTCGACACACAAAAGGTTGACATGTTTAAAAGGTTGACATGGGAATGGTTAAATGGTCGACATGTGTTTTGTTTTGTTTTTTGCACTTACCGGAGGGATAGAGTTATGCACTTAACCCAACAGTTATGGTTAGGCACTAGGAGGGATGATTATGGTTAGGTACTTACCCCGACGAGTAGGGTTAGGCACTAGGAGGGATGATTATGGTTAGGTACTTACCCCGACGATTAGGGTTAGGCACTAGGAGGGATGATTATGGTTAGGCACTAGGAGAGATGATTAGGGTTAGGCACCAAGGGGAGAGTTAGGGTGAAGATAGTGAGGAAAAAAAAAATACGTCGCCCATTTTTTTTTTGTCTGTCTATCATATCCTTGGAGACCTTTTGACACTGTTGACCTTTTGTACCTGTCGACCTTTTTAGGTGTCAACCTTTTGTCTCTGTCGACTTATTGACTGCCGACCATTTGGTGTCGACATATACACTGTCCCCATTTTGTATTGTCCATCTAATGAACCACACCCGTCCGTACAGCGGTACTGGATGACCGTTCTGGTCTATACAGTAAAATATCATGTTACAGTGCATTTAAATTTCTGTATTAGGAGATGAAGAGCAAAGTGTTATAGTTATAGCAGCCAACTACACTAGCAAGGTGCCACATAAATAATAACTTATATTTATATAGAACCTGCTTAAAAGGAAAGTACTCTCACGCCATTCAGTCCCAGTGAAACATTTTACCATTAAATCAGTCAATTTTATTTTATTTAAAAAAAAACCTCTAGCAGTGAATGCATTGTTTAAAAATAAAATATTGCGGATGTCCAGCAGGTGAACAGATAACAAGCCAGGGAGTGGAAGCATAAGAGGTCACAAAGTACCGCTATATACTAAAAAGCAATTCTACACACAGACTATCTCCAGGTACACATACTCAGGTGCTTAAGGGGCCTACACATGGTACGATTTTCAAATGATTTGCGATTTCCCTTGAATTCCTGTACACTCCCAGACAAACGATATTGTGCCTACACTTGGAACGATTGTACAAACGATATAGATGGGTCGTTAACGACTGCCGATCGTCACCGATATATGGTTTGCAGAAAAACAACCTCACGATGCTGGCACAAACTAGTTAAGGGGAGTGGCCAGGAAAAGTGACAACAGATCGTCCATCACAAGGAACGATGTGTGCCAAATCGTGAACGATAGGTCGATATCTTTCTGCAGGTTTAATTGATCAGCGACCACGATCAACAACAGCGGGAGCGCGCATCGGCGTCGTAATCATACCCACACACGGCACTTTTTAAACGATTTGTAGTTCCAATCGGACGAAGACAGGCAAATTATTTTTAAAAAATCCTACCGTGTGGGGAGGCCTTCAGTCTATGTGATCCAGGGGTGGGCAATAAGCAGCACTCCAGCTGTTGAACTACAAATCCCAGCATGCATTGCAACATTTTTAGTATGGCAACATAGCAGAACTGTGGCAGGGCATGCTGGGATGTGTAGTTTTACAACATCTGAGGGGGGGCACTTATTGCCCACCCTAGATTATACTGTATATAATATACATACACATGTATTAGATTTATTGCAATGGCAGGTCTGTAGGTGGGGATAAGAGGAGCTTTAGTTCTGAAGAACTGATGTTTAGTATAGGACATTATTGAATATATATTAGCATGCTTTTAACTCCATGCAGTGCAGGACTGTAGCTGGGGGAGTGGTAGTAGGTCACATTACAGTGTGAGTACGACTTGTACAGGGATGCTGTCACTGTAACTTCTGCACAAGTTGCCCTAACCCTACACCTAGATATAATATCATTATTATTATGATGATGTATTGCACATGGTGGTGGGTGCAGATGATTTACCTATATGCCTGCATGCAGAATGCATAATAATCATTATAATAATACTATTCTATTGTCCCCACCAGAAGTGCTATGGGGTAAGACCCCTGTACTCCTTTCTATTGCAGAGCTAACTAGTCCTCATCTTGGTCACCCCCTGGCATCACTACTAACTAGTCCTGCCAAAATGATGGGATGTGGTTGCCACGGCAACCAGACTGGACGTCACAATCTGGGCATGTGTATTCCATTTTTGTCTCTTTCTCCCTCTCTTATTTCCAGGCTGAGGGATTTGGGCAGAGAGAGAGAGGGAGAGAGAGAAGGGGGGATAGTTTTTCCTTAAATATATAAAAAAAAGAAATAGAAGGATAGAGAGAAATAGGCAGCCATCTTTCCTGCTAACCTCACCCTGCTCACAGCCACCCGAGGCTTGCAGCCCCCCCCTCACCCACCTCACTGGCACCTTATGGGTTAATACTTGGAGCGCTTTTGGGGAGGGGGGGGCACAGAAAGATTGCGAAATAAGCTGCAGAATCCGAGGGAGGGAGCCATGAGAGGGCCACTGGGGAATGAAGAGGACCCGATGGAGGATCTGGACAATGAAGACATGTCAGGTATGGGAGGTTTTCTTTCTGCTCCTCCTTGGGCACTGCATGCATGGGGGGGAGAAACAAGTGGGGTGGGTTAATGGAGAGGGCACCGGGCAAGGTGGTGGTGGGTGGTGGCAGCAGCCGGCTGCAAAAAGAGGAGGGAGGGCACGGAAAACGCACTTTTCTCCCTCTCAGGGTTGTTCTCCAGTTTTAAAGTTTTGCGCGGTGGGAAATCCCCCGTGCAGAAGGGCGCCTCTGAGAACCTTAAAAGACTCGCAGGCAAGAAAAATTGAAAATCATTTGTCAGTATTCATCATAGCCCTGGGGGGACAAAGTCATCCAGGTGCCAGTACTGTACACATCATGCATGCAGAATGGGGAGCATGCATATTCCTGCTGCTGCACACTTTCTATCAGTGCTGGGATTTCTTTTGTGTCTGTGATGAGCTTTATTATTTATTTCTTTTTTTTGGCAGGGTTGGACCTTTTACATAGATCAACAGATAGGGGGGGGGGGGGATGGCTGTGATCTGCTTTGTATTACTGTATGCACCTAATTTATGCACAGAGTGAGGGCTGTGTGGATGTCAGTGGGCTATCTGTGTGTGTGTCTCTCAGCATCCTGGCTAATTAGCACTGCTTGTCAGAGCAGCTTCCCTTCTGCCTCTAACCCAGGTGTCATTAAATTAAATAAATAGATTATTGGATTAAAATGCCCTGATATCATGCATAGAACCAGCTGTGTTGGTGTTGATCTGGTTGGGCAAGCGTGCGATGGGAGGGCTCATCATCAGTGCATTGTTATGCCATGTTGAGTCTTTTTTTTTTTTTCTTAGCATAAACTGCGACATCTTTGCTTTTGAATTTACACGGTGGATATTTTAACAACAAATCATATATATATATATATATATATATATATATATATATATATATAATATATAATAAATATAATCAGAATCTTATTCACAAGAACTTAATTGTTATTCCATGTTTCCACCCAAAAATAATAGCAGTGAGTGAAACCCTGGCTCATAGGCATTGAAAAGGTTTGGCATACGGTATCATTTGTTTTAGAATATTCATCATAAAAGTGGTCCCTGTCCGGCACCCCCTATGTTTCCTTCTCTTTCCTCTACAATAATGCTGGGTACAGTAGTTCGGCTTCCCTGACATAACCACGCCTGAGTTCCTCCATGTGCGTAGGTTGAAAAAAAAAAAAAAATGCAATCGGCGTGCAACCACACAAGAGTAGGACCTAGCCAGCTTCCATCGTTTTTAGGAAATACAGGGAGTACATACATTTTTTTTTTTTTTTTTAAATGATACATAGCAAAAATAAAGGTCTAAACTGGGTTTGAAACTTGAGAATTTCTGCAATTTGTTAAAATAAATAACAATGTTGAGGGTAAGTGGGGAAGACCGTTATAAGTTTTACAGATAATTGCAACTGTGTTGTATAGAACTTGACACTTTTATATTAAATTTAAAATAAAGTTTTCATTTCAAATAGAGAATTATTATCTCCCAAGTTAGGTGAGGATAACTTTTACAGCATGACGGGCTTCGCCCATTTCTGTATGTGTTATAGCTATGGCATAGCAATTCCATTGTGACGTAACAATGCTGGGAGGTGGGAGCCTGTTTGTGGTCACGTATTGTCTGTCTGATTTCTTTTTTTTTTTTCTATTATTTGAAGCACCTCTTGTATTAAAATAATGAGTCTTTAGGTAAAAAAAAAAAAATAATAATAAAAAAAAAAAATAAAAAAAAAAAAATATATATATATATATATATATATATATAGTCTGTTCATTGTGCACATTTAGTTCCTACTATGGATGTATCTACCTATTCTACCATTTTTTTCCCAGTAGACAAAAAAGCATATTTTAGTAATTTACAAAAATTTTTTGTATGTAACTTTGTAATTACAGTTTTGAAACTTTCACGCGCTGCTCCTGTATAGTTGAATTATAAACACATATCAACGTAGTGTAATGTAGCTTGCCTTCGAAAAAGGATAGAAGGCCAAAATTATGGTTTTTGTTGTTGTCTTTTTCCCCTTTGTGCTCATGAACCACTTTTAAATTATGAATAAAGAAAAAAACAAAAAACAAAAAACTTTACCACATGAAAACATTATGCCCGATTCTTGAGCTTAATTAAGGAAAAGTTCAGGTGTAATTCAATACGCTAGGCATTCTGACATAATGGAATAGTATCGGGTTTGCATTGGTCATTGTTACCGGGAGAGGAATCTAAACACTATTTGTATTTCATACCTGCCAAGTTTATAATACACCAGTGCTGTTTTAGCTTTTCCTTCTAGAGCCATTCGGGAACTTTATTCAGAATTCCCCCACAAGGTTAAAGTCTGAGGGGGGGACAGGTCACGGCATTCTGAGGTGACTTTTTGTTTGTTTGTTTAATGATAGATGCTCCTACATCTATACTTTTTGACGCCTGGCCATCGGCAGCCTAAGCTTACTCAGAATGGGTGCCAGAACTCCTGTGCCAGTGCCAGAAAATCTGCGTCAGAACACAGAGACTCTGCATGGCCTTGGCACTTCTACAAAATGGGGGCGACCCCCCCTTGTTTTGTAAAACCGTCGCCTTGCCACTAAACTGACATGCCCGCAGTTGAGGTGGCACAGCGATCGTAATTGCATACAGAGATTGTCACGTGTAGTACTGATCCTGCGCATGTGCCGATCGGCAAACATCGGAGTTGTGAGTAATCCATTAGGTTTACATACAACTCTGAATCAGGGTCTAAGTAACTAACAGTGTACTAAGGGCCTAATTCAGCAAGGATCGCAGTTGTTAATACGCACGCAATCGGCCGATTGTTCCGTTCTGCGAATGCATCGCAGTGCGCATGCGCGAAATAGCTATTGTGATCGGGACTGTGATTACAGATGCTACGCAGACCCCTTGCAGTGATTGACAGGAAGCACCGTTTGTGGGTTGTGACGGGGGGGGGGGGTTGTGGGTCGGGGAAACGCAGGCGTGCCAGTGCGTTTGAATGCCGTTGCAGGGGTGTGCATAAATTATCCACTGTGATGCCTTACGCAGTGTGAGGTCTCATAGGTTGCGTGGAAGTTAGTAATTTCTGAGTAAGGTCAGAGCTTGTGCCAGTGAGTGTATGGGTAAAATGTTACTAGATGTTACCGTCTTTTTTGCTATGTTGCCAAAGTATACGGCTGTGAGTAAGGGGAAGTGGGCGTTCTTATGTTAGGCTGTGATCACAATGCGAATGCAATCATTTGCATATCACCGCTGATATTGCGTGCGTATCAGCAGAATAGCGATCCTTGCTGAATCAGGCCCTAAGTACTGTATCTAGGATTAGTATTTTTTTGTCGCAAGCGAATTGGTATAAAGTTGCAGATTAAGCATAATGATGCAAGGCGCAAGTCATTCGTATCAGACCACTGTCTTTTGTCTCTTTACTCAGTTTGCGCACTTTTCCTGAAGTTTGCGTCTTAATTCACAAATGTTATACTTAGGCCTAGTATTTTTGTCACAAAATAATTGATATTTAGTAGCAGATTAAGATGCATATTTTAAGTCTCAAAGACCGTGGTGCGCCAAATGGGGCTATTTGGCACAATTTGAGGATAGTTGTATGTGGACACAGCTGTATGTGTTTTTTCTTTATTTTAGGAGAAAACTGAATAGCGCTGATATATAACACATCTTTTTGGGATGTCAGAAGTCGTCTAAAATAAGGATACTTTTCACAGCTGTGTTATATAGATATTCAAGTCACTCAGATTAAAAATGAACTCAATTAAAAAGTTTTTTGAAAATGCTGTAATAATATAATAAAATACATTAAAAGTAAATATCTGCTGCTTCCCACTAAAGCTGGGTACACACTATACGATCCTGTGTACGACTACTTGATATATCGTTCCATTTGTGCAGCACAGCAGATGGGACGTTTAAATGAACAACTGATGTGCACGCGCGGTCGGGCGTACTCACTGTGTGAACCACACGATATATCGTTCGGTTCCTCGTTGAAATGATATATCATAAGACGGATTCCATAGTGTGTACCCACTGCTTCCAAAACACAGGTGTGACCCCAGACTTAAAGGGTCTGTCACTTACATTGTGGCGGTATATTCAGCTCTTATTATTATTATTATTATTGTTTATCTATATAGTGTCACCATTTGAACATTAATCCCTGCCCCATTGGAGCGTGGGGGAGATGTATCAAAGATTCTATTGTGGAGAAGTAGACAAGTGGTGAATCTACCAATAGCGACCAATCAGCTTCTACCTATCATTTTATAACATGTACTTAATAAATGCTAGCTAGGAGCAGATTGGTTGCTATGGGTAACTTCTCCACTCTTTTTAAGCTTTGATACATCTCCCGCTAAATCCGTAACATACAAATGCACACACACACATACACTATGGTTAATTTATGTCAGAAGCCAATAACCTACAAGATCGGACAATGATCGGGAATTCTACTCTTGTCCCAAACTGATGGTCAGTCCAGTGCATACATACCTACCCTCCTGGAATGTCTGTCAGACTTAAAATTTGGGGGAGCTTTCTGAGATTCCAAGGAGAGTAGGCCAGCCCCAGTGAAGTAGGTGGATCAGGGATTTGATGTCCGAGCCATCATGGTCCTAAACTCCGCTGTACAACATAGGAATCACTGCATTTTAGAGCAGGGAACGTGGCTCTCATGGAGGGGATATTTGGATATTTCAAAAGTAGATAAATATTCCTAAGTGATGTGGTTAGTTCCTAGTGAATTGATGGGCTAAATATTGGAAAAGATCTCAGAATTGCTGTCCCAGCATTGTAGGTGACAGGTTTATTTTAACAAACTCCCACACACAATTCAGATGTGCATTTGATTATTCTGCACTAGTATTGGTACCTTTCCAGACTTCTGGTGTATTCTTTTATTATTTTAATACTAGCTGGGATGCTCAGGTTGAAGAACGGACCTTGAAGTACATCTGCAGCCTTAATTTTTTTACGTTGTCCTCGCCTATACCACCATTCCTTTGGTCCTGAAAAGGACCCCACTGTTTGCTAACAATACAGAAGTAATTCACACCTGGATAACAGTGCAATTTAGGAGTAAATGGCAATGCAGGCAGGTGTATTCTCTGATTGTTTGCAATGGGGTATATCAGCAGCAGAGTGACAGAAATCAGTATAGGTTCCCAAATCACTGCGGTTTCAGAAATCAGTGCAGAACAGAAATCCTTGCCAAGCAGAAATCTCTGCAGAGCAACATTGGAGGTCATGGCATATGAAAATGTGCTTGGAGGAAATGAGTAACTGTCAGTGCAGGTGCGGTGTGACAGTTGATCCTCTGACTCACTGCTCTTCTGATGGAGCTCTGCCTGTCCCCCACTGGTACTTATCAGCCTGTGCCTTCAGATCAGTGACGTTTTAGGCACTGGAAGACATCCTGAGCGAACCTGCTTAAACCAAAATTTCAGATCAGAGACTCCACGGCCTACTTGGTGGGAACCATGTAGACCTCCATGGCCCTGACGAACTTCAAACATAGCCAAAAACCTAATCCTGGTTAAACTACACCACCATGCCAAATGTAATGGAGCTAGGTACAAAACTCTGGCCGTGCATAAAGGACAAACAGACACACACACACACTTTCTCGCTTATTATATACTGTAGATATTGCTGACGTAGTGGGGTTTGGTATGTTTTGTTAACAATCAAAATGTCCACAGTCATTATGTAGACACCATAATGTTGACACGTATAAAATCTCGCCAGACAGCATGTTGATATTCACAAGGTTGACTTTTAAAGTGTTGATGCTGACAATATGCCTACATCTTAAAAATGTCGCCAGCCAAAATGTCGACTGGTACATAATGTAGACACCGCATTTAAAGCCTAACCCTAAAATGTCTATTGACATTTTGACTGTGTCTACATTTTATATGACGTCGTTTTAACTGTTGACATTTTTCTGTGCCGACATTTTGCAAGTGTCGACATTTAAGCGCGTAGACATTATGACATTCAACATTACAGTTACTTATACAAATTAAATGTAGGCGCTCATATAAATGGATTAAAAAAGCTTTAAGATATAACTATAATATAATAGCTGCAATTAAGCTGAGTGCCTTGTGATAGCACCCAAACACCACACTATATAAGTGAAGAGAATAAAAATACCACTATAATTTGCCTTAATTGCGCTAATAAAAATGAGCCACAGGAAATCTATTATGGGAAATCCCAATGTTTAATATGTGATATGTAGTACTCTAAATTCTCATATAAAATATATGTTATTGCGCCAGACATATATAATGCACAGGAAAAACAACAATACACATAATAATATATGATATATGATGTGGAGACAAGGAACCTTTCAAAATCACAGTCATAAATAACTCCATGCAAAAAGATAATGTAAAAATAGAAACTCTAAAAATAGTAACAAAACACTCGTATGAAATCCTGGATCCAGAAATCAAAAAAATATCCACAATAGTAAAGAATAAATAAAAAAAATAAAATAAAAAATAAAATAAAAATATATATATATATATATATATATATATATATATATATACATAGGGACCACTCATAGGTCAGATATTCCTGAAAAATAAACCAGTGCCGTTTTTTCTTCACCTAAATGGCGAAAACACAAAGGTCCGCAAGCTTATCGCGGGTCCTATGTGTTTTTGATAAATAATTATCCAATTATTTTGACCAAAATATTAGTATAGGGTGAAAAAAACAGGGATAATCTCCGTTATTCACTGATCGCGGCTATCCATTAGCGCCTGAACTATACTCAGGGTTTATTGGTTACCGCTCTAAACATGCCGTCCCTTGAGATCCCACTTATCCAGGTTCGACTGTATGTGTCTGCATTCTAGTTACAAATACTACATATAATCTGTAACTTTTAATTACTTATTTCATATTACTACCAGCTGTAATTCCACAGCCCACCATCAGGATTTATGTGGGATAAACACTTGGCCGACGACCCACCGAGCGACTGATTTGGTAAGTATGTGCCTGGGCATACACACTTACCAATCGGCCGGCCGATATGTCTGGCTAGAGGAACCAGTGTCGACGTCATTGTCGGCTGTTCCTGCGACCAGCATATGGGTCAGTCCCCCTTGCACACAGGCAGATGCGCACAATATATCTGAATGAAATATCGTATGTGCCGTGCTGTACGGCTGACGCAATATATCTGCAAATGATGTCATTCATAGATATATGGTGTGTACACACCTTCAGATGCATTAAACAATATATCGTACATTGGGCCTGGTTAAGAGATGGACAGTATTGCACAGCGACACAAGCAGCTGTGTAATACCGTCCAACAAAAAGCATGAAGTAAACACCTCCTTGCTGCATTTGCGATCCGAGTGCCGCGTTCGCAGACGCTGCCTTGGATCACCATCGCAATCATTGCGACCGATGGTCGTTATGGTTGCTCCACTGGCCAGGCTGCATAAGCTGAACCTTACCGCAGCCTGGCTGGTACCCGTTCACTTGGCGAGGCCAGTAAATCTGCATCTTCCGGCGTAGATCCTGGCTTTGTTCCTCCCAGAAAACGGGGGGAGATACGGCCAACCACACCCCCGCTCCTCCCTCCAAATGCAACAGCATAGCAATCATGTGTGCGGCTAGGGGGGGGGGACTGGGATTGAAATCGCAGGACCAGTTCTGCACACGCACAGGACGGGTCCTGTGCCGACCCCTAAACATCGGAGATGTACGCTGACCATCGGGTGTACCCAGCATCAGAATGATGGGATGTGATTGTCAGAGGTGCAAGTATCCCGCTCAGCACTTAGACATCTCTGTGATTGTGTGTAATGACAAAAGCTTTTTATCGCCGCTAAATGGCACGGTGCTCCTCAGATGTAGCAGAAGGAGGAGATGTGCTGATTTCTTTGTGAGAAAAGTGTAGTAGTTTCAAGTGCCTCAGGAATACTCGGACGTGATTGTGGTAGAGCTGTCATTATACTTAGCTGGTGAGTGTAATGCTCTTCCTAATGTAAGAACAATTCCATATAACCGTCGTCAGTTCCTGATTGAACTAATTTCAGAAATCACTGGCCAAACTTCTCCAAATGAAACATTCCACCCATTACTACATGTAATATATACGCTGAGGCTGAGCTGGCCTATGACTCTTTGGATGTCATGTGGCATTTGTACAGCAGACCTTGATGGTCACCTGACTGCTGGTGCTGTGCTTCATACGTGACATTAGTGCAAATTGCCCAAACTGTAGATCAGAGATGGGAACCTCAGGCCTGGGGGCCGTATAAAGCCCCCGCAATCATTTGGTCTGGCCATCAGAGCTGTTTTCTGCTAGCCTCATCTGACTAGCAGGTGCCTAGAATGGCGTCCTGCAGCCAGAATATATGCGGCAGTGCCGCCTGGAGCATCCTTAGGACGCTTCAGACGGTCACACTGCTGCCCTTACAGCTCCCCAGAGCATCCTCTGGATGCTCCGGGCATTGCTGTAATCACCGGCGATTGTGTTATCCCCCCGTGTGACATCACATGGAAGGGGCGAGGCCTGCGCCGGGCCCGCGAATAATGTTATATATATCAAAGTGGCCCTCGGCAGAAAAAAGGTTCCCCACCCCTGCTGTAGATGGTCCAGGTTTAAGCAGGTCACACCAATCTACAGGCCATGCTGATTAACTGTATGCACTGGCACTTAGGTAATAGAATAACAGAATGACCCCTTTTTAGAGGTATGCAGCCACCTTTTGTTCCATGGTATTAATATTCTTTTTTTTTTTTTTTTTTACTGTGCATTTGGCTAAAACTGGGTACACAACCCAGCAACATAACGATGCGATGTAACGATACATTCCGCATGCTTTACACACAGCTCGATCCGGTGTACGATGGCGCAATGTATGGTTACATGTTGCATCGCGTCATTCATTGCATCGTACCAACCTGCCGTGTAGAACAGCAGATGGGACGATAGGATGAACAACGGATCAGGCGTACACACTGTACAATGTGTAGGATAGATCATTCTGATCCGCTTCGGAGCGATGTATCTTACGATACATTGTATAGTGTAGGGATGTGCGCCGGAACATTTTTGCCGGATTTGGATTTGGTTCTAATTCGTCGTCCAGCTTTGGATTTGGATTTGCCTAACTGTGGTGACTGGCTTTGGATTTGGATTTGGATTTGGAGTTTTTTACAAAAATTGACAAAAAAAGCTAAAATCACATTAATTGGTCTTTTTTTTCTTCCTAGAGTATTATTAACCTCAATAACATTAATTTCCAGTCAATTTAGAACACCTCACAGCTTATAATATTGTTTTCAACATTATTGGCCAAAGGTTGCAGTGAGCTGACTGGTTACTAAGCGACAGAGCAGCGGCACAACGACACAGACACCACAGTATAAAGCACATCTATGACACATTGCCAGACAGCAGTGGCAGAAATGAAAAGTAGTGCACCCACCCAGTGGGGTACGGCAGCAGAATCACAGTACTTGTTTACAAAGTGGGCTACGGCCCAAGGAGTCACAGTGCACAATCTTATACACATTACACCACACATAGGGCCTGATTCACATTACACCATAAAGTAGTGTCTCTTATTTATGTTACAACACACAGTAGTGACCCTTATACACAATGCCCACAGTAGTGACCCTTTTACACAATGCCCACAGTAGTAGTGCCACTTATACAATGCCCACAGCAATAGTGTCCCTTACACAATGCCCCCAGCAGTGGTGTACATTACACAATGCCCCCAGTAGTGGTGCCCCCTATGCAGTCCCCTTAGTAGTAGGGCCCCCTATGCAGTGCCCCCAGTAGTAGTATGCCCCCCAGTAGTATGCCCCCCATTAGCAGACGCCCATTAGTATGCCCCCCAGTAGTATGCCCCGCCCAGTAGTATGCCCCCCATTAGCAGGCCCCTCCCAGTAGTATGCCCCCAGTAGTATGCCCCCCCAGTAATATGCCCACCATTAGCTGGCCCCCAGTAGTATGACCCCCCAGTAGTATGCCCCCATAAGCAGGCCCCCAGTACTATGCCCCCATTAGCTGGCCCCCAGTAGTATGCCCCCCCCGTAGTATGCCCCCATAAGCAGGCCCCCAGTAGTATGCCCCCCAGTAGCAGGCCCCCTGTAGTATGCTCCCCCAGTAGCAGGCCCCCTGTAGTATGCCCCCCCTGTAGCAGGCCTCCTGTTGTATGCCCCCCCAGTTGTAGGCCCCCCAGTAGCAGGCCCCCTGTAGTATGCCCCCCCCAGTAGTAGGCCCCCCAGTAGCAGGCCCCCTGTAGTATTCCCCCCCAGTAGTAGGCCCCCCAGTAGCAGGCCCCTTGTACTATGCCCCCACAGTAGCAGGCCCCCTGTTGTATGCCCCCCCAGTAGTAGGCCCCCTGTAGTATGCCCCCCCCAGTAGTAGGCCCCCCAGTAGCAGGCCCCCTGTAGTATGTCCCCCCAGTAGTAGGCCCCCCAGTAGCACAGCAGCAGGCCCCCTGTAGTATGCCCCCTCAGTAGTAGGCCCCTCCATTAGCTGGCCCCCATACACATATAAAAAAAACCCCAAAAAACTTACCTGTATCCCCGATCCAGCCGCCATTCGCTCTGCTGCCACGCGACGAGGAGTGAGCTCCAGCCGGCTCCCTCCGTGCAGCAGCCAATGAGAGTCTGTGTGACTCTCATTGGCTGCTGTAACAAACACACAGCTGCCGCTGGCGGCTGTGTGTTTGTTCTGTGTAGGGCAGACTGCTATCACAGCGTTCTGCCCTACACTCGAGGAGCCCTGACGTCAGATTCTCTCGCGAGAATCCGACGTCAGGCAGCCGCCGTTCGGCCCCGAACGGGGATCCGAGTCAGGCGGGGAACACCCGAACAGGGTTCGGGTGGACTCGGATCCCCTATGTTCGGAGCGGTTCGGATTCCACAGAATACGAACCGCTCATCTCTAGTATAGTGTGTTCCCAGCTTTAGATCAGAGCATCTTTTTGATGTTCTACTTATCCTGCTCCCTTGTGTGTCCTCAGTTTTGAAAATGAGAGTTTGGAAACATCTGTAGGCAATCGGATAATGACCATCTCAGCAGCACAGAATATTTCAGGAGATGAGCGCGCTCGTCTTGTGAGTTGCACTGACCTGACTATTTATTGGTTTCCACAAAAGACGACTGCCGGACTGCAGTTTTTTTTCTAGCTTGCATGCCTGCTAAAATGTTCTCGATTGCAGTGTTAAGGCTGACCTATCACAGTATTCTATAAGAGTAGCACAGTAAGCTGCACCGAGACGGGGAGGGTGTACAAAGGGTTTGGGTCTGCACCAGTGGCAGATTATGCTAGGTCCATCAACGATATCTGATGAGCTTATTTCTTTCTGTTATTACACCTAAATTGCGTCTTAACGGTTAGCTACAAATAGACCTGGGGATTGCCGGCTGCCGGTGCTCAGGCACTTTGTGAGTGATCTTTCCCAAAATTGCCCAGAGGGGTAACTTTTCAGTAATAACACCACAGCTACCAATCGGGTATTGGCTTTCATTGTCTAACATGCCCAAGGCAGATATACAGTAATTGCTGGTTTACTACCATTGTTCTGCTACAGGTTTGCAGCTTTGAGCAATGTTCATAAATAACCCTTTTACAAGGGTACATAGGCGCCGCTCCTGTCCGGTCCCTTGCGTTGGTAACCTGCGCTCACTGTAGCTTCATTCCTCTTTATGGGAAGCCTTCGAGGGAGATAAAATGGAGAAGTTTGACAAAGCATCCAATCAGCATCCAACTTTCATTTCAGAGCCGTGGAAAAGTTGTACAAAGCAACCAATCAGCTTCTAACTGTGATTTACCTAGCATAGTCTTTGAAATGACAGTTAGAAGCTGATTGGTTGATTTGGGCAACTGCTACACTTTTATCTCTCTTCTAGGCCTGATACATCTCCCCCTAAGGTTTGATACATTTCCCCCTGTATTTGTGTAAGCTGTGAAACAATCGGAACACATAAGCTGGATGCACACTATACGATATACAGTATAGTTATATACACTGACAAAGGTGGCCAATTATTGTGGCATAAGTCCCTCAGTAAATGGAGTTTTGTGAAAGTAAATGAGGGCTTTAACCTAGAACATTGTGATCTGATTGATATGTGTACTTAAAGAAACGCTTATCTTGAATTAGTACTAATGCGGCCTTGCTGATCGGGAGCGGTTGGCAGTGAGGGAGAGAATGGTGTGTGGGCAATGGGTCTGGGATTGTGTTCAGCAGAATAATTATATATATGCATGTATGCTCAGTGATTTACACCCATGCCTGCTCCACTGGAGCTTACAATCTAATTTCCCTACCACAGACGTGAAAGCGACAGAAGTCGCGTAACCTCACAGTATGTCTTTGGATAGAACCCAGGGCCTTGTCACTGTGAGGTATCAATGTCATTCTGGGGAACCTTTAGAAGGAAAAGGTTTTTTTTTGTGTGTTTAATGCCATTTTCTGGCACATACAATTACAATGGGCAGAAAATATCTGATGTGTAACTTCTCATGTACAAAGGTGTCCTGGACTGAACCAATGAGTCCTGCCGATTGCCCACCTAACCAACCACCTCTAACCAACCACCTCTACTTATTCTCATTGATTCCAGCAAAGCGCTTTATGTATCGGTTGCAGTTCTCACTGGTTCGTAAAAGTTGCAATGAATAGAATCATGTCACTGAGCATAGAATCCGGATGACAGGGCTCAAAACGGCACTAAATACTGCACTATGGTATGAACCTCAAAATAAGCAGTTAGCCAATTGGGAAAGCACCAAATCTAGGATTTCATTTAGGATATATAGAAATTTAACTTTTTTAAGTAAATAGAACAACTATGCTATACAGTACATGCATTTATATATATGAAGTGTTAATTGTTTAGGAGCGTATAAGAATGTACACAGGGGGTCATTCAGACCCACTCGCGAGCAAATTTCGCTCGCTAGCGGGTCGATGTTGTGATACTGCGCATGCGCACGACGCTGAGCGCTCGCAAGCGGGTCGATGGTGTCCTAGTGTGCATCAGGCCCTATGTGCCCTAGTGTGCATCAGGCCCTATGTGTGCTCTATATAAATAACTGGTAATAATAATATTAATTTCCCTGTGGGACTTCATTTCTGGTAGAATACTTTTTCATTGTGGTACAACCAAGTATGATTTACTACTTGTGATGCCCAAAAGATTCTGGCAGTGACAGTTGTAAACGGGAGGAATAATCTTCATGTAATTTCATGAAAGTCTCTTTATATAGAGGTTGCAGTGCTCTGAAATGCATTACAATGTTTGACAGTATATGTATATTTCCTCCATACTGCGATCTAATGCCCTTTATTACCAGTTATTTATGGCACATGAAACGGTCTCCCTCAAGCCTCTTCCAACATGGCTTCTGACAGGAAGTACAGTGTGCAAGGGAAAAAGATTCACCCTTTATCCTTTGTATCTTAGGTAAAATCAGTGCTGAAACATTTTTTGTGCAATTAAGGCAAACATTCCTGTAAGTAAGCCAATCAGCGGATGCAGCAGGCTGATAATGTTGGTCTGCAGAGTGTTTTCAGGGAGCGATTCTGCTGCGGAACGCAGTGACGGGTGTCACACAAATTCACCATCATCAGGAACCAGCGCATGCGCTTGACCCATAGCTGTGCCTATGCAGTACGGGTCTGCAATCCCGCATGGAGTCCATCAGCAGACTGTCAGTGATTGACAGTCTGCTACCGTTTCTGGGCGGGGAGGGGGCGGCGGTGGACTCCGTTTTCCAAAACGGAGGCGTGTCGCCGCCGTTGGCTGGGAGTGGAGAGATCAGGGTCTCCATCGGCTGACAGAGATTTCCTGGCCTCTTGTACTCATCTGTTGCCCATAGGAACCAATGAGCTCAGAAGTTGCTCATAGCAACCAATGAGCTAGCTAGCATTTATCAAGTACACTGTATAAAATGATAGGTAGAAGCCAATTAGTGTCTACCGGACATCTTATCCACTTTTTCACTTCGCTATTCGTGTACCTTACTTAGGGGTCTATTTACTAAGCAGTGTTAGGAGACAGAGTGAAAAGTGATAAGAAAGTGATAAGGTGCCAGCCAATCAGCTCCCAACTGTCATTTTTTAAAACACAGCCTGTGAGATGACAGTTGGGAGCGGAGCTGATTGGCTGGCACCTTATCACTTTTCACTCTTCTCCTAACACTGCTTAGTAAATTGACCCCTAGATGTTGCAGCATCCTTATGTAACTGCATTTTTAGATGTCCCCTTCCATAGGCAAACGCAGGGGGGGTTTCCGTCTGCCTGGAAACCCCCCTCCCCAGCACACACCATGACCACAATAGAAATAGTAATATAATGGAATTTTATTAGCGCTGCATGTTCTTCTCAGTATCATAAAAGAAATAAATAGCACCACCTGTGGATCTTTTAACATGTATCAGCCAGTAATAAATACACCTGTGCACCAATTAGGGGATTTGGAAAACATGCACCGTTAGGGATGCACCGCTATAGAGTCCAGTATTTACATATATGTCCAGGGCAGTGCTAGGTTATTCTGCTGCTCCCCCAGACTCCCGGACTTGCTCCCATGCCCTGGAATGGTGCTCACATCTAAAATAAAAACATTCAGCTCAGGCAGGATGGCCCTACTGCCACATATAATTGCTTACTGTGATCTCTGGTCCTGTATATGCTGGAATTATGACAGACAATACACTTTGTATGATGCATATAAAAGCTGGATAAGTGGTAATTATGTCCTCTTCATGGACTATCCACACTCACTCTAAAATCAAGCATTTGGAAACCCCCCTCTAGAAATCCTGCGTTTGCCACTGCCTTCCAGGCATGAAAGGCCCACCGGAGGAATGCAGTGGTAGGGGCCCATGCTTAAGGGGTGTGGCTAGCCGTCACTGAAGCTTGGCTATCTCTTACATAGTGCATGGTCTGGGCCCCTTTAAAAAAAAAAATATATGTATATAGTGAATAGTGCATGCATGGTAATGTACCAAATTGATAACTACAATGCATAGTAGTGAATACACCATAACCCTGGAAATGCAGTGCAATGTAATATATGCAGACGCCAAGGAGTAAATTTACTAAAGTGAGAGTTTTTAGAAGTGGAGATGTTGCCCATAGCAACCAATCAGATTCTAGCTATTATCTTCTAGAAGGTGCTACATAAATGTTAAGTAGAATCTGATTGGTTGCTATGGGCAACATCTCCACTTTAGCAAATATACCCCCTAGAGAAGGGCCCTTAGGCAGTGGGGCCCACCGGTGATTTCCCCTGTACTCCTGTGGGCCAGTTCGACTCTGTCCCCTTCATCCCCTCTAATTTGTTTCTGTATCAAAAGTTACCTTGAAAAGTCTTTAATAAAATATGTTAAATAATAAAGAAAAATCAAGCAAGGCGAGCAGGACTTGGAATCCCCCCTAACTTGCTTTCACTGTCTCCGCTTACAACTCTTGTTGTAGCAGGTTGCCAGTCATGCGCCATCGCTATAAAGCCCCTTTTTCTTCCAGTAAACGACCTTCATGTTTTCCAAATGACTATTGCTGTTAGATGCAGTGATTGGGTATTACTCAAACATGGTGTTACCAGAAGCGCCACCAAATCTAATGGGTACAGCCTTATTATTGTTTATAAAGTGCCATAAAATATTGTGCAAATCCTATTGCATAAATTAAGCTTTGCGCTTTCTGTTCTGTTATAGACTAGAGCCTGTCAATGGAGTTAAAAACGTACATTCACCTCCACAGGAGCGTATTGTAAATGTAAGAAAATATTGTTAAAAACCATTTACCTGGAACAAGACAACTTCTTGTTTCGTCACAGACTCGTGTTTTAAAAAAGCAGATTGAACGCACATATAGACACATCTAAATCCATGCATATACATACTGCAGTTTTGGGCAGCACAGACGGTGTAATGGTTAGCGTTACTGCCTCACAGCACTGAGGTCGTGGGTAGGATTCCCCTTAACGACCCTGTGTGGAGTTTGTATATTCTCCCTGTGGTTGCATGGGTTCGGGGGCCTCCCACACTCCAAAAATATACTGTTAGGTTAATTGGTTCCCAACAAAAATTACCCTAGTGTGTATGTGTGTGAGCATGTTGTAGGGAATATAGGCCCTCATTCAGAGGCGGTCGCAAGAAGCGATCGCTCTCTCTGAATGAGGACGGCCGCTTCTTTTTTTTAGTGCTGCCTCCTGGTCGCTAGCTAAGCTGTGGGTTACCACCAACAGCTTAGCGACCGACCAGTTTGATGGTCGCGATGGTCAAGACCATCGCGACCATCGGGGCTTGCGACGAGACCCTAAGGGTGGGTCTCGGCAACCACAAGCCCCAGGCAGCTCCCCACTGATATCACTGCTGATGTCAGTGCGGCCGCCCACAAAACGGCAAGCGTTCCGTCAGGAACGTCTCCGTTTGTGTAGCCACCCCCCCGCCCCGCCTACAAAACGGGCCTAGCTGTCGATCAACATCGACAGCCGGCCCTTTTGTAGTGAGCTCCGGAGCGAGAGAGGTTCTCTCTCGCTCCAGGACTTGCGCACACGCAGTGCGGCCGCTGCGCGTGCGCAGGGCCTTAACATCGACCCGGTTGTGAGCGCTCAGCACTTGCGACCTGGTCTGAATGAGGTCCATAGAGTGTAAGCTCCACTGCAGCAGGGACCGATGTGAATGGCCAAATATTCTCTGTAAAGCGCTGCGGAATATTTGTGCGCTATATAAATGACTGGTGATAATACAAGAGTTTTAACATGCTAAAAAAAAAAAAAAAAGCCCTGCGAATGGAACTGACGAATACAAGTTAATATTTTATAATGACATTTGTGCTTTGCATTGTACCTTGCGTTCCCACAGCTGCAGTGTTACGTAGCATGCAGCATTTGTAATCTCAGCTCCTAACCTTGTGCCCTTGCAGGGAATGTATAAGCCGTTTCCATATAAATATTGAACATCTTTTATATCTCCTGTGCATGTTATTCATTTTTCTTTTTAGAAAGAGGCACTCGTATTATTGACGTCAAGAGAATCCATAAGTATTAAATAAATCTTTAAAGAGAGAGTGATTGTGAAGTGTACCTGCCACCTATGAACTGCGGAGGCAGCCATTTTGATTTCTGTTATCAGTTATTATTTATGCAGCCAGTCGCTTTGTGAGATTCTGCCTCTGTGGTGATACTGGTTTCTCCTTGATTGTTAGGTGCTTTTCTAGTATTGGTTTAGCCCACGAAATGACTGCATTCCCTGTGTCTAAGTATACATTTTACTATATTATTTGACTTTTTCCACAACTATTAGCCTCTTTCATACGTCATGAATAATAAAAATAAACAAGACAGAAAACAGCTACGACTTTAGCCGTTCGATGGAAGTGGCTTCACAGATAACACATACAAGCATGAATAAGTCTATAAGTAATTGGGAAACAAACAGTTTTACTTATTAGTAGTACGCGTAGGTCTCTTATATGTTGAGTGGAAGGCAAAAAAGATTACTAGGATTTAGGACACAGGGCCTGATTCAGAGCCGCTCGTAAGCGGCCGCTCGCTCGCTCCGAGCGATGTTCGCACATCTGCGCATGCGTATGGGTCATAATGCACATGCGCCAACCAGTCATTTCGGTCGGAAATCGTGCGCTCGCAAAACAGCGAGGGCCTGCTAATTTGAGTGACAGAATGAGGCGTTTGTGGGTGGTAACAGGGGAAGGTGCTTGAAAACGGGGAGTGGAGATCCGAACGCAGGCGTGCCAAACGGTCAAAACGTCACTTGGTTGTCTTTTAGCCTGAACTGCTCGCAGTGATTGCGGGAAGTAAAACCTACCACAAGCACTGCGAGCAGTTCAGACGCCTTTCGATGTACTCGATTAATCTAATAGCGGAGATGAGGTATGATGCGAACGGCCAGGGGGCGTCTTTACAAAATAGCGAGCGCATGTTTCGTTTGCTCGCTCAGACATAGAGGCGTCAACAGACCGCAATGAGCGAGCGCTCAATTTAAATAGCCGGCCCCTTATTCTGAACGACCGTTCGCAAATAGCGTCCGGCTCTGAATCAGGCCCACAGTTTGGGCCAGACAATTAAAGTAAACCACCTGCAGTTGAGTTGCTAATATTGACATTCTATGATTATGAGACAATCATAACCATTATTTTACTTCTTAAAGGAAAGCAAATGGTTTTTTGTATACATGTATTAAAAAAAAAAAAAAAAAATAATGAAGTGCTGTCACTTAGATAAATAAGTTAATAAATTATGTACAATACAATATAAACATTAATTCTACACACCCGGTGTTAAAAGCAGTATAATAAAATATCAGTCTCAAAATAGACATAAAAACTCCACACAAATATAGCTGGAAACTTAATTGATTATTCTCATAGGGCCTGATTCAGCACGGATCGCAATTGCAAACGCGTATACAGATCGGCCAATGGTGCGTACTGCGCTTGTGGATGCACCACAGTGCGCGTGCACAGGTTGGCATTGCGATCGCACTGCGATTACGCACCCAGACAGGAATACATCGCATAGTGAGTGATGTGATGTCAGCGTTTGGGGGTGGTGACGGGGGAGTGGCCGGATAAACGCAGGGGTGCCTGTCCTTTTTAACGCTGTTGCATGGGCGCGCATAAATTAGCCACTGCGACGGCATACGCAGCTTGTGTACTCACTGCGTGCGACGACATTTGCAATTTCTGAGACAGGTCAGAGCTGCTGTACTTGTGCGTGAGAGGACGATGTTACTTGATGTTACCGATGTATACGCAGGGCTGCGAGGTCTTCTGGATGTGAGAGAGCGGTACTGGGCGTCTCTATGCTGGCTGAGCGGTTGCAGAGATTAGCATATTTTGCGTGCGATTATGCAGCCGCGATCGCAATAGCAATCCATGCTGAATCAGGCCCATAAACTAGAGTCCAGAAACAACTTGGAGACCTTCAATCAATATATTCCATATGGTTGTTAATAGGCTGTTAGTATTCTTGTCAGTGTTAGTAAATTGCACATAAGCCAATATTAGCATATGTCCAAAAGTAGAAGCTTCATTAATCCAAGCTTGAAGTTAATTACATATCTCCAAGCCATCCATATTAGCAAATGAGTCAGTCTCTATTAGATAGACTCACATAATGGAACTTCATTGGTCCAAACATGCAGTTAACATAAATATTCGATAAATAAGTCCGTCTCTGTAATTAGACTCACACATATAGCCACCGGGTTTCGCTCCAGGGTAATCAAATGAAATCTCTTACCTCCTGGCTGCTGGGATTCTTAGAACGCAGCCTTCCTATAATGCAGCCTTCCTATAACGCAGCCTTCCTATAACACCGACTTCCGATAAAGCAGCCTTCCGTTCCTATAACGCAGCCTTCCCTTCCTATAACGCAGCCTTTCTATAACGCAGCCTTCCTATAACACAGCCTTCCTATATAGCAGCCTTCCCTTCCTATAACGCAGCCTTCTTATAACACAGACTTCCGATAAAGCAGCCTTCCGTTCCTATAACGCAGCCTTCCCTTCCTATAACGCAGCCTTCCCTTCCTATAACGCAGCCTTTCTATAACGCAGCCTTCCTATAACACAGCCTTCCTATAACGCAGCCTTTCTATAACGCAGCCTTCCTATAACACAGCCTTCCTATAACGCAGCCTTCCCTTCCTATAACGCAGCCTTCCTATAATGCAGCCTTCCCTTCCTATAACGCAGCCTTTCTATAACGCAGCCTTCCCTTCCTATAACACAGCCTTCCTATAACACAGCCTTCCCTTCTTATAACGCAGCCTTTCTATAACACAGCCTTCCTATAACGCAGCCTTCCTTTCCTATGACACAGCCTTCCTATACCGCAGCCTTCCCTTCCTATAACACAGCCTTCCTATAACGCAGCCTTCCCTTCCTATAACGCAGCCTTCCCATAACGCAGCCTTCCCATAACGCAGCCTTCCTATAACGCAGCCTTCCTATAACGCAGCCTTCCCTTCCTATAACGCAGCCTTCCTATAACGCAGCCTTCCTATAACGCAGCCTTCCCTTCCTATGACACAGCCTTCCTATAACGCAGCCTTCCCTTCCTATAACACAGCCTTCCCATAACGCAGCCTTCCCATAACGCAGCCTTCCTATAACACAGCCTTCGTATAACGCGGCCTTCCCTTCCTATAACGCAGCCTTCCTATAACACAGCCTTCCTATAACGCAGCCTTTAGGAGGTTCCCTGTATTTCAAGCCTCTATATCAAATCTATAGGATTACTCAGCATTCCAAGGGGGCGGTTCAAATAGCATCGCGGGGATGTAGCTCCCGCGTTAAGTGCCCAGAGCTATTCAACTGACTGCATCACGTCTGGCACTTAACCCGGGAGATACACCTTACCGTGGCTAATAACCCGGGGCTTAGTCACGATAAACTTCATCTCCCGGGTGAAATGCCGGACACGATGCAATTACTGCACGCCGTAAGCGTGCGACTGGCCCTGAGGTTAGTACTAGTTAATGTGGATTTCTCATGACGGTGCTTTAAGAGCTAATTGCGAGTTTACTACGGGGGTAATTGGTACAGCTCTAAACCTAGCAACTACATCCCCATGATGCTAAGTGAACCGTCCCAAGTTTCCATCTCAATATTTACACCAACACAGTATATTACATTATATTTACCCCTACAGACAATAATCACATACATTTATATGATGTCGTCATTAATACATGATCACACTACTACTTATCCTACATAATGGTCCAATCATTACCGTCCCACAACACATTTATTTATAAAACACATCGCCAAAACTATCATTCATTTCGGAAAAAAAATCCGGGATAGAGACGAGGTGATTCCTGTTTCAAACTGAGCTGTAGAAATGAGAATTTGGCCCACAACATACCTATGGCGGTATGGGATTGATAATGGATGCAAGTGCAATAGTGCTACTTCAGGTGAGAGGGACACGTCAGTACCCAAAACCCTTAAAAGAGGATGTTCTATTTCCTTCCAAAAGAGGTCGAATTACCGGACAGTCCTAGAATATATGTATAATTTATGTAGCCTACCTGAAGTAGAGTACATGCGATTAAACAACTTAACAAATGTATAAACATGGCTGATACACTCTTACATCTTAAAGATTTTTCAAAACATATGTCCCCATTCCTCGGGTTCCTAGTGTAGGCCAAGATTGACTTCCCATTTGTTCTGGGCAGGAGTGTTATCAGACTAATAGGGGCATTCAATATGGGTGCGATAACTTCGTTTTTTACGTTAATATCGCACTTTTTAACTTTTTTGCGTTAATATCACTGGTTTTAGTTTTACACCGTATTCAATTTCAAAGACTTATCGCAGTTTTGAAAAGTCTTTGATAAAAAACGGTGATAACTTTTCACCATTGAATAGGTGTCGAAAAAAAGTGGAGAATTGGGGTTTAGGGTGCAGGCTTAAAAAAAATAGCCTGCACCCCTGAGATTGACATTTAAAAAACAACTGTGTCAAAAAAAGTTTAAAAAAAAAAATAGGGACACCCCAAAAAATTAATTTAAAAATTGGGGTGAAAAAAAAAAAATGGGAAAAAATTGTTTAACAATAGGGAAATAGGTTCAGGGCTATTCTGCAAGTATGCGGCAGGTGTTTTCTAGAATAGAATTATAGCGGCAGGTGCACAAATGCACACCAAAATATGCTAGTACCCATTTTCATGTACCCCAAATTTGATGGGACCACTTAAAAAATGAAAACAATAACCTAAGTGCTCTTCTGCATCACTTCTTCAATGTCGGGAAAAAAACACCTGCTGTGGCTATTTAAATCCCCGACTTTCAATTAAAGGCTAAAACGGGGGTACCCATAGTGTTCCCCCATGTTTTTACAACTTTAGGGGGGTCTTACAATTATTTTAAGGAAAAATTCGTAACTTTACGCAAATCCAACTTTGGAGTTTCCCGTTTTCGTTAATTTTATTTTGAATACGGGGATAAGCGGGAGCGCGCACCATACCTTTACGCAGAAAAAAACTCTGATATGAAACGTTAACTTCGCCAGGGAAGTTAACCTTTCATATTGAATACCCCTCTAAGGGGTCTATTTACTAAGCAGTGTTAGGAGACAGAGTGAAAAGTGATAAGAAAGTGAGAAGGTGCCAGCCAATCAGCTCCCAACTGTCATTTTTCAAACACAGCCTGTGAGATGACAGTTGGGAGCTGATTGGCTGGCACCTTATCACTTTTCACTCTGTCTCCTAACACTGCTTAGTAAATAGACCCCCTAAAGCATAGTTACCAAAAAACTGTCCCTTTGGGTTATCCCACCAGCTATAAAAAGATACATGCCATGATAAGTGGTGGGAAAATCCAAGAAAAGTGACCTAATATAGGATATGGTCAGATCTAAAGCTTCATCTGTAGGAATCTATAGGACTACCGGGAAGGTATAGAGTAACAAGGTGGTAAAGTGACCTAATATAGGATATGGTCAGATCTAAAGCTTCACCTGTAGGAATCTATAGGACTACCGGGAAGGTATAGAGTAACAAGGTGGTAAAGTGACCTAATATAGGATATGGTCAGATCTAAAGCTTCACCTGTAGGAATCTATAGGACTATCAGGAAGGTATAGAGTAACAAGATGGTAAAGTGACCTAAATGTGTTTTTTTGTAAATAAATCACTCAGAATTAGGATACCACAATGGGGCCAATGAGAAAGCACCATATCTGGGATTAAAAAAGAAATACTTTGAATGGCCAAATTAGAAAATGGGTGGGGGAAGGGATTGAAGAAGCTAGAGACAGCCCCATGCTTGCTGTAGGTAGGTGGGTGGGAGAATGGTACGGGAATGTACAGGGATCCACTACAAATCTTCTATAGGGAAACTCCAGTGCATATCACTTCCCAAGACTACCCATGGCTTAACACGAGGTAACCATAGCCAGTCACGTACCTGGCTAAGATGTGTAAAGAGTTGAAACTGTTCCATTTAAGAGACCCCCCTCCTCATCTCTGATTTGGGTAACATCATAATCTATCAGAATTTAAATGTGATTGCAATTATACATGTACTGAAACTGTAAGTTTGAAATATTTCCATATACATGTGTGTATTGTAGAGTACATGATGCGCACATGGGGGTTCTGTAACTGGAACCGATATCTCCAAAATGGGACATAGATTTTGAGAATTAAACCCAGTATACAGATAAAAGTAAATTGTTGATCAACTTTTAAAAAGAAAACAAAAAATGCCTCTATCTATCTATCTATCTATCTATCTATCTATCTATCTATCTATCTCATATCTATCTGTCTATCTATTTTTCTATCTATCTATCTATCTATCTATCTATCTATCTATCTATCTATCTATCTATCTATCTATCTCATATCTATCTCTCTATCTCATATCTATCTCTCTATCTCATCTCTCTATTTCATATCTATCTATCTATCTATCTATCTATCTATCTATCTATCTATCTATCTATCTATCTATCTATCTATCTATCTATCTGTCTCATATCTCTCTCTCTCTCTCTCTCTCTCTCTGTATACATACATACATACATACATACATACATACATACATACATACATACATACAGAATAATATGAGAGAGGATGGTGCTGTTACAACAATGAATGGTGAGTAATGAAGCAATACAGTACAGAGTGTTTTGTCACCATCAGTACTGGATGTGAGTCTCTGTAGCTGCCAAGGTAATGTGGGCTTTGTATTCAGTCTAGTCTGTGTCCCGGAGGAGCTGCAACATACGCATCATAAAATCTGATTACATTGTCTTCAGCTCCCCCTTGTTCCTCGTGCCTTGTCAGCTGACTATGACACAATATAATTCTACAGGGATCATAGTATCGGTATCAGAGTGTGGAGTAAATCATACAGCATAAATGGAATGTTTTTGTTCACATTTATATTATTGGGATATTATATATAGAAGATATATGGCAGTGTCAGAAATGGGATGATATGTGGCTTTGGTCACTTCCAGTGATTGTATTCAGTGCATACCTGCCAACTCTCTCTGATTGTTAGTGAGACTCCCTGAAATTGTAGCAATCTCCTGACTCCAAGAGTCTAGCAATCTCCCTGATTGCACCTTACCCCCATTATGATGCTGTTGTGTGTGTGTGTGTGTGTGTGTATATATATATATATATCAAGAAAGAAGAGAAAGGGCGCTCTAATGTACAAAATATAAAATATATTAAAATCCAAAATGTGTAAATAACACAAACTGAATAATTAAAAAATCAACAATTAATGCAGCAATGAAGCTACTTCAATGATCAGTCCTAGATGTCGACACAAAGGATGAATCTCCCTTTCGTTTCACAGAGAGTACATTTATTGAGTCCTTTGTTGATTTTTTAATTATTCAGTTTGTGTTATTAACACATTTTGTATTTTAATATATTTTATATTTTGTACATTTTACATTTTGTTTCCATTTCCCTCCATATCTGTCTAACAGAGATATTAGGTGAAAGGTGCAGCCATCCACTCCATTAGATTTAAGTGTTGGTTACATATCAGTATCATCAATAATCTTAGTGCAAATAATAGGGTATCTTTGTGTATGTATAAATATATATTTATATATGTGTATATATATATATATATATATATATATATATATATATATATATATATACTTTCAAATGGGATGATTATTATCATTTACCTGCACTGGCTATAAGGCACAGTGATCCCTATGGCTACATGCATTATTTGAAAAGTATCAGTGTGTTTTCATCAACTAGTAGATCTCACTAACTGCTTTTGGGCTCATTTACATTTGGATGTAAATCACATGTATGACACGCCTCTCAGATGTAGCAGTACACGCCCTTCACATGTATGACACGCCTCTCAGATGTAGCAGTACACGCCCACTTTACCGCCGCACTCATAGGTGCTGCTTTCACAATCTCCCTGAAATGCTTTTTCAAATGTGAGTCTGATTCAGCGGCGAGCTATAGCAGGGAAATGTATCAGGATATGAATCTGAATCATACTAGCCTACTTCAATGATGATGCTTGTGAACCTATTAGCTCAGCCTACAAGTAGATAGGTTAGAAACAACTTTAATTCTTTCTATTGCACCGATTTAAAACAGAAAAGTTATTGGCAAATTGTCAGCTAGTATTACATTAGGGATGTGGAGAAATACGTGTTTTGACTAGCCTTTTAAGGGTTAAGGGGCAAATGTATTAAGTAGTGATAACTCTGCAGATGTGCTATATCTTCCCACCTGGCCGGACCTAGAGGGGAAATGTATTAAGCCTTGGAGAGAGATAAAGTACCTATTTATCATTAAATATTTCAGGTTTATTCCCTAAAAACACCCGTTTTTGGGTGGATAACCACAAATATTTAGTATTACCCCCGTGTATGAAGGAGGGATGGCACCAGATATCTCCCTCCATTCCCGCCGGCAGCCGCAGCCCCCATAGGTTTCTATAGGGGATAAGATGTTGCAAGATTTACCAACTTCCCCACAGTTAACGCCATCTGAAGATGGCGCTAGCCTATTGTAGCCTATGGGCATCACTTCGCATAATTAGCCGGGAGAGGGTTAAGTAATACTTAATGCCTGTATAAGTATTTACATTCCATGTCACCTCCGAAGTCCGAACACTCTTTCCGGCGCATGCACCATTATGAGCAATAGGACAGCTTGCCTTTTCTCCCAGTTCTCATGCATGCATATTAGAAAACATAATATAACGCATTAGCATTAAGGGATGTAGTTATGAGGGACCCCGGTCTCAATACCGACACTGTAATTCCGGCAAGGGATTTAACATAGGCGTTGAAATACACACGCCCATGTTAATCCCGGCGCCGGAACGCCAAGGACACCGGACCGATCGTCCTCAGCCGGGGGTGAGTATACACTTAGCCGGGGATGAGGGATTAGGTTTAGGGACCCCCGGGGGAACTTAGGGTTAGCAACCCCCCCGGGGGAAGGTTAGGGTTAGGCCAGGGGAAGGGGGGTTAGGTTTAGGCACTAGGGGGGAAAGTTAGGGTTAGGCTAGGGGAAGGGCGGTTAGGTTTAGGCACTAGGGGGTAGGTTAGGGTTAGGCACCCCCTGGAAGGGTTAAGTTTAAAGTGCGGGGAGGGGGGGTTAGGTTTAGGCACTAACGGGGGGAGGTTAGGGTTAGGCACCCCTAAATGAGAGTTATGGTTAGGGGGGAGAGGGGTAGGGATAGTATACTTACCTGCGCTGTCGGGGTTTTCACCCATCTGGCTGCCGGCATCGGAATTTGAACGGCCGGGCTGACGTCCGGCGGTCACTCATACTGATTCCAGCATTAGGCTGATACGATACAGGGGAACAGAGGGCCTGATTCAGACCCGCTCGCAAGCGCATTGCGCTCGCAAGCGGGTCGATGGTGGCCCAGTGCACTCGCTCCGGGACTCACTACAAAAGGGGCGGCTCTCGATGTTGATTGACAGCTCGCCCCATCTTGTAGGCGTGGCGGTGGGGTGGCTTCACAAACGGAGGCGTTCCCATGCGAACCCCTGCCGTTTGTGGGCGTCCCCACTGACCTCACCAGTGACGTCAGTGAGAGGACTTCCGGCTCTATTTGAGCCAGAGGCTCTCTGGGGCTTGCGGCCACGAAACCCTACCACAAGGGTCTCGTCGCGAGCCCGATTGTCGCGATGGTCTTGACCATCGTGACCATCATCATGGCCGCTCGCTATAGCTGTGGGTGGTCACCCACAGCTATGCGAGCGGCCAAGAGGCCGCAACTAAAAAACCCTGCGCCCGTCCTGATTCAGAGCGAGTGCTTGCTTTTTGCGAGCGCCTCTGAATCAGGCCCAGAGATCGCCGGAGGGGTAATTTATCGTATACACCTCTCCTGTTACCCTCTTTTCATACATTGCAGCGCTAGGACATCCTGCGTCGCTGCGATAAGCGGAATGCATGATGTCTTTTATAGAATCTTGTTTGATTACATAAAATAACAATCAATACAGGGGGAAACCAATCACTATGCTGGCAGCATCTCCAATAGATACTTATAATACATGAGATACCATATTTTACTAATATATTGTATTACAGAATGTTTAGGCCAAATAAATGTACTGTAATAATAGATATATCAACGTATGGGTGGTTGATAAACTTTAAACATTGCAAAAGACAATAATAACAGTTGATTAGAATTTAAAAACTTAAAAAAGTGTTATGTATTTATTTAGTAAATGTCCTTATAGATTGTCATTATGTGCACTCTTATGCCTAATTGCCAAGTGATGTCAGTAGTAAATTGAAAAGCTTCCATCTCATTCATGCCTTGTGCCTCAATGATGGAATTGATAGGCTGCATTCTCGTTCATGCCTCGTGCTTCAGTGATGGCTATTGTACTTTGTAATTTGATAGGCTGCATTCTCATTCATGCCTCGTGCCTCAGTGATGGCTATTGTACTTTGTAAATTGATAGGCTGCATTCTCATTCATGCCTCGTGCCTCAGTGATGGCTATTGTACTTTGTAATTTGATAGGCTGCATTCTCATTCATGCCTCGTGCCTCAGTGATGGCTATTGTACTTTGTAATTTGATAGGCTGCATTCTCATTCATGCCTCGTGCCTCAGTGATGGCTATTGTACTTTGTAAATTGATAGGCTGCATTCTCATTCATGCCTCGTGCCTTAGTGATGGCCATTGTACTTTGTAATTTGATAGGCTGCATTCTCATTCATGCCTCGTGCCTCAGTGATCTCTATAGTACTTTGTGAATTGATAGGCTGCATTCTCATTCATGCCTCGTGCCTCAGTGATGGCTATTGTACTTTGTAATTTGATAGGCTGCATTCTCATTCATGCCTCGTGCCTCAGTGATGGCTGTTGTACTTTGTAATTTGATAGGCTGCATTCTCATTCTTGCCTCGTGCCTCAGTGATGGCTATAGTACTTTGTGTATTGATAGGCTGCATTCTCATTCATGCCTCGTGCCTCAGTGATGGCTATTGTACTTTGTGAATTGATAGGCTGCATTCTCATTCATGCCTCGTGCCTCAGTGATTGCCATTGTACTTTGTAATTTGATAGGCTGCATTCTCATTCATGCCTCGTGCCTCAGTGATGGCCATTGTACTTCGTAATTTGATAGGCTGCATTCTTATTCTTGCCTCGTGCCTCAGTGATGGCTGTAGTACTTTGTGACTTGATAGGCTGCATTCTCATTCATGCCTTGTGCCTCAGTGATGGCTATAGCGCTTTGTAATTTGATAGGCTGCATTGTCATTCATGCCTCATGCCTCAGTGATGGCTATAGTACTTTGTAATTTGATAGGCTGTATTCTCATTCATGCCTCGTGCCTCAGTGATGGCTATAGCACTTTGTGAATTGATAGGCTGCATTCATGCCTCGTGCCTCAGTGATGGCTCTAGTTCTTTGTGAATTCATAGGCTGCATTCTTATTCATGCCTCAGTGATGGCTCTAGTTCTTTGTGAATTGACAGGCTGCATTCTCATTCATGCCTCGTGCCTCAATGAATTGAAAGGCTGCATTCTCATTCATACCTCGCACCTCAGTGATGGCTCGGCTGCATTCTCATTCATACCTCGTGCCTCAGTGATGGCTCTAGTTCTTTGTGAATGGATAGGCTGCATTCTTGTTCATGCCTCGCGCCTCAGTGATGGCTCTAGTTTTTAGTGAATTGATAAACTGCAATCTAATTAATTTTGTTTCAGCTTGCAAAAAGTCTGCCCCCCACTATGCGTAGGTGACAGGTACACTGCGGTCTGTGAATATAAGATATAGGTCTCCTCCTAACCTGTTTGTGTCTGATGTCCTAGTGCTCAGACTGTAGCATATAATATGATAATGGATAAGAGGCGAGTAATGGCATACAGAATAATAACTAGGCAGTGGCTTGCCTTTCTCCTGCACTTTGTTACTGTCTGATGGCACTGACCTTTATTTGGAATATAGCTTTTGCGAAGTCACTTATGTTAAAATTCAAATAGTGGTGGTGGGGGTGGGGGTGGGGGGGGTTCAGTACAAGCTGAATTCCCCCCTACACCCCCCTACTTTTCCCACAGCTGCGATTCCAGTAAGTGGATATAACACTGGGATATAGTACTGAAGGGAGCCTCTGACATTCTGCTGTCTTCTGTTTATTTAGAGGAAGAAGACCGGACCATGGAAGCTATAGATGATTTCTTTTCTGAAGAACAAATCATTACGCAGAAGAAGAAGAAATCCAAAAAATCTAAAGAAAGCAAGGGGACCAAGACAAAGAGGAAGAAAAATGAGGTGAGAGGAAGGGGGGGCACGAGGGGTGCGTTCTTAGCGCTGCTCGTTGTATTTTGGGGAGAACCGTGCTGCTCTTCTCTTTGTTATATCTGGAAAATTGGAGCAGTGATTTGTTAGTTGCAGATTTTCATCCATGAAACGTATTTGAAGTCCCTCCAACATGTGTATGCGTGTATGAGATCTGGCACTTTATAAGGTATAGAAGATGTGCTGGATTCACACTTGTTAGCTCCGCCCACCTGCAATATGTATGTGCCCCCCGGATCAGCCCAGTGCGTGTTCTACCACTGACAAGCACCTGATTATCCCGTGAGGCTAGAAGAACGTTATTCTGTATGCATTGTCCGGGGGGGGGGGGGCGATTTTTTTTTTCCCCCCCATGCGCTTCACACTTCCTGTTGGTAAGGAAGTACATAGCAAGTGCATTTCTGAATGATACATAATGTATTTTTATATTGATCAGCTTGCGTAATACTTGGAGTAAGGACCTCATTCAGAGCCGCTCGCGCGTTTCAAAAAAAGGGGTGGCTATTCAAATGAACCGTTCGCTCTTTGCGGTCTGTTCACGCCTCTATGTCTGAACGAGCGAGCAAAACTTGCAGTCGAAATTTTGAAAAATACGCCCCCTTGCCGCTCGCACCATACGTCATGTCCGCTATTTATTTGATTAATCGAGTACATCGAACAGCGTATGAACTGCTCGCTATTCTTGTGGTTGGTTTTTCCTACCACTATATTGCGAGCAGTTCTGACTATAAAACAACCAGGTGACGTGGTCGATGACGCTGCTGTATTAATTATGCACACCCTTAAAACGCCCGTTTTGACCTTTAAGCACGCCTGCGTTCTGAATTCCACTCCCCGTTTTCAAGCACCTTCCCGTTACCACCCACATACGCCTCCTCCTGTCACTCAAAATAGCAGGCATTCGCTATTTAGCAAACTAACGATTTTTGGCCGCACTGACTGGTTCGCGCATGCGTATTACAAACCGTACGCATGCGCAGATGTGCGAACATCGCTCGGAACGAACGAGCGTCCGCTTACGAGCGGCTCTGAATCAGGCCCTAAGTCAGCAATTTGGATGCATTAGCACTGATTGCTGTATTCATTGAAAGTTCCCAGGATGCCGATCTTGAGGGTCACTGAGCGCGTGCTGGGCCTGTACAGAGGCTAGGTATTTCGTAGCCTCAGTGGAAATCCAGATCTGGTTCCCGAAGACGCCGCAAAGAGTAACTAGACTCGATCTGAAAGCCCCCACCTGCATAGGGGTTGAAAGGGTGATTACAGGCTACATGAAAGACACAGCAATCATCATTATTAACTTCCTCTGCAGGCCAAGAGGTTTGCTGGAGACTTGAGGGGAGATCGATCAAACTTTCTGAAGAGGACAGCTGGTGGGGTTGCCCTTAGCAACGCATTAGATTCCAGCTATTATTTATCTAGTACAGGTTGAGTCTCCCATATCCAAATATTCAGAAATACGTAATATTCCGAAATAGGGAATATTTTTAGCATGACTGAGATAGTGAAACTTTGTTTTTTTGATAATACCAGGTTCACAAACTTTGTTTTAGGCACAAAAGTATTAAAAATATTGTAGAAAATTACCTTCAGGCTGTGTGTATAAGGTGTATATGAAACATAAATGAATTTCATGTATGTACACACACTTCGTTTGAGCCACAAAATGAATGAAAATATTGTATAATATGACCTGCAGGCTGTGTGTATAAGGTGTATATAATACATAAATGCATTCTGTGTTTAGATTTGGGTCCCATTCCCAAGATATTTCATTATGGTATGCAATTATTCCAAAATGCGGAATATCCAAGCATTTTGGATATGGGAGACTCAACCTGTACAGTGTTTCTCAAACTCTGTTCCCAGGACAGCTAACAGTGCATGTTTTCCAAATCTCCTAGTTGGTGCTTAGGTGTATTCTTTCGTAAATGACATATTCTAAAGAGACTCACTGTTGGCCTGAAAAACATGAACTGTCGGGTTCCAGCGAACCGAATTTGAGAAGCACCTGATCTAATACATTCTATAAATTGATAACTTGAACCTGCTTTGGGCAACATCTCAACTGGGCTGAGCTGTTTGACTGACCCAGGGAAGGAGTTAATAATGATGACTTTTCTATCTTTTATTGTTTTTATTTATTGCTTTGTTCCTTTAATCTTTTTATTATGCGTTTTTAGGTACATAACAGTAAATTCTCTTGTACAAGAATATACTTAATAACATAGATCTTAAGCACACATTTCCAGGAAATGACCATCTCAGTAGTGTAGCATATAGATTGTGTTGGTGGAAGTTAGGCTATGCTATACTATCATATGCTATCGCACACTATATATTGGGTAGCAGTGTCATTCCTTAGTGGAGATAGGATTAATGAGATGTTTTGTAAAACAAATCGAAAAGTGAAACCAAACAAAGTGAATTATTCTAAGTGCAGGTCAACAGGCGCCGATCACATGGCAGATGTTCAAGTAGCAATGTTTGGATCCGGCGTGCATGCGTTACGCAGAGTGGGCGCACAAAGGCGATGTTGAGGTCAAGACGGATGGTGTCAGAAATGTCTTGAAAAAGTGCTGGGCGTTCCTGGCCGATGACTGGGAGGTGGCTTAGCGCACGGGAATCGGTATGACATACCACCGGACATAAGCCCGGCGGATGTAATACCGATGCCGGAAGGCAGAAGACTGAAGATACCGATAGGGTAAATATTTTATCTATCCCTAACCCTCTCCCCTCCCTAACCCTTCTTTAGGGTTGAACCCTTAAAAAGTGGGAGGCACATATAGAAATTGTTGTAATTCCTACACCATTCACCTGATTTGGATGTAATTACCCTCAAATTAAATCTGAAAGTCTGCAGTTAAAGCACATCTTGTTTGTTTCATTTCAAAGCCATTGTGGTGTTGAATAGAGGCCAAAATATGAAAATTCTGTCAATGTCCCAATATTTATGCACCTGACTGTATATAGTACGTAGAAAAGCGGGTACTCCAATCCAGTGAAAAAAGGTAATACATACGGGTGGCAGAGAAGGTGATATATAGGATGGAGAATGAATGCGGCACTCCGGGAAGTGGTGCTTCAGCAAAGAATTGTTAATATCGTCACATCACAATAACGTTTCGTTCAAACACCCAGAAACTTTGGCATAATCTATTGAATAAACTATTTTTTATTCAGGCATCATTTCCTGGAGTGCCATGTTCAGTCTTCGAATATAGTGGTCACACTGGATGCTTATGCTAGGTACACACTGCAGTAATAGGGCCAATCAACCAATTCTCGGCTGGTCCGTCCCATTATTGCACGGTGTGTACACCACTCCCGGGAATGGCTCCCGACCTCAGGAGTGCTGCGCGACTGCCATTCTCAAACCTGCCAGATCGGCTCCTGACATCAGGAAAGCTGCACGACTTTCATCTGGCCGAATGAGCCAATGCCGTGCAGGAAATGCAGTGTGTACAGATGTCGTCTGACAAACGCCATGTAAAAACATCACCTTAATGATCTGTAGGGAAATTTGTCATTCGCATGGGAACGATATTTGTGTAGTGTGTATATTACAGATGAGCCCACATACATCCTCCTTGCGTGTTAAACAGCCCTTCTAGTAGCACCATATCGTGACGTGACTCTGTAGCGGCGAGCAATAATTAAAAGGAAGAGCCTGGAGCTAATACTATAATAAATAAAAAGTAAATTGATATGAAAATATAATAATTCAAGCAGCAAAGACTCAGGGCCTGATTCAGACCCGGTCACAAGCGCTGAGCGCTCGCAACCGGGTCGATGGTGGCCCACAGCGCATGCACACGACGGAGCCGGCTCCGTTGTGCGCAGGTGCGAGACCCGGCTAGCGATGGGCAATCCGTCGCTCCGGGTCTCGCACCAAAGGGGGCGAGCTGTCGATGTTGAGTGACAGCTTGCCCCCTTTGGTGGGCGGGCCAGGGGGGTGGCTGCCCAAACGGAGGCGTTCCAATGAGACCGCCTGCCGTTTGAGGGCGGCCCCACTGACATCACGAGTGATGTCAGTGGAAAGATTCCGGCTCTATTAGGGCCAGAAGCTCTCTGGGGCTTGCGGCCACAAGACCCTACAACAAGGGTCTTGTCGCAAGCCCGATGGTCACGATGGTCTTGACCATCGCAACCATCATCATGGCCGCTCGCAATAGCTGTGGGTGGTGACCCACAGCTATGCGTGCCGCCAAGAGGCCGATCCAAAAAAAGAAAAGCCCGGCCCTGATTCAGAGCGAGCGTTCTGTCAGAGCGAGCGGCTCTGAGTCAGGCCCTCAGTGTGCTTGTGGTTGCACATGAACAAACGCCTATAGGCCAGGTGTTCCACAATGACAACAGAAAAGATACCCTTGCACTAATTAATAAAAGTAAGAACTAGTATAGAAAATGTCATAAGTTTCAAAATATATAAACACATTTATTATCATATGTACATTAAAATATGTTTTTCATTGGTCAACAAACAGCACGTTTAACACTAAAATAGCACATATAGATCAATCTCTCAATAATATGGAAACTAATTAATATGTTTGAAGAAACAATATAAACTCAGGATCCAAATGTTATTAATAAAATTGTAGGAGGTAGATATATATATATATTATATATATATATATATAAATATAAATATAAAAAACCCAAAACCATTAATAGCAAATGATCACTGTGCCCACACTAAAAATCACGTGGTAATTGTGAAAAGTGTTCTTTTCTTTGCATGATCACGAAAGTTTTTCAGTCTACGAAGGGTATTCAATATGAAACGTAAACTTCGCTGTCGAAGTTTACGTTTCATATCGGAGCTTTTACCTGTGTTAAAGTATCGGGCGCGCGCCCGCTTATCCCCGTATTCAATATGAAATTAACGAAAACGGGAGCCTGCGAAGTTGGATTTGCGTAAAGTTACGAATTTTTCCTTAAAAAAATTGTAGGACCCCCCTAAAGTTGTAAAAACATGGGGGATCACTATGGGTACCCCCGTTTTAGCCTTTAAATGAAAGTCGGGGATTTAAATAGCCGCAGCAGGTGTTTTTTCCCGACATTGAAGAAGTGATGCAGAAGAGCACTTAGGTTATTTTTTTCGTTTTTTGAAGTGGTCCCATCAAATTTGGGGTACATGAAAATGGGTACTAGCATATTTTGATGTCCCTAAAGTAAGTTTTTAAAAATTCTGCAATTGTGCACCTGCCGCTATAATTCTATTCTAGAAAACACCTGCCGCATACATACAGAATAGACCTGAACCTATTTCCCTATTGTTATACAATTTTTTCCCATTTTTTTTTTTTTCACCCCAATTTTTAAATTAATTTTTTGGGGTGTCCCTATTTTTTTTTAAAACTTTTTTTGACACAGTTCTTTTTTAAATGTCATTCCCAGGGGTGCAGGCTATTTTTTTTAAGCCTGCACCCCTAAACCCCAATTCTGCACTTTTTTTCGATACTTATTCAATGGTGAAAAGTTATCCCCGTTTTTTAGCAAAGACTTTTCGAACTTGAAATTGAATACGGTGTAAAACTAAAACCTGCGATAATGACGTCATAGGTGCGATATAAACGCAAAAACTATGTTTTCGCTCCCATATTGAATACCCCTATTTGTGGATAAATGTTGCAATCAATTGAGGACAAATGTCCGATATAAATCTCCAAGCAGTTCTTAATAGGGACCTGTGCCAAAAATTATATTAGGTCTCCTCTTTGCGTGATCCGCTTGCGTGATCCCTCTAGACTGGTCGAGGGAAAAAGGTCCGGTGGAGGGGAGTGTCTTTACTCTTAAACTAGCCACACATCTAAAGATTTTCTGTCCAACCAGCCAACTAGTTGATTGGTTGGAATGAAAATCTGGTAACGTATGGGAGTAACTGATGATCAGCAATTTGCTCCTAAATGCCAGAAAACAGATGAAAATGGTCATCGGACAAGTTTGTTAAATGTTCGATCTAAACAATTTGTTCAAACAACTTTTTTTTTCCATTTTCCGGCATTTGGGAGCAAATTGCTGATTGTCATTTGCTTTCATACCTTACCAGATTTTCATTCCAACCAATCAACTAGTTGGCTGGTTGGACAGGTAATCTTTAGATGTGTGGCCAGGTTTAGACAGGGGATTCTCCAAGCTCGTACCTGTCCAGTTTAGAGTGTCCTCAATGGGCAGCAATGTATCTCTTCCTCCACCCCGCTGAGCGGATCCCGTCTGGTAATAACAGGTAAACGTCCGCGTCTCCGGAGCTCCCGGCAACAGCAGCACACGTGTGGGTAACACAGACTTGATCCTAGGGTCCACAGATAACCTTTGCATTATCAATGGGGGCTTTTCAAACTCTTGCATGTTTTTCAGAATTAAAAACTCTCACAATATAAACTCTCATCCAGATGTTTTCCCATTTTGAGGCTAAAACCCGACTAATGTGGGACTTTACTCTCACGTTTTCTAAACTCTCACCCTATTACATTTGGTCCATTGCCCTCTAAGTAAATCCAAGCAATTAAAGGGATAATCAAAGCCAGCTGATTGAACAAGCCAAGCTTGAGTACAGCCAGTCCTGCTCAATGCACACCTCCCGTATATTAACCCTTACCATTAGAGTTAGGTTGCCAGCACAGCAATTTAACAAGCTCATTATGACCAAATAAAATGTCCTCTACAAAATTTGAAAGAAAGTCGACGAGTGGAAATCGGTAATCTAACATAGCCCCCGTTTCCTTCAGGGAACGGCCTCCGATAATGGGGCTGATTCAGCATTGCACGCAATGCTCTGGAATCTGTGCGTGCGCAGGACCCATTGTGCGAGTGTGCAGAATGGGTCCTGCGTAATCGCACATAGACACTTCGATGCCTCTGATTGACAGGCAGAGGCATTTAAGTGGCGGTGCGGCGGCGGCGGCAGGCGTTCCCGGGAAATTGGGGCATGCCCGCCACATTTTCCGGGAGTGGCAAGGCCAGGGACTGCTTTGACGGACTCAGTTTCCTGGACTCTCAAGCCGGCCAGCCTGAGTTAGTTGAGGCTTACTCAGCTGGCTGGCGGCCTGGCGCCATCCACCGTCGCAATGGTGATCCCAGCCTGCGATCTTGGTCGCAGCGCTGGGAATTGTGAATGCAGCAGGGGTGTCATACACCTCACACTTGTCATACACCTCCTGCTGCATTTGCATATTTGAAAGGACGGAATTGCAAAGCTGCCTGCGTGCATCTCTGCAGTTCCGTCCACTGCTGAATCACCCCCAATGATCCCTATTGTAACGTCTGTACGGAGAGACCGCAGCTGATACAGATTTACAGTTTGGGATCTCCCGTAGCCGTAGATCTGTTGGAAGGGATCTCTGTTATAAAGCCCCCATACATCTGCAATGGATTAGGGCAATTTTGCGATTTTGCAATGATTGTCCCAATCCATCGCAAATGTATGGGCTTCACAGACTGACGATTGCAATCAAAAAGTGATCGCAATAGCCAAAACAGATTGTCCAACATGGTGGATGTCACAGATGGATCGGGCTTGTAGATTGCTAGTGTATGGACATGATCAGCAGATTTGCAGACCGTTACTAGTAAAATGATGGAGCCTTTCAAGAATGGCAGATCTGTGTTTGCTGAAAATGATCTGCAAATCACTGAAAACGATCTGTAATGTATGGGCGCAGATTGCTAGATTGGGAAATCCTAAAATCGGGCAATAAATCTTCAAATTGTTCAGTTGTGGTTTTCAGATTGCTGATTTATGGGGGGGCTTTACTCTGCCCACACATTTGGATGTAATATACGTTTTTTTCAGCTGTGAGTGGAGAAGTAGAACAGACTGATTGACGGCATCTGCTCACATATGGATATCTTTAGGCTGGCCCTGGGGATTGGTCCAATGACAGCACAATGATGTTTTCTTGCTCTGCGAGTAAAGGCCCCCATTGACATCCAACATGTAGGACAATCTGATTTAACAATTCCAATCACTTTTTGGTTGCAATCTGCCATCTGTGAAGCCCATACATTGCAGATATTTATACACAATCGATTGCAAATTGCATGATTGCCACAATCGATTGCTGATGTATGGGGGCCTTAAGGACAAGTTTCCTGGACCTTCTGTCAATGTCAAGGGCAGACGACCTTATTCACGATTGGATGAGCTAGTTAGGAATAACAACGTTTACCGTATTCCTTTGCAGCAGTGTATACATGGCATATAAGCGATAAGGTGCAGTTTTTGTTAATTTATTAGTATCATTCCACTGTCAAGTAGAAATTGGATATAGAGTGCCACTTAGGGGGTATATTTACTAAAGTGCAGGTTTTTAGAAGTGGAGATGTTGCCCAAAGCAACCAATCAGATTCTAGTTATTATCTTAAGGTGCTGGATGAATGTTAAGTAGAATCTGATTGGTTGCTATGGGCAACATCTTCACTTGTAAAATCCTGCACTTTAGTAAATATACTCCCAGGTGTTCATTATTTCTTGGCTCTCTTTCTATGCCTCCTGTGTCCCCCTGCCTTTCCCCATGAGAATCCTGCAGCTACTCGCCACACTGGTACAGTAGTTGGCACATGGGCACCTATGTTATGGGAATCTGATTTCAGGACTACTGTACATTTGTGTTACGTATGGCTACAATATTTCTTTATTCTATTAAGACGTGACATCAAGGACCAGTCACCAAGTCACAGAGAGATACTTCTGCACTTTATTATGTAGTGTGTTTTGTTCTGTGTAGTAAGTAAGAAAATAAGATTTTCTCGGAATCCTCTACAGCTGGCAAAGAACATTTACACCCCTTTTACACAACAACTAATACCCGGGTTATTGCCGGGTTAAACCGGGTTGCTGCTAGGTGTAAAAGGGGCCAAGGTTGGATTCCTGGGTCGAGTGACCCGGCAATCCAACCCGGTTAGCTTGCAGGATTTAACACGGGAACCACCCATGCAACCCTGCAGTGTAAACGGTTAACCTGGGTTGTCCGACCATTTACAGCATGGGGATTTCTGGGCATTCTCTGGAATAACCCGGATCAGCCCCGCAGTGAAAAAGGGGGTCTGTCCTGTGTCTGACCTGTTTTGGAACTGTGTTCCAAATCTAGGGTCAGATCTGGGTCTTAGGTGGTAAAACGGTATTACTCAGCGTACAGTGGGGGTCATTCAGACCCGCTCGCGAGCGCAGGACGCTCGCAAGTGGGTCGACGTTCCCCCAATGCGCATGCGCACGACGGAGGGAGCTCTGTCGTGCGCATGCGCGAGACCCGAATAACGACGGCCAAGCCGTCATTATGGGTCTCGCACTAAAGGGGGCGTGCTGTCGATGGTGACTGACAGCACGCCCCCTTTAGTGGGCGTGCCGGGGGCGTGGTTGCCAGACGGAGGCGTTCCCATGGGAACGCCTACCGTCTGAGTCCGGCCCCACTGACATCACTAGTGATGTCATTGGGAGTGATTTTGGCTCTGATAGATTCAAAATCACTCCAGGGCTTGCGGCAACGAGACCCTACCACAAGGGTCTCGTCGCAAGCCTGATGGTTGCGATGGTCTTGACCATCGCGACCATCTTTTTGGCCGCTCGCATATGCTGTGGGTGGTCACCCACAGCTATGCGAGCGGCCAGGAGGCCGCTCCATTTTAAGTTAGGAGGTCACTGATTCAGAGCGAGCGCTCTGGTCAGAGCGTCCGGCTCTGAATCAGGCCCAGTGCTCCTTCCTGACCAGGTCAGTAGAGATGCAATTTGTAAAGGAACCTGTCACAAACTCACGGACGGATTGCGAATGTGGCCTGTATACAGGCATGACCTCAGGGGCGGATTGGGACGGAAAACCAGCGCTGGAAATTTTTGGAAGCAGCCCTAAATGTGTGGTGGTGGGGAAGCCAAGGAGGGGGGAGAAGTCTATAGGGGGGGGGGGGGGGGTGCCTGTAATCTACAAAGATGAACAGTTTAGGACTTTCTCTCCTGACTAGCCCCAACATTATTCAGTTACAACTTGATTTAAAAATTGGCCACCTTACTCCAACTAGCACTGTATTATATATTATCCTCCGTCACTTACACGTGACATTAATATTCCTACTATATAACCTTAATAATTTACTTTTAACTCTCTTCCCGGGATAAGAGTTCTCGCAAGCTCTGTCCTGGCACCTACAGATTGAGAAATATTAATTTTTGCTTTGCAATTTCGGGGATGATATCACATCGCAACTACATCAAAACTGCGGAATGTCATAAATATGCCCCTGAATGATCTGACACCTACCAGTAAGTAGGTTAACCATAGCCATACCCCTAAACCCAACCCTCCCCACAGCCTAAACCTAACCCTCCCCCCATTCCCCGCAGCCTAACCCTCTCCCTAGTGCCTAACTCTAACCCCAATACTTACCATTGGGATATCAACACTCAGGATGCTTGCGCCAGGATTCTGACTGGTGTCGGGATTCCGATGCCGGCAATCTGAGCGCCAGGATCATAACTACATCCCATATGGACATCTTTTGCATAACTTTAAAACGTGACATGTAGCAGCATAGCATTTCCCTTACAGACTGTTGGATAGAACACAGGGGAGAGTAGGGGGGATAGGTGAATGCTGGACAGTCATTTATAAAGGAGCCATAGCTCATTTTCATAGTATCCAGTGCCAGGGCCGAAACTAGGATATCTGTCACCCGGGGCAAGGCAGTAATTTTGCGCCCCCTCCCTTCCCGTACCTGGATTTTGTCTTTGCTCCTCCATAAGGCAGTGCACTAGTCAGACGTCCCTGGTATAGTGACTTACATTATTCCACACACCATAATGCCCATTACACATTATGCCACCACTGTAATGCCTATTACCAAAGTGCCACTTACATATTTGCCCGACACCATATTATGCCCCTCAGGCTTCTAATTACTTTAAAATTACATGCTCGTTGTCAGGGGTTTTATGTTCATTACCAGGGGTTCCATGCTCGTTGCCACGGGGTTTCATACTCGTTGTCAAGGGGTTTCATGCTCGTAGCCAGGGAGTTTCATGCTCTTAGCCAGGGAGTTTCATGCTCTTAGCCAGGGAGTTTCATGCTTGTTGCCAGGGGTTTCCTGCTCGTTGCAAGGGGTTTCCTGCTCGTTGCCAGGGGTTTCATGCTCGTTGCCAGGAGGTTTCATGCTCGTTGCCAGGAGGTTTCATGCTCGTTGCCAGGAGGTTTCATGCTCGTTGCCATGGGGTTTATGCTCGTTGCCATGGGGTTTCATGCTCGTTGCCAAGGGTTTCATGCTCGTTGCCATGGGGTTTATGCTCGTTGCAAGGGTGTTTCATGCTTGTTACCATGGGGTTTATGCTCGTTGCCATGGGGTTTATGCTCCAGTCCTACTCCTGTAGGACTCAGGAGTGACAAAGTATTGCTGTAGGAGGGCCCTTACGACTTCTTCATAGTCACCGCAGTCCTCGGTGGCCTCTCCTCGATAGGCCTCCAGGGCCTCTCCGTGCAGTGTGGGCACCAGGTGTCTGACCCACTCCTGCTTGGGTAAATCGTGTAGTTTACAAGTCCTTTCAAATACTTGCAAATGTCCATCAATGTCCCCATCACTGTCTGCAAACTTGGCAAACTGTATACGTCCTGATCTGGGTACAGTAGTCTGCAACGGTGCTTGGGGCACCACGGCACGTGGTGCACGCTCGTCATGCCACATCCGAATGATTAGCATACGTTCTTGTTCCGTTGCCTTTTCTCCCAATTCCGCTAGCCGATCCGCTAGGGTATCCATGCGTGGGGATCCCTGCCATGCTGGGGAATGCTGAGAAACATAACTTCTGTTAGAGGGGGCGGGACTTGTTGCTCTCACCACGTTCTGAGGGGTGTCCGTTGTTGCGCCGGCCGCACTTTCCACCTCCGTCTGATGCAACTCCTCCCAGCCTCTGAGTGCCTTCCTCATGTCGCTTGCGGTTGCACTGTAAGGGAGTGGAATGCCCTTTTCCTGGCACACCATCTCAAGATCATTCTTGGACGTTCCGCTGTAATCAGCCATCCTGCGCGTTCTCCTGAACTGCAGTTACTCCTCTCCTGAGTAACTCGGCTTCTCTTGTCGGGTGACCGAAAACCCGCCTGGGATTATCCCACCGCTATGCCGCTTTTTACGTTACCCTCAGGCTCCTACCTCGGCACCTGGAACCGCTTCTGCTGTGTATGCGTTTGATTAACTGCGGACACACCTCCTGTTTGGTGTCGGCTGTTCCCACCTGATCCCTCGCAATAGACCAGGTCTGCATGGTAGCTTGGCAGAGGGCTTGAACTTGGAGACTCTGAGCTCTCACCCAGAACAGCCGGAGAACGGAATAGCGTTTGGCGCAATTCTGATGGTCGCAGGATTGAGATACAATTGAAGTCATGCAAGATGTTTATGGCTGAAAGTCTTGAAGAAGACTCGTCCTTCCGGATGAAGGGGTACATCGCATACAAGAAATCTTATTAAGCAGTTTTTCTCCTCAAAGAAGTTACAGGGTTGTACAACATTACCAGCACGAAGCCTTCTTTTATGCCACTCAGGGCACAGTGCCACAGGGGGTAAGTCCACCCTGGGTTCCTTCTAGCCAATCATGCTAGCTCACAAAATATAACTTAACAACATATTAAATTTCAAAGGAGTAACTCAATATCCTCCTTCCTAATCCACCACCCAAACTTTAAACACAAACTGATTTATCATACATTATACTGTCTCCTAAAATGTTGATATAACATTTCACAGGAAATGGTAAATGACATTCATCCTTCCCAATGGAAGTATCAATCAGTTTGGCATTCCCAACCTTAACACATTCAGTGACATCCAAAAGGTTCTTAAAAACAGATTGTCTTTTCAAAGGAAGTTCTGTAACTGAAGTGTTTAGCCATATGACACCATTCACACCTTTACACAGAGAACTTCCAGTCAAGCCTATTCATCAGACCTCCTGCTAAGGGAATGACAATTAGCATCTAGTTTCCTGCAGCCACAGAGGCTGGTCATGTCATAAACAAAAAGTGCATTTTCTCTGCAAAACATACGTTTATTTTAAACCATATAGTGCATAGCCTATTAAATATACGTTGCTTCATGCACTGATGCATTGCAGATCAGCTGCAGTGCAGTACAGCAATACATATATACTTTAATACAGTTTATTATAAACCATGTGCAGTGTGCTTTTACACTGTCCTTTTAAAAATGGCGCAATGGCATGAGGGTTAATCCCCTCAATGCCTTGGCAGCCATTTTAATCACGTGTGGTCGGCCTCCGGCCACAGTCCCCATGAGACCTTAATCCGTCTCGTGCTCTATGGGTCAGTGGACGGAGGTATCCCGCATGGAGCAGTATCCTGGGCTGCATAAATGTTCCCTCCCAGGTGCAGGGAGTTTTGGGGGAACCCTGCTATTTTTTTCCTCTTGCTTATTACATAGAGCAGTGTTCCCAAACTTTTTAGAATCACGGCGCCCTAGAGAATCAGCATATTTCTACTTCAGGGTCCATAGGGTATCCACAGGATACCTTGGGGTATAGGTGTGACGTCAGTCGCAGGGCACCAAAGAGTTAAGCTTTCAGCCTCCCAGGATGCACTAGGTCCCCCTCCTATACCCCGCCCCCGGGCCAAGGCACCTCAGTTTAGTTTGGTGCCCGGCCGGCGTCGGGTGCACCTGTCGGAGAGGGGGCTAGAAGAGCCCCTGAAGCTTTCTTCAGTGCAGCTGTGGCTGCACATCTGGATGTACAGCATGGACAGTCAGTCCTGACGTCCATGCTGTCTTCCCTACACCCCCGCCGGTACCAGAACGCCGGTACCGATCCGGGGATGCTGGTGAGCATCTGGGGTCACAGCTAGCGGTGACCCCAGATGTTCCGGACCATGGCCGGATCCAAGGGGGACAAAGGTAAGCAGCGGGGTCCCGCGGTGGGTCCCCGCTGGTCACATGGTCCTAAGTCCCCAGGCAGGGGGCTCCCTGGGGACTGGCTGCAGCGTGGAGCCAGGTACTGAACCTGCGCTTTCCACTACCCCCTGGGACAGCGGACCGCAGCAGAGCGGTAGCGCTGCGGCGTCCCAGGGGTTAAATGCATGCCAGGGGAGCGCGCCTTCCCTGTCTCACAGCCGGCGCCTCCCCCGCTGCACACAGCCCTCTCTGCATTGTGCTGACTGGTCCTGTGTCAGCGCTCCTCCCCCAGGCCAGCTTCTCTCTGCTCCTCGGCGGCCATCTTCTCTGCAACGCATGGTGAACGCTGCTGGAAGTCTGGAAGGAAGCATCGTGGTCTGGGTCCCCCCGCATACCTCTCCTCCGCTGTGGCTCAGGTCTGTGTATGCAGCGCTGTGTCCTACCAGGCCCTGTGTCTGTGTAGTTGAGTGATCAGCGCTGTTAGTGCAGGATTTGTTATTTCTCTGCATTGTATGTGACTGTGCTAGCGCTGCCTGTAACTTTTCTTCTCTAAACTGTCAGCTTTATTACTGTCCCTGTTCTTTCTGCTAAAGCCCTTGCGGTGCGGTGCTGCAGGGTGGTCTCTTGCCTATTTAATACTTAATTGGTGAGAGAGGTCACATACGTGGTGCCATCATGTCTGAAAGTGATTTTCCGCTCCGGCTACAGTGTACCACGTGCAAAGTACCGTTAGCGGAGGGGGAGGGTAGCGCGGAGGGCCTTTGCCGGCAGTGTTTGTCCATGGCGCGGCCTATTACGGTTACAGCACCGGTACAGGAGCCGCCCTGGGCTTGTTTCGCTCAGGCGTTAACAGCTTTAGTGGGCCAGTTAGCTCCGCAGCCCGCGTTTACTCCGATGGGTTTGTCCCAGCAGTCTGTGGTGTCGTCACCCATGCAGGGGTTCCCACGACAATTGGTGGTACCCCACAGTCTCCCTATTTCCCCGCTCCCGGGTTCTCAGGAGCCAGCGTGGGTTAACTCCCTGACGAGTTCTGTACAGCACTTGTCGGATGTGTTGCAAGGGGAGTCTGTGATGCGGCCTCATAAAAGGCCGGTGGCGTCTCTGTCCGCTCCTTATGAGGATGACGAAGGGATGTCTGATGATGGGGAGATTCTGGATCCTTACGATCAGGAACCTCTCCATACTAAGGACGCTGATGCTAAGTCCAAAGTATATATTCCTGGACTTATTCGGGCGGTCCGCACAGCCTTGGTGATTGAGGACGAAGTTCCCCCAGCGGCTAAATCTAAGTATGCCTTTTTCAAAGATGTGAAGGGCGATGCCACAGTCTTTCCTCTTTCGGGTCAGTTGGTGGACCATTTAGAGGAGGCGTGGAAACAACCTGGCAAAAGATACCAGCCGCAGAGACGCCTGGCGGTGGCTTATCCGTTCGCGGATAATTATTTTGCTAAGTGGGAATCCCCTCCACAGGTGGATTCTCACGTGACCCGTCTTGTCCGTAGTGCCACATTGCCGATGCCATCCATGTCCTCCCTTAAGGATGCTACGGACCGCAAGGTAGAAAGCTGCCTGAAGTCCGCTTATTCCCTTGCAGGGGGGGGCAGCACGGCCGGCTATGGCCATTTGCTGGGTTGCCAGAGCGATGGAGCGCTGGGCGGATTCATTAGAGGCTTCTTTTGAATCCGACTGTCCGGCCGAACAGGCGGAGTTGATTGGCAATCTCCGTGATTCGGCCACCTACATCAACGAGGCGGCTCTAGACATTAGTACTCTGGTGTCTAGAATTTCTTCAGCAGCGGTAGCTGCTCGTCGCACCTTGTGGCTGCGATCCTGGAAGGCGGACGCAGATTCCAAGAAAGGTCTGGAGGCGTTGCCGTTTACCGGAGAAGTTCTCTTCGGTCCGGATCTGGATAAGATTGTGGCCACGCTGGCGGCAGCCAAATCTGCTTGTCTCCCGTCGGCCGCTGCTCCTTCTGGTTCTGGACCATCGTCCTTTCGGTCATCTAGGGCCCAGGGCAGGCCCAAACCACAGTCGTTTCCTCGACAGGCTGGCCCTAAGAAATCGGTCAAGCCCCGGAAACAGGCATGGAGTACCAGACGTCCGGCCCCCAAGCCAGATGACAAGCCTGCGGCCTGACGGTCCGGGTCTCCCCTTGGGGGATCCCAGGGTGGGAGGCCGCCTGCTGCAGTTCTCCCGGTGTTGGTCGTTCACTACGACAGACACTTGGGTTCTGGAGGTGGTCTCCCACGGGTACGCCCTCTCCTTCCGGCACAGACCCCCGGCTCGATTCTTCACCACGGGTCTACCATCAGACCGGAACAAGGCTACGGAGCTGCGGAAGGTATTGCACACTATGCTCCAGGCTGGAGTTATAGTGCCTGTTCCATTCTCCCAGAGGGACCAGGGTTTCTATTCAAATCTATTTTTGGTACAGAAACCCAATGGGTCATATCGTCCGATTCTCAACCTCAAAGCACTCAACAAGTCTTTGCGGGTCCCGAAGTTTCGGATGGAGACCCTACGGTCCATCATTCTGGCGCTGGAACCTGGGGACTACATGGTGTCATTGGACATACAGGACGCTTACCTGCATGTCCCTATTCTTTTGCGCCATCAAGAGTTCCTTCGGTTTGCAATCCGCAGCGACCACTTCCAGTTTCGGGCGTTACCTTTTGGCCTGGCGACAGCACCACGTGTTTTCACCAAGGTGATGGCGGTCATGGCGGCTTCTCTGCTGCTGCAAGGAGTCCGCATGTTGCCGTACTTGGACGACCTGTTATTGGTGGCAGGATCTCCAGAGCTCCTGTTACACCACTTGGACCTGACCATTGCACTGCTGCAACGGCACGGCTGGCTAATCAACTGGCAGAAGTCCACTCTAATCCCGTCTCGGAGGATTCTGCATCTTGGAGCCTTATTGGACTCGGGACAGCAAAGGATCTTCGTGACGGATGACAAGATCTCTGCTTTACAGTCAAGGGTGCGCAGTTGTCTGCACAGCCGCCGGGTGTCCTTACACTCGGCGATGAGGTTACTGGGCTCCATGGTGTCGGTGTTCGACATGGTGGAATACGCCCAGTTTCACTCCAGACCTCTGCAGCACCTGATCCTGTCCAAGTGGAACGGGCTGCCTCAGTCTCTGAAGTTCCAGACGATTGTGCTCACCCCGGAGGTTCGCCTGTCCCTTGCGTGGTGGTTAAAGACGACCCACCTCAACAAGGGACGTCCGTTCTGGGTTCCAAATTGGGTCCTGTTGACAACGGACGCCAGTCTTCGGGGCTGGGGAGCAGTTTCGGGTCCACACTTGTTCCAGGGCAGGTGGACGCCGACAGAAGCGGAGCTTCCAATAAATATCTTGGAACTCCGTGCGGTCTTCAATGCTCTCCTGCAGGCACAGCGGTTTCTCCAGGGTCACCCGGTGCAGGTCCAGTCGGACAATGCTACCACCGTGGCCTACATAAACAGGCAAGGAGGAACTCGCAGTCGGGCGGCTCTCGGAGAGGTCTCTCGGATCCTGGTTTGGGCGGAGCGCAATCTTCCGGCCATATCAGCGGTCTTCATCCCGGGAGTGCTAAATTGGGAGGCGGACTTTCTAAGTCGCCAGGACGTTCATCCAGGGGAATGGTCCCTGCACCCGGACGTTTTTCAACTACTGGTGGACAGGTGGGGTCTTCCAGAAATCGACCTCATGGCGTCCCGGCACAACAACAAGTTGCCGGTGTACGGGTCTCGCACAAGAGACGAAGGGGCGTCTCTGGTGGATGCTCTGTCCGTCCGGTGGACGTTCAGGTTCGCATACCTGTTCCCTCCGGTCTCCCTTCTTCCACGGGTAATCTGGAAATTCAAACAGGAAGGAGGGACGCTCCTTTTGATAGCTCCCGCGTGGCCCAGACGGCACTGGTTCTCAGACCTTCAGGGTCTGTCCGTGGACAGTCCTCTGCGGTTGCCGCTACGACCGGACCTTCTGTCTCAGGGTCCTTGTCTTCACCCGGACCTGACTCGGCTGTCTTTGACGGCGTGGCTGTTGAGACGGCCATGCTGAGGTCCCGGGGGTTTTCCAGCTCTGTGGTGCGTACCATGTTACGAGCTCGGAAACCGTCTTCCGCGAGGATATACCATCGCGTGTGGCATACGTTCTTCCAGTAGTGTCGACCGAGAGGTTATGCACCGCGGGAGTTTCGTCTGTCTCGGATTCTCGCCTTCCTGCAAGCGGGACTAGATCATGGGCTTCGCCTTGCTTCTTTGAAGGTACAGGTTTCGGCCCTATCTGTCTGGTTTCACCGTAGGATTGCTACAATCCCGGATGTGCGCACCTTTATGCAAGGTGTTCTCCGTATTCAGCCGCCCTTTGTTCCACCTGTGGTGCCTTGGGATTTGGCTGTGGTCCTGAGGGCTCTCCAAGGACCGCCGTTTGAACCACTGGGCTCAGTGGATATTAAATGGCTAACAGCTAAGACTGTTTTCCTTCTGGCCATTGCTTCGGCCAGACGTGTTTCTGAGTTAGGGGCTCTTTCTTGTAGACCCCCTTTCTTGGTTTTTCATGGGAACAGGGCAGTGCTCCGCACTCGGCCCGAGTTTCTTCCCAAAGTTGTTTCCCAGTTTCATGTTAACGAGGAAATAGTTGTTCCGGCCTTTAACTCACCGGGGCTTTCCGTGGGTGAGGCCTCTTTGGATGTTGTGCGGGCCTTAAGGACTTATGTTGACCACACTTCTTCGTTTAGGAAGTCGGACGCTTTGTTTGTCCTCTATGGCTTCTGTAAAAAGGGTTGGCCTGCTTCAAAGCAAACTTTGGCAGCCTGGATCCGTATGGCTATTTCTGAAGCTTATCTTCATGAAGGCCTACCGGTCCCTCCTTCTCTGAAGGCTCATTCCACTAGGTCTGTGGGTCCTTCGTGGGCAGCTCGACGTGGTGCCTCGGCAGTTCAGATCTGCAAGGCTGCTACGTGGTCTTCTGTCCATACCTTCGTGAGGTATTACAGGTTTGACACCTTCGCCTCTCAGGATGCTTCCTTCGGGCGGCGGATTCTCCTTTCTGCACAGGAGCGTCCCCACCCTTAAAAGATACTGCTTTGGGACATCCCCAAGGTATCCTGTGGATACCCTATGGACCCTGAAGTAGAAAATATGAGATATGGTAAGAACTTACCCTTGTTATCTCTATTTCTACGAAGTCCATAGGGTTCCACAGGACTCCCGCCCTGTCGCACCTGTGCTGCAGATGGGCTTTGCTCTGGTCACCGGTTTTCCGTCTCCCTCTGGTGAGAATGTGATTCTTGTATGTGTCCAGATCTTTGTTCTCTCTCTTCCTTCTCCTCCTCCGGCCTATGGCTTGGTAACTAACTGAGGTGCCTTGGCCCGGGGGCGGGGTATAGGAGGGGGACCTAGTGCATCCTGGGAGGCTGAAAGCTTAACTCTTTGGTGCCCTGCGACTGACGTCACACCTATACCCCAAGGTATCCTGTGGAACCCTATGGACTTCGTAGAAATAGAGATAACAAGGGTAAGTTCTTACCATATCTCATATTTTTCCACGGCACCACTGGGCTGAGAGTTTCTTATTGAGAAATTCAGCAAAAACTAAATGAAGTCAATTGTGCTTATATGTCACCCTTAGGGTCAGTTATGTGGTGGCTGTCAGGGCTGTGCTTCTTTTTGTCCACATATTTTTTGATTGGCAGCCATTAGCACTGGTTTTGCCTATCAGTTTTGCCCAGGGTGCCGCGGCGCCCAGTTTTGGAACGACTGACATAGTGCATAGGGTAGTGTATAGTAAAGCAGAAACGGCTGGTCTAATTACAGGTTGAGTCTCCCATATCCAAATATTCCAAAATACAGAATATTCCGAAATACGGAATAATTTTGGCATGACTGAGATAATGAAACTTTTGATTTTTCACGGTTCAATGTACACAAACTTTGTCTAAGGCACAAATTATTAAAAATATTGTATAAAATTACCTTCAGGCTGTGTGTATAAGGTGCATATGAAACATAAATTAATTTCATTTCTGTACACAAGCTTTGCTTGAGCCACAAAATTATTGAATATATTGTATAAAATTACCTGCCGGCTGTGTGTATAAGGTGTATATAACACATAAATGCATTCTGTGTGTATATTTGGGTCCTATTCTCAAGATATTTAATTATGGTATGCAATTATTCCAAAATACGGACTATTCCGTTATCCAAAATACCTCTGGTCCCAAGCATTTGGGATATGGGAGACTCAACCTGTAAATCCACAGGATAAAGTACATGGTGGAACTGTTTTACCATCCTATACAAAAATGAGACATTGTTCATCTCACTGTAAAGAGTATACGGCACAAAATGTAGATTGTGTTTCTTCCGTTTTTAATAAATGAGTAGCTGTCTGGCTGTGGCCCGCACTCTCCATCTCCCTGTTGCGGGAACAGAACAAAGAGGATTATTGACAGTCCCAGCCATATACAGTATTTCTTTAGTAGACCGATCTTTCCCAGACAGCCGGGGGGGAGGTGTGGGGGGGGGGTAACTCTTACTCTAAATTAGCCACTGATCTCTAATACCAATCACTAAAATGACAGAGCGTTAATTTCAGAATTCCTCTTTGTTTTAACAAATGCCGAGTAGAAGTATTAAGACTCATCAGGAGGATTTGTACTGTAGCACCGTGGAGTGTGTTTCACCATCCGTCAGGAACTAACCTTTTCCAGTGCACAGTCTGCTCATGTACAGTCACAGCATTTAAGAACACAATGAGCCTTATTAGTAAGCACTGATTATAATATCTTGCTTTATAACTTAAAAAAATTCCCAAAACACTAATCTGACTTTTCTCTGTGCCTCTTTCATGCAGTCTTCTCTCTGTAAAAGGGATGAGCAGGATTTATATTGCGTAGAAGAACGTTTGCCCACAGTGGGTAGTACAGAATAACAGATAAGTAGTAATGATCATGAAGTGAGGCAATGATGTTGAGCGACATACTGCTGGCGGTGCTTTGACTCCCCTTCTGTAGGTTGTTTTGTCCAACACAACATTAATATATAAGCAGGAAGGACCCACTACTACACTGCACAGAATGATGACCATAAACGTACCACGCAACAGTCCTGGTTTTTTTTTTCATGGGACAGTCCTGGGAAATGGACGTGGTTTGTGGGTGTGGCTACAGCTGCATTAGGCATGAGTAGGTTGGATTTGGTGTGGCATCGGTGTATTGAGATTTGCTCTGGGCGCATCAGGGGTATTTTGTCTTGATTGGTAAGTCCCTACGCTCCTGTGGTTTGCACTTTTTGGGGACTCAGGAGTGAACAGTAGTATGGCTAGGTATCAGGACCTGGCTGTACCTTGAAGTGGCTCCAAACATTTTTCATGTGCTTAAAAAAATGTCTTGTCATTTATTTTTTTCTAACACCCATGTACAAATATATATGTATATCTACGATAAATTAGGGCAACTTGCAGATGATTGTCCCAAAAAATCGGTAATAACTGGGGTTTACCGATTACCATTACAATTCAAAAAGTGATCGGAATTACTAAATCAGGCTGTCCAACATGTTGAATGTCATCGATCAACCGGGGCTATAGATTGGTAGTGCCTGGAGACGATCAGACGATTTGCCGTTACTAGTAAAATGAGCCTTTCAAGATGCAGTTTGCAGATGTCTGCAAGATTTGTCCGCATTTGCGTCAAACTCAAAGTCGGGTCCCTTGTCTTTAACAGTCAGATTGTATTTATTCTGGTAGAATAGTTAAAAAGTAACGGCGCATGTGTGACTGGCGGCCGAGCGTTACTGAACGTTTTCCATTAGGTTATTACAAACGGGATGAATTATGTGACCGGCGGCCGGAATGCTGGCTAGGGATTTATGACAGGCGTCAAGATACCGACGCCTGTCATAAACCCGACGCCGGAATGCAGAACAACCCGGGCCCGAACAAGGTAAGTACGGGCGCCCATCCTCTTAGCCGCGGAGGTGGGGGGGTTAGGTTTAGGGCACCCCAGAGGGACTTAGGGTTAGACACCCACCGGGGAGGGTTAGGGTTAGGCTAGGGGTAGGGGGGTTAGGGTTAGGCACCCCCCCGGGAGGGTTAGGTCTAGGGTGCGGGGATGGTGGGTTAGGTTTAGGCACTAACGTGGGGAGGTTAGGGTTAGGCACTAACGGGGGGAGGCTAGGGTTAGGCACTAACAGGGGGGAGGCTAGGGTTAGGCACTAACGGGGGGGAGGTTAGGGTTAGGCACTAACGGGGGAAGGTTAGGGTTAGGCACTAACAGGGGGGAGGTTAGGGTTAGATATCCCTAAAGGAGGGTTAGGGGGGGAGAGGGGAGGGTTTAGCAGTACTTACCTCCGCTGTCGGGATTTCCTGCCTGTCGGGATATACAGCCGCCGGCAATACAATCCCATTCCTAACAAACATTGTACATTTTTATGCCCTACTAAATTTTTGTCATTTTCCTGGTGGTAGTAAATATGTTAATTTTGCTACACAAATATTATATATCATAAATGATAGATTGCAGTGTTCTCCCCAGAACAACTTGGCCAGCTGGGTGGCAATAACAAGTAGCCGGATGGGGGCAGGGTAATGCTTTGCCATAATTAAAAACGTTAAAATCCATATATTGATTTGAATTTGAGATTAACGATTTTAAATTAAATAATTTTTTTAAAGACTCTTGCAGATATTGCCCACTTTTTGGCTGGACACAGATATAATTGTGACCAGCAATATACCCTGAGACACAGTTCTGCACACTAAGGGGTCAATCCTATTAGGTTCGAATTGCGAGGTGCGAGTTGCTTTTTTCACTTCGAATTCACATAGCGACTTCATTTTGCTATCCAATTAGCAACTCGCACTGATCAGTCAGACTGAATTCGCAACTTTCCACTGGCACCTCCCTGAGATGGAAAGGAAAATCTGTATTTAAGGTTAAATGTGGGGACACTGTGCTGAACCCCTTGGACACCTCCCCTAATGACTAATTTAGCATTTGGAAGTTTCCAATTACATGTCATTGTTTGGCAAAAAAAAAAATTTCCTCAGATTACCCCAAAATCAACTTTTTTGTTAGTTTAGGCACCCCAAATTTAATGACAAGAATTTTTAATTGAAGTAAATTTTTTTTTTTTTAATATATATATATTTTTATTTTTTATTTTTTCAAGATGCCCCCGTAGTACCCCAAATTCACCCTTTTTCCTACTTTTTTTTACATTTTTCGTTTAATTCGTTTGAGATTAAACGAAAAAAGTTAGTTTTTTATCATTTTCTTGCATTTAAAAAAACAAAACACAAATCAGCCATTTGACACCATTTAAAAACCTACAGTACCTTCCTACTGCCCACAAACAGCCTTCTGTACGGTCCTGCTAAGGAAATTATCCATTTAGGGGGGGTCCAGGATGGTCTCCCCACATTTACATGCATTCTCGCAAATCTCATTTGGCAGTCAATTCGCACCCCTCCGCTGCGAGAAGTGCGTATAGGCATTTTGAATTGGATTGGAGAATTCTCGGGAGCTCGCTTCGTTGCAAAGTGTGCGAGTTTCAAGAAACAAACTCGCTAATCGCAATTCGCACCTAATAGGATTGACCCCTAAGACATACTTCATGTCTGTACTCTCTGCAATATTCCCGCCGTCCAAACCGTGCCCTGCCTCTTAAAGATGGGGGGAGGGATCTCTGTTATTACTGGTGCAGGATAGTGCCGGTTGGCATGTAAGTAAAAAGCCAGAGGGAGCTTCCCGTGAAATTGATCCTGGAGGGAGCACTGGGGGGCCCATTCACTGAGTTTTATCATTTGCAACAATTTTTTGTTATGAATGTAATCTGCTCATATAGCATCTGATGATGTGATGGGAAATAAAATAAATAAAAGAATGCACTGACTGCAATGCAGTATCTAATCTACAATGACTCCCTTGTGGTAAGACATTCTACAGCAGGTTCACCTTTACTAATGGGTTTTGGTACAAAGTACAACTTCATTACATGTAATGTAAAAAAAAAAAAAAAAGATTTTAATTTCTTCTTACTGTCTTCAGTTAAGTTTTTTGTCAGATAGATTTGTCAGTTCTATAAGATAATGAATTTATTTATATGATGGTCTCATTGTATTAGTTGATTTTTCTCTCTTTTTTTTTGGAGGGGGGGGGGGGGGGGGGGACATTAAGGAAATCTCCATCCAAATCTGAAAAATCAGTTTTAGATGAAGTTCTATAAGTTAAACCTATCACAGGATATTACTCAGGCGGGGTTTAGTATTCCAGCGGTTCTCTTGATGCCCTACTCTCCCGGCACTGTGTTGTGTACTGGTAATGTGCTGCCTGTATAAAGGGGTGCAAAGAGAATGAACGGCATTTGATAGACATCACGGGACCAGTTGGATCTGGAGGAGCGCTGTATTCCAACAAGTAATATTCTGTGTCCTAAGTTGCAAAAATAACTTTTAATGGACACTTAAAATTGAGAAATTATTTTTTTATTGGGAGCTTAACAGAGTCTTTTAAAGGGGATGTGGTTCCGATGACGGCAGACGGGATGCCGGACGACGGTATACCGATGCCAAAATCCCGACGCTCGTCAGGAAACCGACTCCGCGATCCCGAAGGGATCAAGATACCGACGTCGGCATCCGGAATGCCGACATACTGAAGGTATGTATACTAGCCTTAGCCCGGGGACGGGGGTGTTAGGATTAGGCTGCGGGGAGAGGAGGTTAAGGTTAGGCACCTTCAAAGGAGAGTTAGGGGGGAAGCGGTGGAGGGCTAGGTAACTTACCGGTCCCTGTCGGGAATCTGCACGATCGGGATTCCGGCACCGGTATTTGAACTGCCGGTATCTCATGCATCGGCATACCATACCCATTCCAGCTTGTTAGGAAATTAATGAAATTAGTGTAATGAATGTATATACAAGATACTTTATATGAGTTTATGTGAATTGATCCTTTTCATCTGTACTTAATCTTCATGCAATCTTTTATGGAAATGAGCGACGTGACTTAAGTAGAAGCTATCACCCGTCTGGCTGGGTAAGAGAGGGACCATTGGTAGAAGTGAAAACCATCCACTACATTTTTGCGTAACCCATCTCCTGGCACAGTGGCACTTGGAACTTAGGGCCTCATTCAGACCCGCTTGCAAGCAGGTCGATGGTGGGGCACTGCGCATGCGTGGCGTGCGCATTGCGCGTGCGTGAGCCCCGGAGCGAGTGAGAAATTCACTCGCTCCGGGGCTCGCTACAAACGGGGCGGCTGTCGATGTTGATCGACAGCTCGCCCGTTTTGTAGGCGGGGAGGGGGGGTGGCTGGTCAAACGGAGGCGTTCCTGAAGGAACGCCTGCCGTTTGTGTGCGGCCCTACTGGCATGTTGATCGACAGCTCACCCCGTTTTGTAGGCGGGTCGGGGGGGGTGGCTTGCCGAACGGAGGCGGCCCTACTGACATCACTCTATTAGAGCAGGAAGCTCACTGGGGCTTGCGGGAACGAGACCCTACCACAAGGGTCTTATCGCAAGCCCGATGGTCGCGACCATCACCTGGCCCCTTCCAAAAGCTGTGGGTGGTCACCCACAGCTTAGCGAGCGGCCTGGAGGCCGGCCAAAAAAAAAAAAAACAGGCCGCCCAGATTCAGAGCAAGCGCTCGCAAAGAGCGTCCAGCTCTGAATCAGGGCCTTAGCTCATGACACAGTGGCGCTCTGGAACCCAGCTCCTGGCACAGTGGCACTCTGGAACCCAGCTCCTGGCACAGTGGCGCTCTGGAACCCAGCTCCTGGCACAGTGGCACTCTGGAACCTAGCTCTTTGTACTTTGGTAACTAGTAAGATTGATTGGTCTAGTTGGAGTAATTAAGTAATTATGCTGGGTATAACATCCTGAACACTGCTGGTTTTGATATACTGATATTATGTGCTGGGGTGTGATTATAATATTTTGGGTATAATAATGTGAACACTAGTTGATAGGCATGCTGGGTGCTGCTGGTTATAGTATGCTGGGCATTACTGTATATTATATGCTGGGAAGTGGTCATTACAACATGTTGCATATAATATGGGGAGCACGATGACTGATGTATGCTAAAGACTGATTATAATATAGCCTGGGTATAATATAATGAGCATTGTTTGATATAGGGGCCGATGTATCAGTTATCAAGGTTTTAGACCGCAAAGTATAATTTATCGTCGCTACGGTAAGAAATTATTTTTCTTGAGAATGTTCATCCGGAACAGCCGTCCCGGCGATGCGTCGATGACTTACAAAGCTGCTTTACCGCAGCTGTGAAATTCATCCTCCTTGTCAGACGTCCACTGCGCGTGCGCCGATCACCGTTCCGGCATTCACAGTGTACGTCATAGAGCAGTGGTAGCCAACCCTGGTCCTCAAGAGCTACCAACGGTGCATATTTTGCAGGTCTCCTCACAGAATCACAAGTGATATAATTAGCTCCACCTGTGGATCTTTTCAAATATGTTAGTTAGTAATGAATACACCTGTGCACCTGCTAGGTGGTCTGGAAAACGTGAACTGTTGGTAGCTCACGAGGACCGAGGTTGGCTACCCCTGTCAAAGAGGATCTGGAACTCCGTGGACAGCGGTAGAGCAGGTGGAGAGGTTAACATAAAAAACAAACAAGTAAATAATCATTAGTTAGCTTATTTTTTTTATTTTTACTTTTTATTTAAAAACTGGAGTGTCTGCTATATTGCAGATCACAGGAGAGAGCACAGGGGAGGACAGAGCCAGTGTAGGGGTCTGAAAAGATCCCCCTCATGCTAAACTCTGTTATAAAAGATAGATTATGGCAGCTCAAGATGCCTTAATCTATCGCATGCAAACCCCACTATAAATATTTTTCCTGAATTCAATACATTTCAACAATATTGCAAAAACCATTGCGTTCTATGGTTCCGGTAATATAATGCGATAAATTGCCATTGTAAACATAATGGAGGAGATAGTTGCAATGTCTCCTACATTTCAGAAATTATACTTAAAGAGTTACTTAAATATCGCAAAGAAAATGCTGATAACAGCCGTTCCTCATATTTTTCGTGAACCACCCCCCAAAAAAATATTTGATACATCGGCTCTATAGTATGCTGGGCAGTGCTGATTATAATATACTCTTGGTATAATATGATGAGCACTGTTTGTTATGATATGCTGGGCAGTACTGATTATAATATAGACTTGGTATAATATGATGAGCACTGTGTATTATGCTGGGCAGTGCTGATTATAATATAGACTTGGTACAATATGATGAGCGCTGTGTGTTATGATATGCTGGGCAGTACTGATTATAATATAGACTTGGTACAATATGATGAGCGCTGTGTGTTATGATATGCTGTGCTGTGCTGATTATAATATAGACTTGGTACAATATGATGAGCGCTGTGTGTTATGATATGCTGGGCAGTACTGATTATAATATAGACTTGGTACAATATGATGAGCGCTGTGTGTTATGATATGCTGTGCTGTGCTGATTATAATATAGACTTGGTACAATATGATGAGCGCTGTGTGTTATGATATACTGGGCAGTGCTGTTTATAATATAGACTTGGTATAATATGATGAGCACTGTGTGTTATGCTGGGCAGTGCTGATTATAATATAGACTTGGTATAATATGATGAGCACTATGTGTTATGATATGCTGTGCTGTGCTGATTATAATATAGACTTGGTACAATATGATGAGCGCTGTGTGTTATGATATACTGGGCAGTGCTGTTTATAATATAGACTTGGTACAATATGATGAGCGCTGTGTGTTATGAGATGCTGGGCAGTGCTGATTATAATATAGACTTGGTACAATATGATGAGCGCTGTGTGTTATGAGATGCTGGGCAGTGCTGATTATAATATAGACTTGGTATAATATGATGAGCGCTGTGTGTTATGATATGCTGGGCAGTGCTGTTTATAATATAGACTTGGTATAATATGATGAGCACTGTGTGTTATGCTGGGCAGTGCTGATTATAATATAGACTTGGTATAATATGATGAGCGCTGTGTGTTATGATATGCTGGGCAGTGCTGTTTATAATATAGACTTGGTATAATATGATGAGCACTGTGTGTTATGCTGGGCAGTGCTGATTATAATATAGACTTGGTATAATATGATGAGCACTATGTGTTATGATATGCTGGGCAGTGCTGATTATAATATAGACTTGGTATAATATGATGAGCGCTGTGTGTTATGATATGCTGGGCAGTGCTGATTATAATATAGACTTGGTATAATATGATGAGCGCTGTGTGTTATGATATGCTGGGCAGTGCTGTTTATAATATAGACTTGGTATAATATGATGAGCACTGTGTGTTATGCTGGGCAGTGCTGATTATAATATAGACTTGGTATAATATGATGAGCACTATGTGTTATGATATGCTGGGCAGTGCTGATTATAATATAGACTTGGTATAATATGATGAGCGCTGTGTGTTATGATATGCTGGGCAGTGCTGATTATAATATAGACTTGGTATAATATGATGAGCGCTGTGTGTTATGATATGCTGGGCAGTGCTGATTATAATATAGACTTGGTATAATATGATGAGCACTATGTGTTATGATATGCTGGGCAGTGCTGATTATAATATAGACTTGGTATAATATGATGAGCGCTGTGTGTTATGATATGCTGGGCAGTGCTGTTTATAATATAGACTTGGTATAATATGATGAGCACTGTGTGTTATGCTGGGCAGTGCTGATTATAATATAGACTTGGTACAATATGATGAGCACTATGTGTTATGATATGCTGGGCAGTACTGATTATAATATAGACTTGGTACAATATGATGAACAATGTTTGTTATGAGATGCTGGGCAGTGCTGATTATAATATAGACTTGGTATAATATGATGAGCACTGTGTGTTATGATATGCTGGGCAGTGCTGATTATAATATAGACTTGGTACAATATGATGAACAATATTTGTTATGATATGCTGGGCAGTGCTGATTATAATATAGACTTGGTATAATATGATGAGCACTGTGTGTTATACTGGGCAGTGCTGATTATAATATAGAGTTGGTATAATATGATGAGCACAGGGCCTGATTCAGAGCCGGACGCTATTTGCGGACGGTCGTTCCAAAAAAGGGGCCGGCTATTTAACATGAGTGCTCGCTCTTTGCGGTTTGTTGACGTCTCTATGTCTGAGCGAGCGAACGAAAAATGCGCTCGCTATTTTGTATAGACGCCCCTTTGCCGTTCGCATCACACGTCATCTCCGGTATTTATTTGATTAATCGGGTACATCGAAAGGCATCAGAACTGCTCGCAGTGCTAGTGGTAGGTTTTTCTTACCGCTATCACTGCGAGCAGTTCAGGCTAAAAGACAACCAAGTGACATGGTCGATGACGCTCCTTTAGTAATTATGCACTCCCATTAAACGCCGTTTTGACCGTTAGGCACGCCTGCGTTCGGATCTCCACTCCCCCGTTTTCAAGCACCTTCCCCTGTTACCACCCACAAACGGTACATTCTGTCAATCAAATTAGTAGCCCCTCGATGTTTTGCGAGCGCAAGATTTCCGATCGCAATGACTGTTTTGCGCATGCGCATTACGACCCATACGCATGCGCAGTTGTGCGAACATCGCTCAGAGCGAACGAGCGGCCGCTTACGAGCGGCTCTGAATCAGGCCCACTGTGTGTTATGATATGCTGTGCTGTGCTGATTATAATATAGACTTGGTATAATATGATGAGCACTGTGTGTTATGATATACTGGGCAGTGCTGATTATAATATAGACTTGGTATAATATGATGAACACTGTGTGTTATGATATGTTGGGCAGTACTGATTATAATATAGACTTGGTATAATATGATAAACACTGTGGACCTCATTCAGAGCCGCTCGCAAAATGCGAGCGCTCGCTCTGAATGAGGGCGGCCGCTTCTATGTTCAGAGCTGGCCTCCTGGCCGCTCGCTAGGCTGTGGGTGACCACCCACAGCTTTAGAGAGCGGCCAGGTTGATGGTTGCGATGGTCAAGACCATCGCGACCATCGGGGCTTGCGACGAGACCCTTGTGGTAGGGTCTCGTCTACCGCAAGCCCCAGCGAGCTTTCGGCTCTATTAGAGCCGGAAGCTCACCACTGACATCACGAGTGATGTCAGTGGGGCCGCCCCCAAACGGCAGGCATTCTGGTGGGAACGCCTCCGTTTGGCCAGCCAACCCCCACCCCCCCTACAAAACGGTGCGAGCTGTCGATCACCTTCAACAGCCGTCCCTTTTGTAGTGAGCCCCGGAGCGAGAGAATTTCTTTCTTTCTTGTGTGTTATGATATACTGGACAGTACTGATTATAATATAGACGTGGTATAATATGATGAGCACTGTGTGTTATGATATGCTGGGCAGCACTGATTATAATATAGACTTGGTATAATATGATGAGCATTGTGTGTTATGCTGGGCAGTACTGATTATAATATAGACTTGGTACAATATGATGAGCACTGTGTGTTATGATATACTGGGCAGCACTGATTATAATATAGACTTGGTACAATATGATGAGCACTGTGGGCCTGATTCAGAGCCGGACGCTCTGACCAGAGCGCTCGCTCTGAATCAGTGCCCTCCTACCTAAAAATGGAGCGGCCTCCTGGCCGCTCACATAGCTGTGGGTGACCACCCACAGCATATGCGAGCGGCCAAAAAGATGGTCGCGATGGTCAAGACCATCGCAACCATCGGGCTTGCGACGAGACCCTGCGGTAGGGTCTCGGTGACCGCAAGCCCTGGAGTGATTTTGGCTCTATCAGAGCCAAAATCACTCCCACTGACATCACTAGTGATGTCAGTGGGGCCGGACCCAGACGGTAGGCGTTCCCATGGGAACGCCTCCGTCTGGCAGCCACGCCCCCGGCACGCCCACCTAAGGGGGCGTGCTGTCAGTCACCATCGACAGCACGCCCCCTTTGGTGCGAGACCCGGAGCGACAGCTTGGCTGTCGCTGTCCGGGTCTCGCGCATGCGCACGACGGAGCTCCCTCTGTCGTGCGCATGCGCATTGGGGTAACATCGACCCGCTTGCGAGCGTCCTGCGCTCACGAGCGGGTCTGAATGATCCCCTGTGTGTTATGATATACTGGACAGTGCTAAATATAGACGGTATAATATGATGAGCACTGTGTGTTATGATATGCTGGGCAGTGCTGATTATAATATAGATTTGGTATAATATGATGAACACTGGGCCTGATTCAGACCCGGTCGCAAGCGCTGTGCCGGCTCCGTCGTGCGCATGCGCGAGACCCGGATAGCGACGGGCAATCTGTTGCTTTGGGTCTCGTACCAAAGGGGGCGTGCTGTCGATGTTGAGTGACAGCACGCCCCCTTTGGTGGGCGGGCTGGGGGTGTGGCTGCCCAGACGGAGGCATTCCCATGGAAACAGACGTCAGGGAGAGGAGAGCTGGGTAAATATACCAAGACTGTACCACTAAATCTTCACCCTCTTTGAAATAGCTACCTTGAATCACCTGTTGGTTGGCTGCAGAGAGTGTTGATTGGCAAACTTCAGGTATTACTGGAGTGGACATTTGACAGCTGAAACTTGCTTTGGAAATCTCATTACCCCCCCTAATAAGGAGCATAATTATTGACGGGACGCGAGTGCAATATTGCTCTATTTGGACATAATTACAACCTTAAAGGAGATCAATATACTTATTTATACAGGTGGACATTTGATTGTTCACACACGCTATTATTGATCCATTATGATGAATATGTGAGAATGGCCATTTAGATGCTGATTTATAAATGTTTTTTATATGTTAATATTGTGTATTTTTAATAAAATATTTTATTGTATTATATGTATCCTTATGTCTATGTGAGCGCACCCTGAGGTGAATAATTTTAGATACCACCTCCTATTAACTCCCATGGGAACGCCTCCGTCTGGCAGCCACGCCCCCGGCACGCCCACCTAAGGGGGCGTGCTGTCAGTCACCATCGACAGCACGCCCCCTTTGGTGCGAGACCCGGAGCGACAGCTTGGCTGTCGCTGTCCGGGTCTCGCGCATGCGCACGACGGAGCTCCCTCTGTCGTGCGCATGCGCATTGGGGTAACATCGACCCGCTTGCGAGCGTCCTGCGCTCACGAGCGGGTCTGAATGATCCCCTGTGTGTTATGATATACTGGACAGTGCTAAATATAGACGGTATAATATGATGAGCACTGTGTGTTATGATATGCTGGGCAGTGCTGATTATAATATAGATTTGGTATAATATGATGAACACTGGGCCTGATTCAGACCCGGTCGCAAGCGCTGTGCCGGCTCCGTCGTGCGCATGCGCGAGACCCGGATAGCGACGGGCAATCTGTTGCTTTGGGTCTCGTACCAAAGGGGGCGTGCTGTCGATGTTGAGTGACAGCACGCCCCCTTTGGTGGGCGGGCTGGGGGTGTGGCTGCCCAGACGGAGGCATTCCCATGGAAACAGACGTCAGGGAGAGGAGAGCTGGGTAAATATACCAAGACTGTACCACTAAATCTTCACCCTCTTTGAAATAGCTACCTTGAATCACCTGTTGGTTGGCTGCAGAGAGTGTTGATTGGCAAACTTCAGGTATTACTGGAGTGGACATTTGACAGCTGAAACTTGCTTTGGAAATCTCATTACCCCCCCTAATAAGGAGCATAATTATTGACGGGACGCGAGTGCAATATTGCTCTATTTGGACATAATTACAACCTTAAAGGAGATCAATATACTTATTTATACAGGTGGACATTTGATTGTTCACACACGCTATTATTGATCCATTATGATGAATATGTGAGAATGGCCATTTAGATGCTGATTTATAAATGTTTTTTATATGTTAATATTGTGTATTTTTAATAAAATATTTTATTGTATTATATGTATCCTTATGTCTATGTGAGCGCACCCTGAGGTGAATAATTTTAGATACCACCTCCTATTAACTCCCATGGGAACGCCTACCGTCTGAGGCCGGCCCCACTGACATCACAAGTGAAGTCAGTGGGAGATTGGGGCTTGCGGCAACGAGACCCTACCACAAGAGTCTCGTCGCAAGCCCGATGGTCGCGATGGTCTTGACCATCGCGACCATCTTCCTGGCCGCTCGCTATAGCTGTGGGTGGTCACCCACAGCTATGCGAGCGGACAGGAGGCCGCTCTAAAAAACAAGAAGGCCGGCCCTGATTCAGAGCGAGCGATCTGTCAGAGCGTCCGGCTCTGAATCAGGGCCACTGTGTGTTATGAGATGCTGGGCAGTGCTGATTATAATATAGACAATATAATAAGATGAGCACTGTGTGTTATATGGTTTGGGCTGATGGTTCCCCCATGCTCTGTTTAGTATTCTGTGTAAAATTTGTTGCTCACCAAAGTAGTACAATCTTTCTGTGAGGACAGACCTCTCATCAGTTTAGCCCCCCCACAAAGTGGTAAGCCTATATTTCTGACACAACCACACCCTCTTATTTACATAAACCCGCCTTCTTTCTTACTTGCATTAATCCCTCTATTTATAAAAGAGATGAGCGGTTCCATTCTACTCAGTTCTTTTTCGCCAAATTAGCGCAAGTTTGGATTTATCTTATCGGCTCCAAAAAAACATACAAGAGCCGGATAGCCAATAGGATGCCGTTTACAGACCTGAACATAACCGAGTAGAACTGAACCGCTCATCTTTAATTAATAGTATAGCTCCAGCAGGTTTGTTTCAAGGTTACAACACTCCATATGCATTGTTATACATTTCAAGAGCAGACACATCTTTATCATCTTACCTTTGGTTTATTTAAATATTAATATTTTTCCAGCTCATTATGCCGTGTTTTCATTAGCAGATGGAAAGCCTCTCGGAGCATTTGGAAACCTGCTCTGCTGGAAGCACCCGGTCATTACTTAATGAGTCCTTTGCTGATCTTTCCGCAGTTGATTTATTTTTAGCCTGTTCCTTTCCTATGGCCCAGACAATGGGAGTTTGCAAGGCTGGAATGTAAGGAGCTGAGCTGGAGTTTGTGACCTGAGCCTGGTGCCAGGTTTATGAGGAATCCTTATGTAACATGACAGTGCTGCCGTGAACAATGTCTAAACTTATTGTAGAAAGCAGTATAGTGCCAGATTTAAATGAATGTTACACCTGGCCATAGGCCTGAGTAAATATTACCACTAAGAAACACCAAGACATACAATATAGCAAGCAGTACCGTAACACGCACATGGTGCTCGATCCAGTTAGGTGCGAATTACTCGCGGCGTAAGTGGGGCTTTATGCCGCACTTACACTACTGCCAGACTCTCAGATTTTCCATAGGGCGACTCCTGTGTGAGATCGGGCCGTGAAGGGGGCGAATGGCGACGCCGTTGCCAGCGTTTCTATGCCGTTGCACCGGCAACTCGTGCCCTTTGGGCTTAACCACGTCAGGAAGCTGCAGCTTTCAGGAGCTGCCACTTTAGTAAATAATCTCCACACACTGAGGAACCATACTTTGCCAACTTTGTGGCATATGAAAGCCCTGCCTGATGAATGAAAGATGTTCGAGTTTTGAGCATTGGTCCATAAGACCATCTTCCAGTCTTATTCCTATCAAAATCATAACTGCGCTGGCTGAAATGGCGTACTGACCGCTGCTAAATATGGGGTACCTATATAATTATATGTGAAGTGTGCAGATGTACTTTTCCCTCTTGTTTTTTTTCTCGTACTGACCGGTGCAAAATGTAGTGTTCACTCTAGGGAAGGCAGGGGGCGGGGAGGCCATCTAAGAAGGGCACTATTGCGCTCGCCTAATGCACGCAAAAAAGGGGCGTAACCACTCAAAATATTATTTTTATAAGACTAATTTCCTGCTACCTTTTCTAATGGTCAGCCTGTCATATCTGGCAGACACTGTGGCTGTTTTGGTGAAGTACTCAATCTATTACTGTTGATGAATATTACTCCTACGGTAACTTACTTCAGGTTTCACAGTACTGGATCTTGTTAAAACTGTTAGCAACCTCTAAAAAATAAATAATGAAACAAAAGAAATTGTGTTTAGCTGGGGTCAGGAGGACGTGTGTGGTATGAAAGATCTACAATATAAAGGTCGACAGGCAATAGGTCGCACAAATTGTCCACTGACAAAAGGTCGCCATTGCAAAAGGTCGACAGGTTCAAATGGTCGAGGCAAAAATGGTTGACACATGGGTTTTTTATTATTTTAACCCTAACCCTCCCCTAGTGCCTAACCCTAACCCTTCCCGCAGTGCCTAACCATGCTTAACCCTAACCCCCCCTATTTCCTAACCCAATCCCTCCCATTAATGCCTAACCCTCCCTATATTGCCTAAAACTAACCTTCCCCCAGTGCCTAACCGTAACCCTCTCTCTAGTGCCTATCCCTTACCATCCCCCTAGCGCCTAAACCTAACCTTCCCCCTTGTGCCTAACCCTAACCGTCCCCTTCAGCAGCCTAACCCTAACCCTTCTCCCAGTGCCTAACCTTAACCTTAAAAATGTTGACAAAAATTATAATGTTTCGACCATTTGTGTGTCGACCATTTGAACCTGTTGACCTTTTAATAATATTGACCTTTTTTGCACGGTCGACCTTTTGCCCCCGTCGACCTATTGCATGTCGACCATCTGGTGTCGACCTATTCATTGTCCATCTTCTATCCAGATACCGGTCAAGGCACCTATTGTATTCATCTTCATAACTGGACACACATACACTTGCAGTTGAGATATTCAGCGCTTATGCTCACATAGCAGTGTTAGGAGACAGAGTGAAAAGTGATAAGAAAGTGATAAGGTGCCAGCCAATCAGCTCCCAATTGTCATTTTTCAAACACAGCCTATGAGATGACAGTTGGGAGCTGATTGGCTGCTTGGTAACTAGACCCCATAGTTTTGATATTTTTTTAGCAAACTTGTCAGCCCTGCGCTATTAGATTAGCACTGCTTTGCTGCGCGTTATGCCCCAGAGAGTGCAGGAGCTGCAAGAAAAAATCCACGTTAAATGCACCCACTGGGACTTAACGCGCAGGGAAACCCATACATTCCAGCACTTGGAATCTATGGTTTAATGCGTGCTCCCCTTGAGTTTACCATGTGGGGAAATTGGCTATTAATTGAATAGCTCCAGGTGTTAAACCAGGGGCTTTACTGACATGATAAATTGAATCTGCCCCAGAGTGTACGCACAAAGACTTTGTTGCTATTCAAGACGCACAGTATCAGAAATTTTGTGGAAAAGTGATGGGCGTTTCTGGACGACAGGGTCGGACTGGCCTACAGGGGTATAGGGAAAATTCTCGGTGGGCTCCACTGCCTGTTGGCCCACCCCCCTTGTTTGCCTTTATTAGACCTACTGCAGTGTTCATTGAGTTTTAGACACTGGCCGGTCAGTGCCGGGGTCCACTATCGAATGTACAGTGGATTAAAGTAGTGTATATGGACAGGATCACCAACATGTGCTTAATTATTATACATGTGTTACATTATAGTCCATTCCCAGGACTATGGGTATTTTTACTGCAGAGCATTGTTATCAATCTGGTAAATTATCATGCATGCACTCAGTTTTTAGTGATATTTATAAAGGGACCCAGACTGTATTCTCTAATGGTTGGCCATGCTTTGTTGCGACTGGCCACACCCACTCGTGTTGCTGGCCACACCCCCTCTGGTGGCTTGCCACACCGCCAAAGTATGAGCCCCTACCATTGCATTTTCCCTGTAGGCCCCTCATGCCCCAGTCTGACACTGCTGGATGGCGATTGGGAGGTGCTTAGTCAGCCGCAGTGTTGTACACAAGGGAAGGGCTTTGTATGTATTTGCATAAAGTCGCAACCACCCCTATAGAGCGCATCCGTACATGGAAATTCAGGTCTCCATCTTGTTTCTGATATCACTGCTGTGTCCCAGTGTTCCGTTGGTGCCTTTGGTGATGTAGTCAGGAATTCCGGTGGTCATAATGTCGACCGCCGGCTTCCCAACAGTGATAGCCCGGCATGGGATGGGCATCTAAACACCGACGTCATATGTTGTCTGAGCTTTATATTAATTATGAATAGAATTCTAATAACTAGAATTGGTGGGTGCGCTGTGTGCAACGCAGGCGCCGTGGGAATTTTTAGGGATTTCGTGCATGCGCAGTAGCAAAAAAAAATCACCCAACGACATGAACAATGGGCATTGCGTTCGGCCCTGTAGCTGGCCCGTTGCGTTTTACTCCCCATTATATAAATCTGCACATTGTACCAGAGACTGTTTAATCACAATCGGCGTAGTTTATAGTAAAACTAATACCGAAAATAAACAACAGCATCAGACAAATTTCAGTATCACGTATGTCCACTGATTAATGCTGCAATCAGATTGCTATTTCTCAGCTAGTAAAGGAAGATTAAGCAGAAAACCATCTGCTAGGGAACAAAGTGAGCTGCCTGTGAACGGCTGAATGTTAACCCCCTTCATTCGTTTGCCTAGAGACGGTCTGCGCTCTCCGCCAGACTAATTAGTGTGATGCTGTTTTCCTACTTTCCTAGGAAAAAAAAAAATGGCGTTTGCTGCAATCCAGAATTTGAAGAAAAAAATAAATAAAATGATAAATAAAAAAACTAAATGATGATAAGCGTACCAGAACTAATTATTCCTCAGTATAATAAAATGGAGAATAGTTAAGAACACAGTGTGGATAATTAGTGTATACTGCATGACAGTGACAGCAATTACTGCTGCAATATCCTGGAATAATCTGAATTGTTTCTATATTTGGAACCGTTTCTATTTACTTTTTTAGATACTGTTTTTATTCAAATACATTTATTTTCATCCTACCAGCCACCAAGTGAATAATTAGAATCTGACAGAGCCTTTGGGCCTGAGGGGAAATGAGGAGGGATCTCACCATAGTATGCATGCACCAAGGAAAGTAATCGGCGACTGCGTAGGTGCCGGATTAGGAATACGCACACGGTCAGAAATGGCTGGTGTATACACATTGATCCATTTTTTTACATGGAATGGATGTTTTTGTGAGGGTAGCAGGTTGGTGACATTCGCATAAGGAAGTAAGTAAGCTGCCACACCCGAGTGAAAAAATGGCGGCGGATCTTTCCATCTTAAAAGCTTGGCGTATATTGTTTTATTTTTTATTTTTTTACCTCAGTGAAGTCATTAGTTCCTAGCGATTTGATTACCTTGATTGTTAGGAAATCTAGGGCCTGATTTACAGGTGGACGGAGGTGCAGTAGCGACTGCAACGTTTGTTGTGGCTACTACTGCGAATTTGCGCTAATATGCAGCTGATGGGCTTCATACTGAGATGCCAGCACCGGCTAATCAGCCCTGTGATTGCTAAGAATGTCCGATGGTACATGGCCATCGGTGCCAGTGGACACCTGATACTGACACGCCCGCCAATGAAAGTTACCCCCCCAGTCACTGCCCAGGAACGCCTGTTGGAATTGCATGGGTCTCCATACAATTCCGTTATGCCGTGACTATGGGGACTGTGTAATACTTTAGGAACTTCTTTAAAATAATTTATTTGGCTACTCTGGGCCTGATGCGTGGTATATTCGCCCATATGCTGAGTTGTGCACAGCTTATATTGCGCCCGTAGGAGTTGATTGGTTACTATGGGCAACTTCTCCACTGTCCATTTCTCCACGCTTTTCACTGGTTGATACATAAACTCCTATGAGGCAGCCATGTTCAGACGGATAACCTGGTCTTTGATAGGGGTTGTGCAATGTCCGATTCTGTGACAGACGATGCGTTTTAATACGCACAGAGGCGGACTAGCGCTGCAGATGGTGGGCATCTCTGTTTGAATTCCATGGGCCGCGGTAACGCAGTAACGCTGCGACAAAAGACACAGTTGTGGGTACAATGGAGTAGCGCAGACCTCTGAATTAGGCCCTATGTGTGCACCGTGAATAGTGTCTCGATCAGGGATGGGGAACCTCAGGCACGGGGGCGGTATAAGGCCCTCGGGATCATTTGGTCTGGCCCTCTGAGCTTTTTTCTGCTAGCCTCATCTGGCTAGGAGAGTGCCTAGGATGGCACCCTGCAGCCAGAATATGCAGCAGTGCTGCCCGGAGCGTCCTTAGGACTCTTGAGGCGGTCACACCGCTGCCCTTACAGCTCCCCTGGGCATCCTCAGGATGCTACGGGTATTGCTGTAATCACCGGGTATTGTTGCCCCGCATCGGGCCCACAAATAATGTTATATACTGTATATCAAAATGGCCTTCGGCAGAATAAAGGTTTCCCACCCCTGGTCTAGATGGATTCTGCTGCTCTCAGCATTATGAGAATCCTGTTACTGAAAGAGGTTTGCGAAGAAGAGGAAAAAAAAAAAGAGGAAAATGAATAATGTGAAACACATGGGATGGTAAGCTGTACAGTAACCAGAAATCCTGTGGAAACAATGACTTCTACGCGCCTGTGAAAACATATAAGGGGGGTTCTCTTGCTGTGTTTCATGTTAGGGACAGTTTAGAGGGAAGTCACATGTTCGTTTCATTGTGCTGGACTGATTGTTGAAGAATATAAATATTAAAATGATTTAATTTAATGGGGTCCTTTCAAAAAGGTGCAAGTTACGAGTTTGTTTCATGGAACTCGCAGACTTCGCGCAAATGCGCGCATCCGAAAATTCTCTAATCCAATAAAAAAATGCCTATTCGCGGTACTGGCAGCTGGGGTTTATCGAATTGCCAGCTAAATGCGATGTGAGAGAGCCGCATGAAAAAGTGAAGTGACCTTCCTGGACCTTTACTGGAAGTATTTAAATGGTGTCAAATGGCTGATTTGTGCATTATTTTTTTTAAAAAAATTCTAAAACGCAAACTCTTTGTTTACTTTTAAACGAAACCCCCCCCTCCCCCCCCCCCAACAGAAATGAAAAAAAAAAGTAGGAAAAATTATGTTTTTGGGTACTATAAAAATTTTTTTAAAACAAATATCAAAGGCAATTATTTAAAATAAAAAATACTCTGATTAAATTTGGAGTGCATAAAGCAACATTATTGCTATCGGGGTAATTTGAGGCCATTTTTTTTAAACCCCCAAAAATGACATGAAATTATTGGACTAATTAAGCTAATTGGGAACTTCCAATTGCCTAGTTAGTCATTAGGGCGGAGGGGGGGGGGGTGTCCAAGGGCTTCTGCACGGGTGTCCCAACAAGTTATCCTTAAAATCATAAAGATTTCCCTACCATCTCTCACCCTCAGAGAGGTGCGAACGGAAAAATGGGAGTTTACTCTGGTTCAATGCGAGTAGCTAATTGGATTGCAAAATAAATTTGCAATGCGAATTCGCAGAGAAAACAGCAACTCACACTTTGCAACGGGATTGACCTCAATGTATATGCTCCCTCTGAGGTCATCAGTAATTATTTGTAACAGGGGTTGAATCAAAGTGCACCTGAAGGAAAATCTAGTGTTTATGCGAATAATGTCATTAAATATACAGTTGCCCAAGAGATATATTGTTAAAAATGCAGCAAAATATCATTCATGTATTGGCGGTAACAAGTGGGGAAATGGATGTAAATAGTATCTGGATGAAAGTCAGAATAGCAGCATTAAGGTGACGCCAATAAATACTGTAATACAAGGGATGTAGAAAGCTAAATAAAAATGCATTTATTTGGCTCAATCAATGTATTAATAACAAATACTCCATAATAAGTATGTTAATGTTATTATCTTAACACATCCTCCGAACCCTAGGCCAGGGGTGGTCAACCAGTCAGAGTGAAAGAGCCCACAAATATCTGTAGGTATGTCAAAGAGCCGAGATTATGCTTGCACCTTCGGGGTGTGGCCTTGTGCCAGCTAGGTCACGCCCCTGATATGATTTTTGTAGGAGCATGTAAAAGCGCATGCACACAATCACCGTAAAGCTAACTATTAAAGGGAAAGAAAAAAAAACAGAACAATATAAAAAACATTGAAAAAGAAACAGATCAACATAAAATACACTGAAACAAGCCAGATCCACATAAAATACACTGAAAAAGCCACATCCACAAATAATAATAAAATAAACGGATTCACATGGGTCACTCCAGCAGCCCCTCATGTGACACAACAGTAGTCAGTGTCAGTCAGGGGGGCCGTTATCAGGACAATGCAAGAGCCACATCCACAAGTAATAAAAAAAACAGATTCACATAATGCAATCCAGCCCTCCCCATGTGTCACTCCAGCAGCCCCCCCCCATGGGTCACTCCAGCAGCCCCTCATGTGTCACGATAGCAGTCAGTGTCAGTCAGGGGCGCCGTATCAGGACAATGAGCCACATGTGGCTCAAGAGCCACAGGTTGGCCACCGGTGCCCTAGGCCAACTTTCCTGTGTGACTGGATCATAGAGCTCGCCAATAACCTCTGCAGTCGGGCTGGAGCCAATTTACAATATGTAGCACCTCTCCTTCTGTATCAACACCTATTTCCCTGTAGATTGTAAGCTTACGAGCAGGGCCCTCTTTCTTTTCTGTTACTACCCAGTTTTGTTCTATTAATGATTCCATTTCTAAAGCGTAACGGAATATTCTGCGCTATATAAGAAACTTAATAAATAAATAAATAATAATAATAATAAATCTTATATAGAAAATCTATCCGATATGAATGGTTGCCTAAAGCTATATTTGAGAATTTGAGGCTAATGAAGTGAGCGTGGGGTGTGAGCTGGTGTGTGAACGCACTTGGCTTAGACTAACGAATGTCACTGGGACACAATGACAAATACGATGGTGACATATGACATAGGAGGGGAAAGGGAAGGGTGGACAGAGGAGCAGAGGTTGCATAAAAGAAGAAATCCAGGTAAGAGAAAAAGAAAACAAATATCATCAAACAATAAAATGTAGATGTTAAGCATTGCGGGCCGTACATAGAAATGGCCGGTCTGACCTGGCGAGAAGGGGGCAGCTCTGCAGTAGTTGCCGGGTACCCAGCTTAGAGACGTATTCAATTAGAACGCACCCGCGATACTTTTTTGCCTCCCCGGACATTCAGCCTACTTCTCCTGTTTTGCAGGTGGAAAAGTATTGTGCGCGTGCCCGCGTATTGCCGTATTCAATATGAAAGTAGGCGAAAACGGGACCCGGCGAAACTTGAACAGTCTGCAAGTACTGTCAGATTTGGGGAAATCAGCCTGACACCCCCCAAAAGATGCTCTGACATGGGGGTTAGCTATGGTTACCCCCGATTTGGCTTGCTGAAGGTATTTGGTGTTTTTAAATGGGCTCAATAGCTGCTAAATAGCGTTTTTGTATAAGTGGTGCAGAATAGGTTTCTGGAGGTTTTTTTGTTGAAAATAACTTATCCCAGCAAATTTGGGGTACTTGAAAATGGGGGTCAGCATATTTAAAAGTTGCTAAAGCAAAGTTGAAAAAATCGTGAAAAATCCACCTGCCACAAGCACCTGCAATCAAAAAAACACTTGGGGCATACTTATGGACCCCCCCCCAGAGTCAAGTTCGCTAGTTTTTAACTTTGTACCCCCAATTTTTTTTGTTTACGTCCCCAAATTCCAAGTCATTTTTTGGGGTGTTAAGTGTTTTTTTTTTATTTTTTGATACAGATTACCTTTGGGGGGCTGTCTGAAGGCTGCACGGGGGTTCCCGCAACGTTGCACCCCAAAACCCCAATTCTGCATTTTTTTTCCGTCTTCTATTCATAGGCGAAACTTTTCCGCCTATTACACTACATTGACTTTCTGCCTAGGCGGAAAGTCTTCCAAATTGAATACAGAGTGAAATCAAAACAAGCGAAAATGACGTCATCGGTGACAAGTTTCCGCCAAAAACACGCGGAAACAGCTTTTCACCTCAAATTGAATACGGCCTTTAGGTGGAATCCAGCTGGAGGTGATGTGGTGATCTCTCTCACACAGTCCCGGCATCTAGTATGTCTGCTATGGTAGGTATGTGAATAGTTTATGGTGATACATAGAATTTTAGAGCACAAAAGGAAACATAGGGGGAGATTTATCAAGCCTCCTAAATAGTGGGGACGTTGCCCACAGCAACCAATTAGCTTGTAGGTAGCATTTATCAAATACATTCTATAAAATGATTGGTTGAAGCCGATTGGTTGCTATGGGCAACTTCTCCAGTTTTTAAAAGTCTTGATACAATACATCTCCCCCATAGTGCTGGTGAACTGTAATCTGCCTTCGGTAGTGGGTAAATAATAAATAGATGCATGGGATTAGTTATTCAATGGTAATTAACATATTTACCTCATCATGAGCACTTTCTTTGATGTTAACAAATACGTATTTGATGTTTGGGTGTTTTTTCTTTCAAACTTGTCCTACAGTAGCTGAATTCTACCATTCCAATGGCGAAATGGTGGCAGGTTCTCATGTGAAGATGGAGCTAAATCGAATTTCACTGTGTAAACCCCCCGTCCGCGTTAGGTCATTCAGCTCTGTGCTCGTGAATTAGCAGTCTATGAATTGCACCGACCGACAAACGCCAGTACATCCTGCTGTGTTGTGTGGTTGGGGTAGGACTTATTTTTTAAAACTAGGGGCCTGATTTAGAGATCTACGCTGTTTTGATATCTATGCAGTTGAGCAATTATTGGTTGACTGCATCGCGGTCGAACTGCGCACCTGCCAAGGTACCTTTGCGATGACGCTCACAAAGAGGATTACTTTGCAAAGTCATTGACAGTCAGGGACCATTTGGGGGAGGCAATGGGGAGTGGCGGAAAAAAAACGCAAATCGTGTCCTGGACGTTTTCCGGTTGCATCGTAGACTGGATCTCGTTCAGGCAGCCAACCATAGGTTTGCTCATATGGCCTATTACCGAATGTTCTGCGACAGCGGCTGCGTGATTGTACGCACTTGCATGGATCTGTGAAGCCGCCGGTGGGCGCCTCGATGCATTTCTAGACGGCTACAGCATTAGTGTCATTTTGCACATCAGCTTCGTGTGAATCAGGCCGTAGGTCCAGCAATGTTGAGTTGCTATTTACAATATACATAAAGATGTGAGATTACCGGTGCTGAGATGCAGGGTAAGTATTAAGCTTGTCATACATATTTTATGTATTCGAAGGTAGTATAATTGAGGCCCCCAATGGGGATAACTTTACCCTTGTCACCCAGTAGCTCTGATCTACATGAAGTACCGAGGGTAGAACAAAGCTCACAAATACAGATGTGTCCACATACAGCTAGCCTCCTTGCGCGTTAAATAGCCCTTCTAGACGCGCCATGCTGTGCCGCGGCTCGGTAACGCCAAGCGTCTTTTCGTGTGACTTTTTCCCTTAAAATGCATCTAATTCGCATTTTGCACTTTATTTTGAGTTACTGTCAAAAATAGGAATAATATACTTCCATATTTTTTTTAGCAACTCTATATTGACGCAGTTAGTGGAACACGAGCAATCCCTTCCCATCACGGGCTGGCTAGTTATCCCGATCATAGGGATGCCGTATGTGTACTCTATTCAAGGTCAGATGCATTTGGTTAAATGTTGGTGCCTTAGGAAAATGTCCTATTGCCATACAAATCCTGCAATGAAAGCGTAAACCCAAAGCCAATGCGGTGGCGTTTTTGTCATAAGCTTTTTTTTGTGGTTCTATGTGAGGCTCACGAGCCCATCTTAAATTGTTTTGTATACATTTTAACTACAAGGGCAAAATAACACATTATCACATGCACAGACTGAGCGCAAAATAACATAAGTGAACTCCTTTGAGGTGGGGCTAAGGGGAATATATACTGTATAAAGCCTTCTAAAGGGAACAAGTGGAGAAGTTTCCCATAGCAAGCAATCAGCTAGCTTTTATCTAGTGAATAACATAAAATGATTGATAGAAGCTGATTAGTTGCTATAGGCAACGTCTCTTTTCTAGAAGGCTTGAAAGATCTCTCCCTAATAAGGACTGACATACATCTGCGATTAATTGGAGATATTCCGTGTTTGCAGATGATTGTACCAATAAATCAGCAATGTATGGGGTTCATCAATTGCCAATTCTGATCAAAAAGTGATTGGGATCGCTAAACCAGGTTGTCCAACGTATTGAATTTCATTGATCAATCAGGGCTATGGATTTGCAGTGTATGGTAATGATCAGCCGATTTGACGACCGTTATTAGTAAAATTATGAGCCTTTTAAGATTGGCAGATTTGTGATTTGCTGAAAATGATCTGCAAATCACTAATAATATATGTGATGTATGGGTGCAGATTGGTGGCTTTAATTCAGGGGAAAAAATTGCAGAATCTCTGAATTGTTTTTTTTTTTTTTTTGAGATTGCTGATGTATAGGCCCATTAAGTCCTATCAAGTTCGATGATTAACACCACTAAGGAAACCTGAACTCTCAGGTGGTCATTTATGAAGTGCACTGGATGCCCACGATAAAACGCGTTGGTTTTGCACTAATGTGCTTGCATGTTTTCCCAGAGCACATCAAGGTTCACACCTACTCTCCACTCTGGAAAGATGCCCCCAGTATTGAATTGTCCATCCAGCTGCTGACTAGCCATCTAAAAATTGCATTCAAAATAAAATGTTTCCTTATAGACTTACTCAATCATCAGAAACTTAAATCTTACATGTTAATGCTCACTAACAGTATGTAAGATTGTATTCTGAAAACTAAATGGAAAATGTGTTAAAAACTTATCGTTAAAGGTGCATACACACGTAACGATTTTTTGAACGATTTAACTATAACGACGTCGTTATCCATCAATCATTGAAAAAATCGTTTAGTTTCTGAGTTATAATGATGAATGATTATCGTTCATGCGCGTTCCCGTTTGTAGTTTGTAGTTCATTCTGACTGACCAACTGAACGATTTTCATTAAGGGAAGTTACGAATATCGTTTGTAGTACAAAAAAATCATTCATTACACTTTAAAAAATCTGACAGATAATGACAGAAAATCGTTCAGAAAATCGTTGGTAACAAAATCGTTGTGTGTGTATGGAGCTTAAGTGTAAGGTTTTCATGCAGTTTACAAAATTTCCTACAAAATACCTGTGAACGAACCTTAATATTAAACAGAAAAAAGCCTCCAGTAAATTGCTACTATAATATGAATATACCCTCTTGCTACATAAATAATAAATATTATTTTACATGTGAAATCATCATTATTTATATTATGTATTCTTAACCTTGCAATTGTTTGAGAAAAATTGATAAAATTTTTTTTTTTATTCCAGAATAAGTTAGTTACAACAGAAATATGATAGAACATTTCTACAAATATATATTTGAAAAAGAAAAAATTATGCTGCTTAGTAGATCTGCAATAATTTTGTATATTTCTGGTAGAGCAATATTTATTGCATGTTTATTAGCTGTAATCACACTCTGCAGTTTCACACAATGTCCAATAATCAAAAAATGCTCTATTTTATATTTCATCACGCTAACATTTTTAATCTGCTGGCCGAATATTTATTTAATAGGAAAAAATCAGAAAGAAAAATTCTTACTAAATGATATAATGAAATAAAATATGACATAAGTAGTTATTATGTTGCATGCTATACTGTATAAGTGAGAAAAAAATAAATAAATAGCACCATGAGTTCCAACAGCAGTGAAAGGAATGGACTTAATGCTCGCCCGCTATCTCCGCCTATTCCATTTTCTTAATGACTTCCTCTTTTCATTTTAATCTTAGATTCATGTAACTGAAAGCTCTTGTTATTCAGAGGTATAATGGAGACGGGTAAGTGGGGGTTGGGGAGGAGAGCAAAATGATTTCAACCTGTACTGAATTCTGTTACTATAGAAACCAATTATTCAATGGCTAAATTATATACTGTTTATTACAATAATCGTAGGGAGAGCTGTGTTTCGGCATCACAATGACCTTCAAAATAGAATTTATTTTTTTTCCTGGGTATTTTTAAAATATATTATTGATTTAAAAAGAAAAAAAAAAAGTCTATAGAAAAATAAAAAAATAAATCAAAATAACTGAAATATCTTCTGAATATTTATTCAGTCTGGAACACAGAGAAAGATTTTCACTTGGGGATATTGGACTGTTCTACATTTTTGCTGGTCAGCATCTAAAATGCACATTAAAAATATAGGAAAATGGCAATTTGTGAAGCAATTATTTCCTGGGGTTGGGTACGGGATCATCATGGTCGGGATGCTGGCGGTCAGAATACAGACAGTGGCATCCCCGACAGTCAGAATCCCAATGCATACAGGTAAGTTCCCTAATCCCTAACTCACCTTTCCCGCAGCCTAACCCTCCCCTCCTGGAGCCTAACCCTCCCCATGCCTCTGAATAGGCCACAGTTCCGTCTACCCGGCAACTACATTCCTATTGCAAACTTAATCTAAGTGCGAACGGTCTTTTGCTTTCCATTTACTGCCATTTAGCTGCAAATGGAAATCTGTCTGACTTATGTGCTGCTTCGAATAGCCCCGCAGATCCCACTGAGATCCGTATGTCTGCCTCGGACATGTGCGCAGTGCAAAATATCGCAGATGTGGATACATTGCATGCAACTGTCCACTGTAAATGTATTGATACATGAGGGGGATATTTTAATGTAATTTGGCATTCAAATTTCTTTCTTCTTCTTCTTCTTCTTCTTCTTCTTCTTCTTCTTCTTCTTCTTCTTCTTCTTCTTCTTCTTCTTCTTCTTCTTCTCCTTCTCCTTCTCCTTCTCCTTCTCCTCCTTCTCCTTCTTCTCCTTCTCCTTCTCCTCCTCCGCCTCCTCCTCCTCTTCCTTCCTTCTTGTTCTTCTTCCTTCTTCTACTTCTTCCTTCTCCTTCTTCCTTCTTTCTCCTTCTTCCTCCTTCCTTCTTCCTTCTTCTTTCTTCTTTCTTCTTTCTTCTTCTTCTTTCTTCTTTCTTCTTTCTTCTTTCTTCTTCTTCTTTCTTCTTCTTCTTTCTTCTTCTTCCTTCTCATGATTATCAGCACAGTCCTTAGATCTGTATTGGGGTTGTTCAATGTTGTATTCTGTACTGTAGCCACAATTCCTCGAAGTCGATCGAGCTGACACTCATGTCACAATATTATGATTTTAAAATGATATTTCGTAATAAAAGAATTTAGTTTGAAACACACGCATTCTGTCTAAGAAAGGCACATTAGTGGCAGGATTGACAAAATTTTATAAGGTATCAATTTACAGTTTTGTATTTACTAAAAACACGTACGCCTTGCTAATAATACAAACCATTGTTCCTTTTGAAGTTTAGCGGCAGCCCATTACACTGTGACAGTATTATTATTATGGCAATGTTAAAATCAAATAAAATAATATTGCAAATATTACAATGCAAGAGGAAAGTAACATGATTTCTGCTACAGGGTCCATAGGGATCCACAGGATACCTTGGGGTATAGGCGATGGCGGCAGCATCGGGCACCACAGAGTTAAATCTTTTAGCCTCCCAGGATGCACTGGGGTCCTTCCTCTATACCCCACCCCCTAGCCAAGGCCATCAGTTTTCGTCGGGGGACACATGTTGCAGAGTGGAGCTGTTACAGCCCCTGAAGATCTTCCAAGGCAGCTGTGGCTGCACATATAGAGCAGACAGCATTGACAGTCTGTTCAGACGTCCATGCTGTCGCTCCTTCACCCCGCCAGTACCAGAACGCCGGTACCGATCCGGGGATGCTGGTGGGGGTCTGGGGTCACGGCTAGCGGTGACCCCGGACCACCCGGGCTGTGGCCAGATCTAAGGGGACAAGGTAAGCGGCGGGTACCCGCCGGAAAACACAGTCCTCAGTCCCCAGGCAGGGGGCTCCCTGTGGACTGGTTTGCGAGTGGAGCCAGGTATTAACCTGCGCTTCCACAAGCCCCAGGTACAGCGGGTCACGGCTGAGGGGTAATCGTCCAGCGTCCCTGGGGTTAAATGCATGCCAAGGGAGCGCGCCTTCCCTGTTTACAGCCGGCGCCTCCCCCGCTGCACAGTGCCTCTCCACAGCGGTCTGGCGGGCTGTGTTCAGCGTTCCTGCCCCGGGGCCCGCCTCCTCTCTGCTCTTCGGCGGCCATTTTACCTGAATGTGCAAGCGCTGCTGGACGCTGAAGCTGATGGCTGTGTGGTCCGGATTCCCCTGCATACCTCTCCTTCAACTAAGGTAAGGTCAGTGTATGCTGCGCTGTTTCCTACCAGGATATGGTTTGTGTACTTCATCTCAGCGCTGGTAGCGCAGGGATGTATTTCTGCATTGTATGTGATTTATTGCTAGCGCTGTGACTGTACTTTCACTCTGACTACCAGCCTTTTTACTATCCCTGTCTTTTCTCTACTACAATCCCTTGCGGTGCGGTGCTGCAGGGTAGTCATGCCTCACTATAAAAGTATTTATCTGTGAGGGGAGTCACATACACTCCGTTACACTCGTTATGTCTGAGAGTGAACGTGAATTTCCACTACGGCTACAGTGTACAACTTGTAAGGTACCAATAGCGGAGGGTGATGTAATCGCTGGGGGTTTATGCAGGGCATGTTTTCTGATATCACGCCCAATTACTGTCCCGGCATCTGTGCAGGAATGCCCTGGCCTTATTTTGCTAAGGCACTTATAACCCTTGTGGGTCAGCTGGCCACAACCCCTGCGTTGCCATCTGCGTTACCCCAAATGGGGTTATAACGGCAGTGGGTCGGGTTCTCACCCATACAGGGGTGCCCCAGGCAGCTGGTGATACCACAGTGTCTCCTACTCTTGTCCACCCAGTTCTCGCAGGAACCTGCGTGTGTAAGTTCACTGTCCAATACGGTACGGCACCTAAAGGACGTGTTGCAGGGGAGTCATCATTGCTACGCCTCCTCTAGTGTATCAGAATGTTCTGCATTATAATGTTGCCATGACATCTGATGACGGTGATATTTTGTTTTTGACCTTTCAGACCAGGAACCCCTTTGTACTAAAAGGTGGAGTCTAAGTCAAAAATATATATACCAGGCCTTCTACGGGCAGTCCGTGCGGTCTTGGTTATTAAGTATAACGATCCCCCTGTGCCCACAGGTGAAGCCACTGCGTTCCTCTATCTGGTCAGTGATGGATCATTTAGAGAAAGTGTGGAGAAATCCAGGTAGAAGATGCCAGCCTCAGAAATGTTTGGCTGTCGCATACCCCTTTGCTGATAATTGTTTTTCCAAGTGGGAAACTCCTCCGCAGGTAGTTTCTCATGTAACACGCCTATTGAGGAGTGCTGCATTACCCATGTCCACCATGTCCTTTTTCAAGGATGCACGGATCGTAAGGTTTAAATATGCCTAGAATCTTTTTATTCCCTTGCTGGAGGGGCGTCCGGACCGGCTATGGCCGTGTGTTCGGTGGCCAGAGCCATGGAGCGCTGGGCTGATAGCTTGGAATTGTCTCTGGACCCTGACTCGTTGCCGGAACAGGTGGAGTTGGTGGGCAATCTCAGAGACTCAACCACGTATATTAAGGGAGCCTTGGCCATAAGTTTCCTCGCTTCCAGATTCTCCTCGGCAGCCGTGGCAGCTTGCCACTCCCTATGGTTGCACTCTTGGAAAGCGGATGCATATTCCAAATAGAGTTTGGAATACTTGCCCTTTCATAGACAGGTCCTATTTGCCCCTCATTTGCATTGTGGATACTCTGGCAGAAGCTAAGTCTGTCTGTCTGCCATCAGCTAAGGTCCCATCTGGGTCTGGTGCTTTATTCTTTCGGCCCTATGGGACCCAGGGTAAATACAAAGTGCAGTCCTTTCCTAGGCAGTCAGCAACCAGGATATCGGCCAAGCCAAAGCAGCAGGCTTAGAGTACAACACGTCCTACTCCCAAGTCGGACGATAAGCCTTCAGTCTGATGGGCCTCCCCTCGGGGGGACCCCTAAGTGGGAGGCCGGTTTTTCAGTTCGCCCAGTGCTGGTATCTGACTACCGTGGACACTTGGGCCAGAGAGGTACGCAAAGGCCTCCCAGATGGTTTTTCAATACAGGCCTTCCATCAGATCAAGTTACTGAGACTCCAGAAAGTGCTGCACTCTATGCTCCAGGTTGGAGTTATGGTGCCTGTTCCGTTATCCCAGCGGGGAACGGGATATTATTCCAATCTCTTTCTGGTATAGAAACCCAATGGATTTTACCGGCCCAACCTCAGGTCCCTAAACAGGTCTTTCAGGGTTCCTCGGCTCAGGATGGAGGCTCTCCATTCCATTATATTGGCAATGGAACCCGGGGATTTCAGGGTGTCTCTAGACATTCAGAATGCATATCTGCATATTCCTATTATCTTAGCGCATCAGCAATTCCTCGGGTTTGTGGTGCTAAGCCGCCATTTCCAGTTTCAGGCACTGCCCTTTGGTCTGGCCACTGCGCCTCGAGTATTTAAGTCATGTCGGTCATGGCAGCCCACCTGCGGATGCAGGGGGTCCGCCTGTTGTTCAATCTGGACGACCTCCTGTTGTTAGCAGAGTCTCCATGAATCCTTCAGCGCAATCTGCTACTAACTATATCTGTGCAGCAGAATCATGGTTCGCCTATAACCTTAAAGAAGTCCACCCTAGTTCCCTCATTGAGGATGCTCCATTTCGGAGCCCTGTTGGTCTTCCATCTCCTGGGGATCTTTGTGACAGAAGACAAGATCTCTGCATTACAGGCAGGAATACGCAGTTGCCTTCGCAGCCGTCGGTTGCTTGTGCACTCAGCAATTAGGTTACTGGGCTCCATGTTGTCGATGTTCGACATGGTGTAATATGCCCAGTTCCCCTCCAGGCCTCTGCAGCAGTTGATCCGCTACAGCTGTGAGGGGTTGCCCAATCGGATAAAGACACAGACAATTTTGCTTTCCCCATAGGTACGTCTGTCTCTAGCCTGGTGGCTGCGGACTGCTCACCTGGTCAGGGGGCGTCCCTTTTGCTTTGTGGACTCGGTCCTTCTGACGACTGATGCCAGTCTCCGAGGCTGAGGAGCAGTGCCGGGTCCACACTTCTTTCAAGGAAGGTGGACGCTAGCAAAATCTGCACTTCCAATAAACCTCTTGGAACTTTGGAATGCCACCACGGTGATTTTCATAACCGCCAAGATGGAACCCAAAGTTGAGCAGCTCTGACACAAGTGTCCCGCATTCTTGCTTGGGCGGAGGTCACTCTCCCTGCCATATCAGCAGTGTTCATACCAGGGGTCCTCTACTGGAAAGCAGACTTCCCCAGCCATCAAGACGTGCATCCGGGGGAATAGTCTCTTCACCGGGAGGTATTTCAACAACTGGTGAACAAGTGCTGCCTTCCAGACATAGACCTCATGGCCTCCCGACACAACAACAAGCTGCCTGTGTACGGGTCAGGAACAAGAGACGCAGGATCTCTTCTGGTACACGCTCTGTCGATCAGATGGACCTTCAGGTTTGCGTACCTGTTCCCTCTGTTTTCCCTTCTTCCTCGACTGATTCGCAGTTTCAAGCAAGAAGGCGACATGCTTCTGTTGATAGCTCCAGAGTGGCCCAGACGGCACTGGTTCTCAGATCTTCGGGGTCTCTTAGTAGACACTCCCGATACAGTTGCCTTTACGTCTGGACCTGTTGTCTTAGGGTCCTTTCCATCACCCGGACCTGGGTAATCTGTCTTTGACAGCGTGGCTGTTGAGACAGCCCTGTTAAGGTCCAGGAGTTTTACAGGCTCTGTGGTTAACACCAAAGCTGAAAAATCTTCTTCTGCAAGAATTTACCACTGTGTGTGGCATACTTTCTTTGGTGTCGTCCTAAAGGATATGATCCTCAGGTCTTTAGGATATCCAGGGTTTTGGCTTTCCTACAGGTGGCCTTAGATCACGGTCTTCGCCTTGCTTTACTGAAGGGGCAAATTTCTGCCCTATCAGTCTAGATTCAGCGTAGGATTACTACACTTCCTGATGTCCACACCTTTATGCAAGGTGTACTTCGTATTCAGCCTCCCTTCATCCCACCAGTGGCTCCTTGGGATTTGGCTGTGGCCTCAAGAGCTCGCCAAGGACCGCCATTTCAACCGCTAGGCTCAGTGGATTTAAAATGGCTTACAGCTAAGGCTGTATTCCTTCTGACCATTACTTCGGCTACAAGGGTGTCAGATTTGGGGTTCTCTCAGGTCGCCCTTTCTGATTTTTCATGTGACAGGACGGTGCTTTGCACTTGCCTTGGTTTTCTACCTCAGGTGGTATATAGTTTCCGCATTACTAAGGAAATCATAGTACCGGCTTTTCTTTCTCCAGACCTCTCCGCTAGTGAGGCCTCCTTGGATGTGGTACGTGCTTTAAGAATTTATGTTCCCTTATGAAATCGGACTCCCTGTTTGTCCTCTATGGTTTCCATAAGATGTGTTGGCCTGCCACTAAGCAAACTTTGGCTGGATGGATTCGCATGGAGTTTTCAGATGCTTACATTCATAAAGGCCTTCCTGTTCCATCCTCTGTTAGAACTCATTCTACTTGGTCTGTGGGTCCTTCGTGGGCAGCTCACCGTGGTGCCTCTGCTGTTCAGCTTTACAAGGCTGCTACGTGGTCTTCTGTCCATACTTTTGTGAGGTATTATGCTTTTCATACCTTCGCCTCTCAGGATGCTTCCTTCGGGTGGCGGATTCTCCTTCCAGCACAGGAGCATCCCCACCCTTAAAGGATACTGCTTTGGGACATCCCCAAGGTATCCTGTGGATACCCTATGGACCCTGTAGTAGAAAATAAGAGATATGGTAAGAACTTACCTTTGTTTTCTCTATTTCTACTAAGTCATTTGGGTTCCGCAGGACTTCCGCCCTGTCTCACCTGTACTGCAGACGGGCTTTCATCTGGTGGCCGGTTTTGCCGTCTTCCTCTGGTGAGAACGTGATTCTTGTGTGTTCCAGATTTTCGTCTCTCTTTCGTCTCCCCCTCCGGCCTATGGTTTGTTACGAAACTGATGGCCTTGGCTAGGGGGTGGGGTATAGAGGAGGGACCCCAGTGCATCCTGGGAGGCTAAAAGATTTAACTCTGTGGTGCCTGATGCTGCCGACATCGCCTATACCCCAAGGTATCCTGTGGAACCCTATGGACTTCGTAGAAATAGAGATAACAAAGGTAAGTTCTTACCATATCTCTTATTTTTCCAACATAATTCTTTCTGTATAAAGATATATAAAGGGCTATTATAAAACTGTAAAAATGGGAGCCATAGAACAAACATTGCTAGTTGAGAGCAGGGTTCTGGTACAAATACAAATTCAGTAGAAGCTATTTAAAAGCGTCACTGAAATGCGCTGTGACATTTGTGTTGCTAATCCTTTTTATAAATTGAGTTTACCACATTCGTGGAGCTGGCAGTGAATTGTTGGCTAATACATTTAATAAGATGCATTTTGCCCCTCCCAGGCTTAATAGTCTAGGAGCAAATCTATTTATAGGTGGAAATGTAGAAATGCAGGAAAAGCACAAAACATAAAAATGTACAAATAGGACAATGCAAGTACCTCTGCGTCCCCTATTAAAGTTGTTCTGTTGCTGCAATGTGCATTCTCTTATGGGACCACAATCCTGCAAAGAGTTGCTCAAATGTCTTGCGACTTAATAGAATTAAAAAAATTAGCATTTTGGGACTGATGTATTGTTTGAGACATTCCACTTCCAAAATAAAGAAGGTGCAGAATGCACTAAAAAAAATATATATATTTTGTTCAAGATCAGCTCTGCCATCTGAATATGAATGAGCCACACCTTTATTGTACTCAGCCTTCACTTTTACGCCCCCTTCTACGATTGAAGAGTAAAAATTTTTGTGCTCGTTGAGCATTACAAAAAATCACAGCACCCCTTGTAATACGTCCAGCCAGGGCCGGAACAGGGCTGGGGGACTCAGCAGCTGTGCTACTGACTGCAGGGGGGCTGTTCCAGACACCCTGCAAGCCACATGCAGGTGCCGTGGGCAGCGATGGTGCCGCCTCCAGTGCCCTGTGTCCTGTGCGTCTACACCGTTTGCTCAACCGTAGTTACAGCTCTGCGCCAAGCTCCATACTTGCTTAGCTAGTGTGTCTTGAGACTCTTAAATTTTAGTGAGTTGTCCTGTACGCCCTGGAGATTAGACCAGAATCCCGAATCCTGCACTGTGATGTCTGCGTTCCGGGAGCCGGATGACAAGATTAGCCCCCAATCATCTCCTCGTTGTCCTGCCTATGCTGCACAATGGTACATTTTATGGCATTCTCCAGTGGGGTCTAGGGTCGGTATGATGGGATCCACAGCGCCTCACCTCACACACATTCCACCTGGATCTCCCTGAGGGGACTGCTAAAAGTCGGCAAGTATCGGTCCGTGCATCCCTTACTGTGCATGCATGAAAAAGAAGCATGGTTGCCCATCATGGGGGCGTGGCCTCATGTCACGCCCTGTTTCTCTGCTTGCTAGCAGAGCACCAGGAGGCGCAGCTGTTTGGCCAGGCTTTTAGGCAACTGGACCGGCCCATTAGGCCATCGCCCCTTCTGGCATTTACCAGAAGAGATGTGTGGCCAGTCCGGCCCTGGTGGCAAGACTCAAATAGATGCAGTTGTGTGAGATGAATATCTTTCTGCATACAGTAGTTAACTGTTAGTAAATGCAGGGTGCCCCAGATGTCGTTCCCCATACCTATCGGAATCCTCTGTGATGCTTCAGAAATGTCCACATTATTTATATCTATATGTTTCTTACTCTCGCCCCCCCTGTTAGAGCTGTCTTTCGGTTAGTGCTAATTCAATGTTCTTATCAATAGACTGGCTACAATTGAGAAGTCTTACGAGTACCATGGTTTCTTTTGTATCCTGACTTGCTATGTGCTTTTTGTTTGAGATCCCGGATTTCCAGTGGACAGCCTAAGCAGGAAGACTTCAGCCTCTAGGCTTTGAGAAAAGGGCTTTAAAATGTATTACTGTACTTCCATTATAAGACGCGCTACTATAACGCTGCCTGCTATGACCAGCTTGGTCTGTGTTTTAAGCTACAGTAGTGTTAAGAGTGGGAAGTGTACATGCAAGAGCCAAACAGACTATTATAATGCACCTGTACTCTAGAGGCAGCAAATGGACTTAAGGCCCTGATTCAGACCCGCTCGCAAGCGCTTGAGCGCTCGCAAGCGCTTGAGCGCTCGCAAACGAGTCGATGGTGGGCTCTGCGCACGTGCAGCGGCCGCACTGCGCGTGCGCAAGCCCCGGAGCGAGAGAGAAATTCTCTTGCTCCATGGCTCACTACAAAAGGGGCGGCTGTAGATGTTGATCGACAGCTCGCCCCGTTTTGTAGGCGTGGCTGGGGGATGGCTTCACAAACGGAGGCGTTCCCAACCGAACGCCTGCCGTTCCCAAGCGAACGCCTGCCGTTTGTGGGCGGCCCCACTGATATCACCAGTGATGTCAGTGGGAGAGCTTCCGGCTCTGTTAGAGCCAGAAGCTCTCTGGGGCTTGCGGCCACGAGACCCTACCACAAGGGTCTCGTCGCAAGCCCCGATGGTCGCGATGGTCTTGACCATCACGGTGGCTGATCGCAATAGCTGTGGGTGGTCACACACAGTTATGCGAGCGGCCGGGAGGCCGCACAAAAACAAACAAAAAACGCCCTGATTCAGAGCGAGCGCTCTTTCAGAGCGTCCGTCTCTGACTCAGGCCCTAAATCAGCATTCTTGAGAAAACAACCAATCAGTTTGCTAGGAGCCAGTGATAGATGCGTGAGACAATGGTTACACTGCAAATAAATCCCGCTTAAGGATTAAAATTAATTATATAAAAAAAAACTCGAGATAGCCACTGGTATTTCAATCCCATTCCTACAGGAGGCATGGCTGCGATGCTGTGCCTTGTCTTTGTTGCTTGTAGTACAGTTGTATGTATTAAAAATGTTTCAATGGGCAACCTGATACATTTCAGGGGCTGCACATTTACCTTTATTTCATGAATTAAAAGAAGTCCCCACCAACCCCACCTCAGACCTCACTTGCTGCAAAATTCCACTACATTCCACCCAGACCTTCATATATGCCCCCACCTTCCATTCTATGCCAGTCTGACTTCTTTGCATGCCACTTGCCACTTAGGCTGACGCTCAAATGCCATTCAGACCTCCGCATCTGCGCCCCCTATGCCAGGTAAACTTCCCCACATGGCCCCTAATCTAGTAAAAGTTTTTTACTGACCTAAGGGTCTGGAGCCAGCAGTGTAAGGAGGGAGAGCACATGGCACTTCCTCCTCCTCCGATTGGATGTGCCGCGTGACCAATCTGCAGTGACGTGGAAGTCAGCTGCTCCTGTTTAGTCCTACAGTATGTGCTTCATAAAACAGCAGAGTCTAATGGTAGCAGCCGGCTTTCATGCACTGGTGGCCCGCGGGCTGCCTGATAGCCACCACTGTTCTAAGATTTAATTTAATTTTATGTATTATGTGATACATTTAGAACAAAATCCATTAGTCCAGAAAAATATATAAATCACTTTGTACATTTATAAGTATAGCAATAATGTCAGACAGGTTGTATACTGAGCCCTGGACCGTTAGAATAAGGATATTTCTTATACGAAACAAAAACCTTGTGCTAGATTCAGGCTTCATAAACACAGGTGGTACACTGAACACTGCATGAGTGGCTCATTAAATAGGGATCCTTGATGGAGATGCGGCTGAGAACGCAGCAGCTTTGCAAAAATACGCAAATGTAGCAGCCGCCGGGATTTGTATTCAGACGCCCACTGGTTGGCTTCGCAATCCCAGCGATTGAGTACGAAGATGCAGCATCTGCCGCAGTTCAGTCGATTATCGGACTTCTGAATAACCCTACGGTCGCACACTACGGCTGCTGGAGCTATTTTCACCACGTATGGGATTGCAGTCGCAGCCGTAGACACGGCCGAAAATTATCGCGAGACGCCTGCATTTGAGTCGCCACCTCCCCATTGCCACCCACCAGGTCCCAGCCTGTCAATCAATTTGCGAATCGGAAATGAAACTTGAACATGTGCGCAGTGCGACGCAGACGCTTGCGCAGATCACCGATCGCTCAACTGAGTAAATATGAGCATTGTGTATCTCTCTGAATCAAGCCCATAGTTTCTAAAATATACAAAGTGCTCGACTATATATATCGTGTGCGCGTCAGCCAGTGTGTACCAGCAATATGTCTGTGAACGACGTCGGTCACAGACATATTGCTTCGGCTGTGCTGCACAGCGATGGCAGATATATATGTCCATCGTGCTGTGTGTAGCAAGTACAGCGTGAAAAGTCTAAAGATGCATTTTCAAAATGGACTAGCGGGGAACTCCGATACACGGCCGCTGTGTTACTGCATTCAGGATCCTGAAAACAAGGAGAGCAGCGCTAGAGAATATTGAAAGTGTATAACAACTTTATCAAATAATCACATGTATAAAATTACATACATTCTAAAAACATAAAGTAGATAAAATGAGCAATATATTATGAGCAGCAGTGAGGTGATGGATTTACTCTAAAACACTGTTCAGTCACAATTAAGCCCAAAGCACTGATAAGAGTGCAATTGACGGAAGTCCAGCAAATAGATATTCTGAGTACAATTACCCACTGTGAGGAAATGTTCCAAGGATAACCTTAATTAGCGATGGTCCTACACTGAGGAACTTCCAATGCAGAGGAACGAAGCCTTGTAGTGGTGGATGTGCTGGGAGCAATTCGCTCAGAATCCAAATGCCATGGAATATTCCCGGGTAGAACCAGTGCTTGGTAGTACTTGTAATCTGATGGTAAGTGTCCAAGTAGTGTCAGGGAATGCAGACCTACGCGTTTCGCTGCATCTGGGCAGCTTTTTCTGCAGCCTAATCTTAACCCTCCCACCGCAGCCTAACCCTAACCCTCCCTCTAGTGCCTAACCCCTAAACCTAACCCCTCCTCTAACCCTAATATCGTCGAGATGCCGGTGGTTGGGATTCCGGCACCAGTATCCTGAGCGCCGGCATCCTGACCGCTGGGATGGTAACTACATCCTCATAAAACACTCGGATGTATTGCAGCCTAAGCCAACGGGATGTAGTTAATAGACTGGTGGACGCGATGCCGCCGGACTAAATCCTGACTCGTCTTGCCCGACAAGGGACTTAAGATAGGCGTCGAAATGCTGATGCCTATCTTAATCCTGACGCGGGAAGACCGACCCCCGCCATCCCAATTGTCCTCTGACGGGTAAGTAGAACACTTAGCCCGGGGATGGGGGGGTTAGGTTTAGGGACCCCTGGGGGGATTTATGGTTAGGCAACCCCCGGGGATGGTAGGGTTAGGCTAGGGGAAGGGGGGGTTAGGGTTAGGCACCCCCCGGGAGGGTTAAGTTTAGGGTGCGGGGAGGGGGGGTTAGGTTTAGGAGCCCCTGGGGGGAGATTAGGGTTAGGCACTAAGACGGAATGCCTTAACCGCTCCTGCTGACATGGAATGCTGGGACCACAGCTGGAGAACTAATAGCCGGTCCCTGGCGGTAGTAGGTTATTAGATGCAGGGACACGAAGTGAGGAAGAGTGAATAGTAAAGAAGAGTTCTGGACAGCTTCGAGCTCTGTGATCATTAGTACAAGGGCAATAGACCTTTTTGAAGCTACAGTCGGCATTTTAAGTTTAAAGAGCAATTCAAGAAATATAAATGACATTACTTCATTCTACAAGATGACATTTTCTCTATATACTTTGGTGTGGAGTAGTCTGTTGTGGAGGCATTTGTTCTTGACATTAAGTAACACTTAATACCTGTAATTTGTGCCTGGGACGAACTCTGTCTCTCACAGTGCAGTAGCATAGTAATTTGCTAGATAGAGGAATATTGTGTAGTTCCATTCCATGCACATACATTTTTCCAACTCTGCACATGTACCCCTCTACCTGTTTTTTCTTCCATCCAATCCCCATGTTGGAATGTGCGGACAGAGGGCCTGATTCAGAGCCGCTCGTAAGCGTCCGCTCCGAGCGATGTTCGCACATCTGCGCATGCGTATGGGTCGTAATGCACATGCGCCAACCAGTCAGTGCGATCGGAAATCGAGCGCTCGCAAAATAGCGAATGCCTGCTAATTTGAGTGACAGGATAAGGCGTTTGTGGGTGGTAACAGGGGAAGGTGCTTGAAAACGTGGAGTGGAGATCCGAACGCAGGCGTGCCAAACAGTCAAAACGGGCGTTTTAAGGGTGTGCATAATTAACAAAGCGTCATCGGCCACGTCACTTGGTTGTTTCTTAGCCTGAACTGCTCGCATGATTGCTGTAGGAAAAACCAACCACAAGCACTGCGAGCAGTTCAGACGCCTTTCGATGTACTCGATTAATCAAATAAATAGCGGAGATGACGTAGGATGTGAGCGGCCAGGGGGCGTCTTCACAAAAAAGAGCGCATGTTTCGTCCCTTCACTCAGACATAGAGGCGTCAACAGACCGCAAAGAGCGAGCGCTCAATTTAAATAGCCGGACCCTTTTTCTGAATGAGCGAGCGCAAATAGCGTCCGGCTCTGAATCAGGTCCAGAGGCCCTGATTCACATGACAGAGCGCTCGCTCTGAATCAGGGCATCTTTTTTTTTTTTTTTTATGGAGCGGCCTCCTGGCCGCTCGCATTGCTGTGGGTTGCCACCCACAGCTATAGCGAGTGGCCAGGATGATGGTCGCGATGGTCAAGACCATCGCGACCATCGGGCTTGCGACGAGACCCTTGTGGTAGGGTCTCGTGGCCGCAAGCCCCAGAGAGCTTTCGGCTCAAACAGAGCCGAAAGCTCTCCCACTGACATCACTTGTGAACGCCTCCGTCTGGGCAGCCACCCCCCGGCCCGCCCACCAAAGGGGGCGTGCTGTCACTCAACATCGACAGCACGCCCCCTTTGGTGCGAGACCCGGAGTGACGGATTGCCCGTCGCTATCCGGGTCTCACGCATGCGCACGACGGAGCCGGCTCCGTCGTGCGCATGCTCTCTGGGCCACCACCGACCCGGTTGCAAGCGCTCAGCGCTTAAGACCGGGTCTGAATCAGGCCCAGAGTGCCTGTTTCACTACGGATCGCAACTGCGATTGTAATAGCAATTACGCACGCAGTCTCACTGCGATGATATGCTAATCCTCTGCGATCGCTATGCCTCTGCAGCACAACATAAGGACGCCCACTTCCCCTTACATCCGTAATACTTAGCAAGTCTGCGAAACCATCGGTAAAATTGAGTACCATCGCAGCCTCACGCACACTTACTCAGGAATTGCTAACCTCATCGTACGCAGTGAGTACACAAGCTGTGTATCGCAGTTCCTAATTTATGTATGCCCCTGTAACGGCGTTCGAACGCACTGGCACACCTGCGTTTCGCTGACCACCCCCCCAGTCACCACCCCCAAATGGTACTTCCTGTCAATCACTCTGCGATGGGTCTGAATAGTCACTGCGATCACAGTCGCGAGTTTGCGCACACGACTGCGTATCATACGCATGTGCAGTACATAACAATCGACCGATTGCGTCCATAATCGCAGTTACGAACCTTGCTAAATCAGACCAAGAGTTGAGAATTGTACATGTCCTAGCTCATCTCTAAATCACAGTGTTAAAGTAAAGCTGCTCAGTATTTGTGAGCTATGGGCTCGATTCAGACCCAGTCGCTAAGAAGCGTTCGCTCGTAGCTGGATGAATTCGCTAAGAAGCTTTCTCTCGTAGCTGGATTTTTGCATTCTGCGCATGCATCTCAGTGCGCGTGTGCGAACCAATGCGAGAGATCGGGAAGCGTCCGCTCTTTGTGCATAGACAGCCCAGCAGAGTGAGTGATAGGAGAAGCAGTTTGTGGGTGGTGAGAGGGGCTGGCCGCTAGAGTGGAGGTGCGAACGCAGGCGTGCCCGAGAGTCTTAACGCCGTGGCAGAGGCGTGCTTAATTAACAGGCAGCGTCATAGTACACGTCACCTGGTGGTATTTCTCACTGAATTACTTGCAGTGCTTGCGGCAGGGTATGGTGAGCCTCAAGCGCTGCGATCACATCCGATGGTACCCGATGTACTGATGGTTGCACACACTTCCTGGAGATGATGTGGGCATCTTAAGACAGGCTGGTGGGCGTCTACATACTCAAAGCGATCGCACGCCAAGACATAGTGGGCGTGCTTATGCTTTGCCGCGTGATCGCCTGCCATGCCGTCACTTTGTTGAATTTGCATATGCTGTGAGCGAGCGTACGCATCTAGCAAGCGGGTCTGAATGAGCTCCTATGTACAAAAGCAGTCCGTATTTTCCTGCACAAACAGTAAATACAATACATTTACACCCTTTGCGTTGTAACATGGTTTGCCCACATGGGGGCGTGCACCCTTTAGCTGGATTTGCTCCTTCCTCCAAATGAGACGAAACTGTTTTTTTTTTTTTTGTCAATCTGTTTTTGCCTATGAAACAACCCGTTGCTTTAAATCCTGCTACCATATTGCTGAATAATCTTCACTTATGCAATCTTAAATGAGCAGGTAGTTCTATATTGTCAGTTGGGAGTAGCCTTTCAGGCGCTGATAAAGGAGACTGATAGGCAGATGTCTTAACCACATCTGATGGAGCAGGGTAATGTAGACAGTGGGCCTGATTCAGAGGCGCTCGCAAAAAGCGAGCGCTCGCTCTGAATCAGGACGGGCACTTGCTTTTAAAGTTGCGGCCTCTTGGCCACTCGCATAGCTGTGGGTTACCACCCACAGCTTATGCCAGCAGCCATGATGTTGGTCGCGATGGTCAAGACCATCGGGCTTGCGACGAGTCCCTTGTGGTAGGGTCTCGTGGCTGCAAGCCCCAGAGCTTTCGGCTCTAACAGAGCCGGAAGCTCTCTCACTGACATCACTGGTGATGTCAGTGAGGCTGCCCACAAACGGCAGGCGTTCGCTTGGGAATGCCTCTGTTTGTGAAGCCACCCCCTGGCCACGCCTCCAAAAGGGGTCGAGCTGTCGATCAACATCGACAGCTGCCCCTTTTGTAGTGAGTCCCGGAGCGAGCGCTTTTTGCGCTCGCTGCGGGGCTCGTGCACATGCGGTTTGCGCACTGGCCCACCATCGACCGGGTTGCGAGTGCACAGCCCTTGCGACCGGGTCTGAATCAGGCCCAGTGTTCAGTGAAGGTGTAATTGTAGCATACATCGAACATACAGTTAGCACAATGACTAGCAGGATGTTTGTGGCATTAGAAACATGGTAGAAAGGTAAATCAACTTGAAAGCCACATTAATGTTGGATTGTCTGTGCAGGTTACTTATGTAAGGCTGATCAACAGAGGGCTATAATAATCACATCATTGCAGCATTGCCCCATGCTGTACAATATAGAGATCGTCAGAGGAAATCCATGGTTGGCAACCATCGATGTCCCAGATCTGATGGAAATGCTTTTTCCAGTCAGTGCCGGTATTTGTGATGGTTGCCAACATTGCATAATATTTTCTGACTGCTGTCCCGATTGCTGCGGACGCCGCGTCACTGCTGAAAGAAGGAGAAACCAGTGTGTCCGCATTCGAGAACCATTTTGCATGCACAAACTTCAGTTCCCCACTGCTCATGTGTGCCACTACACTATCAATAGAAATACCAAACTAATGGTTGCCATGCCATGGCTATATGAAATGGAAATGTTGCGATTGCATCAATGCCGCCAATATTCTGATGGCCATCCTTGTAGAATGCCATGGTTGGCTGCGGGGGCAGGGCCATGATAATGTGATTCACTGCAAATCACATCATAATGCTCCTGGACCGTCCACCAGGTAAGTGGGCAGCCATGCATTTAGACTCGATCGCCAGGTAAGTGGCCAGGCATGGTCTTGGATCGCCAACCAGATAAGTGGGTAGGCGTGCTCCTGGACCGTCCACCAGGTAAGTGGGCAGCCATGCATTTAGACTCGTCCGCCAGGTAAGTGGCCAGGCATGGTCTTGGACCGCCCACCAGATAAGTGGGTAGTCGTGCTCCTGGACTGCCCGCCAGATAAGTGAGCAGGCATGCTCCTGGACTGCCCGCCAGATAAGTGGGCAGGCATTTTACTGGTCCGCCCCTAACAGGGATCTTTACAGAGCTTGAGATATCTGACATTCTATTTCCGTTTTGCTGTGTATCTGAGGTATTGTTCTCTATCAGTCATTTTCTGCAAAGGTGGGCTGAAAACCAGCTCTCACCCCCACGATCACAATCCCATATTTTCAGTTATGATAAGCTCCTGAAACCATTACATATATGTTTGTACATGTTATTCGTGTTTCTTGCATGCCAACCGATCTCTGTGCTGCGTATCGGCCCGCCGACTGCGGGGAGTATTTTGAATGGTATATACTTTCCCCTTATATCTGTTCTCCAGGATGTATTCTAATGCTGATCACCTATACTGTGACATATGTAACGCTTGTGGTCATAATACTGTCTCTGTGCCTGGTAACAATCAGATTGGAACCAATTATGGCACATCTTGGCAGATACCGTCAGGAGATCACAGCAACATTGTTCCTGGTTTCATTACACTATTCACCGTCATAGGTGCTATGTACAGACCACCTCGCTCTCCTCCTTGTGTGGTCAGGCTCCGGTAGGATCCCCCTGACCTGAGCACCTACCTTACACCGTACCTTTTGTGTTTTAGGGAAGTGATGAGGATGTGTCCGATAATGAGGACGGGGTGGAGATGGAGAAGTCCGAGAGTGAAGGAAGTGACTATGCTCCCAATAAGAAAAAGAAGAAAAAACTTAAAGAGAAAAAGGAGAAAAAAACTAAACGGAAAAAGAAAGATGGAGACGAGGAGGACGACGAGGAAGGATGCGTGAAGGTAACGCAGAGTGTATGAGGTTATAAGGGGCACATACACAATGCAGGGGGGAATACAGGTATTTATCTGGTGGGATGATGACCTGCGGTACACGAGGTAAGCTGGCCGGTACACGGGAAGCTCAGGGAATTATGGGGCAGACACAATAACTAGGCCATCGGGTGTAGTAGAACCTTCACTGAAGCTAGGTAAAGTCCTGCAACCTCAATATTTATGTGCATTTACCTTTTAATATTGGCATGAGACTACTACAAAGGTAAAGTAAGAAAATTAGGATGACCATACTTTTCAATACTCCTGAATTAAGTATCAGAATATGCGTCGAGCAACACACAGATTCAACGCAAGCCTGATCCGGTGAGCCGAGCGCCTGGCGTGTTGCAGCCACACTACGTATTTGAGGTGCGATGTATCAAGCCTTCGAGAGAGATAAAGCGGGAAAGTTGAACATAGCATCCAATCAGCTTCTAACTGTCATTTATCTAGCACAGTCCAAGAAATGACAGCTAGATGCTGATTGGTTGGTATGGGCTTTATCTCTCGCAAAGTGCATGGCATTTTTGCCCTTTTAGATGAATGTCAAACTGTCCTGACTGTATATTCCTGCCTTTACTGTTGAGAAGTACTGAATGGCGCATTGTACGCATTTTGTGTACGGACCGCCAGATTTAGGATAGGGATCCGTGGTCCCTACTTCATTTAGTAAAGAATGGCCCACCTTTGTCTACTAATAAAATTTGTAGACGGTGTGGAATTATTTACCGGAGGCGACTAACTGACATTTTGTAATACACAATTTGGGCTTTGTTCCCTACATTAGTTTTAGCTTTGTCATTTGCAGATTGTTGTTGTTAGATTGATATGTATTATAGAGCTAGGTTACAGCTACCACCCTCTTTTCACCTCCATCATTAGTAGAATACTTTTTTATTTTCAGGAAATAAAAGTTGCTAGCGCTGGTTCTCCTAGCTACAGGCAAAGCTGGGGTATAAAGTGGGCAGACCTGTCCTCTTTTTACTTAAACTGCATTAGATTATGGAAATATGTGTGTGATTTCCAGTGAACCAACTGCTGTGCAATTTTTTTTATTTTACCAAAGTTCACCTCTTGGGGGCGCCTATGCTCCATTACACCTTGCTGGCTATAGACTTGCCTATATGTGCAGTAAGGGTATTCCAAAGCTCCATACTGTGACAATTTACACATTCTGCACCTCATGATTTGGAGAGTAGGAGCTTTCAGCCTATTTTATGCTTCACCCCTTGGTTCTGGCCCATAGATGCCCTGTGACTACCGGGGCAGATCAAGCCTCGTCAGTGGCAGCATGGCAGCCTCAGTCGGAAGAGGGTGGATTGTAGATGAGGAATGGCAGGAGCAGGTCGCAGACAGACAATGAAGTGAGACAGAAATTGAGGTCAGGGGGACAGATGAACAGTAAAGATAGGGACAACCAGAGATCAGTAGCACATGCAAAGAATGTCGTCAGGAGCCAGCCACATTTAGGCCCATAGACCTGATTAGATAGGCCACAAAGTCAGCAACACATAGCTGAGGTCAGTCGCTATTTTTTGACATCTTTTGGGAAAATGATTCTTCCACAGAAAGGCAATTTCTGGTTATGTCCCCATGTGACGTTTTATATTAAGGATGTGCGGGCTCGGATTAGTTTGGATTTTCCCGCCAAATTCCGATTTTTTCCCGCCAAAAATCGGGTCTCAGAAAGAGGCAAAACGTCATCTTTCATGGACAGACATCATTATTCCTGGACAAAAGTCCAAGAAAGATGATGTTTGTCCATGAAAGATGACGTTTTAGCTCTTTCTGAGACCCGATTTTCGGCGGGAAAAATCCGAACTTGGTGGGAAAATCCGAACTAGTCCGAGCCCGCACATCCCTAGTTTTTATACAGCTAATCCCAGAACCCTGTCAGTTCTGTATATAAAAGGCTGCTGAGCTCCAAAATAAGAATTGTCAGATATCAGACGTAAAGGTGAAATAGAATTAGGGAGGAAATTAAATTAGACGCAATAAAATGAAAACTTAACGTCGGAGACGTTTTTGCAGACTTCGGGGGTTTTGGTGCGATATTTTTGCGTCTTTTGTCTATGTGTGCTACCGTTTTTCGCACTATCCTATTACAAAAGATGCTAAAAAGCATTTGCTTAAAAACTGTTTGTGGAGTAACCTGCGAAAACTACAGCACATTGGGGGGAAATCTGACTGTACCCCATAAAAAGGCTAACTGACATAGGAAATCACTTTAGAAGTGTATTAGTGGCCCTAATAAAAGTATTTGGGGTTCTTAAATTGTGTCAAATGGCTGTTATACTGTATATTTGTATAACAGGGTAAAAATGATAAAAAGCTATTTTTTGGGGGGGGTAAAATAATTGCTGGAGTTAAATTCAGGGTACATGAAAATGGGTGCAAGTATATTTTTGAGTCCAAAAAGTGCACTTTAAATTTTTTTCAAAAAATACACCTGGTGCAGCCACCTGCAATGTTCCATACAGCCCCCCCAAAACACCTGACCCACTACTTTAAACCCATTTTCCAACACTTTTAATTTTTCACACTGAAAATGACATGTCATTATATGCCAAATTAAGGTAATTAAAAAATAATTTTTGGCTAATTTGTCGGTAAGGGGAGCGTCCAAGGGGTCCTGAACCAAGGTCATTCAGACCCGCTCGCGAGCGCAGGATGCTCGCGAGTGGATCGATGTTACCCCAATGCGCATGCGCACGACAGAGGGAGCTCCGTCGTGCGCAAGCGCGAGACCCGGACAGCGACAGCCAAGCCGTCGCTCCGGGTCTCGCACCAAAGGGGGCGTGCTGTCGATGGTGACTGACATTTCCCTTTGGTGGGCGTGCCGGGGGCGTGGCTGCCAGATGGAGGCGTTCCATAGGAACGCCTACCGTCTGGGTCCGGCCACACTGACATCACACTGACATCACTAGTGATGTCAGTGGGAGTGATTTTGGCTCTGATAGAGCCAAAATCACTCCAGGGCTTGCGGTCACCGAGACCCTACCGCAGGGTCTCGTCGCAAGCCCGATGGTCGCGATGGTCTTGACCATCGCGACCATCTTTTTGGCCGCTCGCATATGCTGTGGGTGGTCACCCACAGCTATGCGAGCGGCCAGGAGGCTGCTCCATTTTCAGGTAGGAGGGCACTGATTCAGAGCGAGCGCTCTGGTCAGTGCGTCCGGCTCTGAATCAGGGCCCCAAGTCCCCACATTTTAGCCAAAAATAGGGATTTTGGACAACTTTTCATCTGCTCTGAGATGGGGAAAACTTTACGCCGGTTTTTGTCTATGGAGAATTCGCAAAACTTCAACAGTAGGATTGCACGATACGCATTTTTGTGCGCAAAGTTTGCACGTGCAAAAACTTTTCACAAAACCGCGGCTTTTTGCAGCTAATTGAATCCGGCCCTTAGTATGAAGCAGAAATGGTATCGCAGCCCCGTTATTGAGTAAAGTATTCCACATCCACTCCATTACAGACAGAGTAGGTCCCCTGTCACATATCTAGGAGCGTACAGTATATTGACAGGATGTAACGCAGGTTAAACAGAAGCATACGGTTATTCCAATGACTGATGTCTCTGCCTTGCCAGTGTGTGAGGGGGCCAGCCTCATGGGGCAGTTCTGCAATGGCTGCCAAGCTGTTACCAAGCTTCGGGCTGACTCTGACTCGGTCGCATTCGCGGCCTCCTTTCTGTGCGGCCATGTCAGAGAAGTGTACAGGTGTGACAATCCACCCGTGTATGCCGAACATCCGTGCGTGTAGAAAGCCATCCCACCTGTTGTTTTCCTGTCTGCAGCCATTATCAGCATCTAGTCTTGCTCCTACTCCATGCTGGCTGCAAAAGGTCCGTCTTAAACAAGCGTCGTATGTCCGTTCGTCCGAAAGCAGTTACATAGCGAGTTAGCATTTATCTGTGTCCTTCTGTTACGGAAATCCATGTAAGAGATGCTTCCATGCACACACATGTATCGGCAGCATACTGGTAAGCAGTTGGCTCTTTGCCCCTTGTAACCATCTCTTATATTTGTAATGCTATTCTTTCTCAAGGAACCAAAAAGCTCAGCACAGCTGATGGATGAGTGGGGCCTGGACAATGTGGAGTATACCTTTTCAGAAGAAGATTATCATACACTGACTAATTACAAGGCCTTCAGTCAGTTTCTGAGGTAAATCACTGAGGATTGATATATTTATATACACAGCAGACTGCTGTGTGCTTAGGCAACGCAAAATCTGTTGTTTGTGCAATGCTAATATTACACACAACACTACACATATGCAAAACACACAGCACACAAAATATACAACACACACAAATTCTGCACCACACACAATACACGTGAACACGTGACACACACGACACATAACACACCCACACGGAAACTTCTTTCCGAGTCTTCCTAGTAAAGTTACTGCTGACCATTCGCACATTATTGCCGGCGGCACTAATATGTAAATGAAAGGGAACTGATTTAGCAAGCACTTTGGAAAGACAGAATGAAAGATGGCTGCTGTGTAATTTGTAAACGCATCTTCCAATCGTTCCTTTCGGACTGTAATGGTGCATACACACGGCCCAGCTTAAAAGAACGATATAAACGATAATGTTATCGTTTGATCGTTTTTATCGTTCTTTTTTCGTTTTTGTTGATTGCGGGATCGTTAAGTCGTTTGGGGGGTTGGTGCATGTTGCTAGATGTTCGATATCGAACATCTAGCACATGCAGGACGATCAGACAACGATATCTGATCGTGTGTACGGGCCGTAAGAGACAGTGACACATAAGAGACAGAGACAGTGACTATTCCTCATGTTATGTTTTAAATACATCAGTGTTCTATTAGGGATCCGGTCAAGATGCCGGCGGATGGGATGCCGGATGTCAGGTTATAGATGCCCATCAGAATGCAGATGAAGGGATCAAGATACCGACGTCGGCATCCTGAAGGTAAGTATGCTGGTTAGGCCGAGGATGGGGGAGGGGTTAGGTTTAGGGACCTCCCTGGGGGGGGGGGGGGGTTAGGGTTAGGCACCGACCGTGGAGGGTTAGTCTGCAGGGAGGGGGGTTAGGCACCACCAGGGGGGGTTAAGGTTAGGCACCAACCGTGGAGGGTTAGGGTTAGGCTGCAGGGAGGGGGGTTAAGCACCGCCTGGAGAGGGTTAGGTATAGGGTGCGGGAAGGGGAGGATAGGTTTAGTCATCACCGGGGGGGAGGTTAGGGTTAGGCACCACAGGGGAGAGTTAGGGGGGGAGAGAGGGCGGGTTAGGTTACTTACCTGCCTCTGTCGGGATCTTCACCATCGGAATGCCGCTGCCGGGCTTCTGACCGCCGGCATCCCGTCCGCCGGTATATCATACTGATTCCTTTTATTATGCTGTAGGTCAGGTCTGCTTTTCGGTGACCTGCTTGATCACAGCTGGCTCAGGTAAAGATGGCAATCTCCATCTAAGGTCTTATACAGGGAGAGTGCAAACTATCCAAAACAAGAATCTTTAATCCACATTGTACCACATTCTATAGCTGTGCACACATGTGCCATGGGCCATAAGCATTCTTATTCCTCCTGCGCTGCTTACAAAAGAAAACAGGCCCTGTATGGCTATAATTATACCCAATGTCCCTACATAATGGATATTCCATTAGTACACTGAAAATCGCTTATTATCCGGAACAGTTTGTGGTTTGCAAACCAGCATTCTCCCCAATTATACAAGAAATACCTAGTTTAATGGATTATTCCCTTTTGCTGAGGGTAGTTAAGTGGTATATGTGATTATGCTAGAAGATGAATCGCTTTATAAGGCTTAAAGGGGACATACAGCCTATTCATAAGTAGAGGTTTTTTTCCCTTTATTTTTCTATAGATCTTAAATAATATAAGTTATTTTGCACACAAAGGGCCTGATTTATGTGTAGTTACACAATGTAAACCTGCCTCTTAGTGCAAAATTGAAGCCCTCCACATGTGCACAACTTGCATTTGTATTTAGAGATACACAGCTTTCATTTGCGCCCCTTTGTGAATGGAAAGGTGGATCAGGTATGTCCATGTCCATTTGTAGTAGAGTAACGGAGTTAAGCACGCCCCTTTTGGATCATCTTATTTTGCGTTATATAGATCTTAAAATACATGTGCACCACCCTAACCCGGGTTTTGGCTGACAATGATGGCTGTCGCAGCGGTGCTCCGGATGCATAAGTATTGAAGATTTAAGGTTGCATGTGTCTTTAGAGGAATATATATATATATATATATATATTTCGTATGGTGATATATATTTACTTTTTATTTGTTTACAGGCCTTTAATAGCCAAGAAGAATCCTAAGATCCCGATGTCCAAAATGATGACTGTGCTTGGTGCCAAATGGCGAGAGTTCAGTGCCAACAACCCGCTGAAGGGCAGCTCGGCGGCGGCGGCAGCTGCCGCTGTGGCCGCCGCTGTTGAAACTGTAGCAGTTGCTCCTCCGCTCTTGGTTGCCCCCCTGCCAACACTTCAACCTGCTCCTATAAGGAAGGCTAAAACCAAGGAAGGGAAAGGTATGTTGTGGACGGCATGATGGTGAAGACTACGCTCTAGAGCTCAACTTTATCAGTTTTTGTCTGCAAATGAATAAATAAGATGCCAATACCCTTTTTATAGGATGTCTGTGATTTTCTGTTGTAGAGAAGGCATATGACAGATTGGTTGTTGTACATTCATGTTAGATGGTGGCTGGGCAATCCTGAGTACCACTGTGTTACTGATAGCCTTGGGGACCAGTCTTGAGGCCAACACACATTTTCTTCTGTGCTACCAGTCACTTTTCACAGTGTTCAAATTCAGCGCTGTCTAATGTGTGAGTAAGACGTGAAGAGCGCAGTATAAGCCTTTTTATGCCTTTAATTGTATAGGTAAATCTGTATGGTGCTATTTAATGCCACGATTCACGGGTCTATCGAGATGGGGTGGGACCAAAATTACGCAATTCTAATTGAATCGCGTCATATTGGCTTTGCCCCCTCCCAATTCACCCGCGAATCGTGGCATTTTGCCGTGAAGGTTTGGGGCTTAATAACATGGTGCCCGCTCTCGCTTCTGTCAGGGGGGGATTTCTGGGTACTCAGAAACCCCCCCTCGTGCACCATTGCCATATTATGCGTAGGCAAAATCTTAGCTCTGTAAGCACTTTAGACAAGTACTTAAAAGCTTGATCTTTGCTTACGCTTAGGATTTAGGCATGAGTTAGACATGCTACTTTTTTTATTTTGATTTACAGAAAGAGACACCCCCATCCCCCTTCCCTTTCAAGAAATGAGGGAAAGATGTATCAAAACCTGTAGAGAATGGAGAAGTGAACAAGTGGAGAAGTTACCCATAGCAACCAATCAGCTACTGCCTGTCATTTTATAGAAGATAATTGATAAATGCTACCTCAAAGCTGATTGGTTGCTACAGGTAACTTCACCACTTGTCCACATCTCCACTCTTTACAAGGTTGTTTGATGCATCTCCCCCTGAGTGTATTATCTTTCTATGATACAAGGAATAGCAGATAGAAGCTTTTTTAGACCCTCCATTTTCTTACACTAGGTTTTCTAATGATGGGTTCCAGGGGTGTAGCAAGACCTATGGTGGCCCCATAGCAAAATTTCCCCCTGTGCAAATTATTTAGCAGTTTAGCAAATTTTTTAGCAATTCTATTTTATTAAAAATTATATAGTCTCCCTAATCCTAAATGTCTATGATATAACATGGCATATATTTGAAGGCTATGATTCACTAATAAATCAGTCAATGAGGTGAGCTGGAGGTGGAACCAGCTGGGCCAGTGACAGCAGATGCCCTGTAGCAGCACTCTGGTGAGAAAAGCCTGACAGTGCAACTCGCCGCAGGAAGAGGGCCTGGCCCCAGAGGCGGCCTGGGCCCCGTAGATCTGCTGCAAAATATGGAAAGGTGTAGTGTATATTATATATTGGGTGCTGAATCTGCGTCCAGGTCTCCAGTAGCATTGTGTCAACAGTCTGGTTTGGAGTTGGATCCCCGGAGGATAGGACAAGTGTGTACCCATCTTAAGTCATGCAGCGTCATATCAGATGAATAATTTGCTTTATCCATTTTTTCTAAATCAAAAACTGCAGATAAAATGGAGGGAGGTGTCTGAAGGGGTAAGTGTGACAGGCCAAAATTTGTTATCTAGTCCTTTCCTGAAGTTGTTATGTAGATTCTTTTTCAGTAGATTTGCTGTTCAGGACCTTAATGGAAGATGTAATCCAATCAGTAGTCATTATCCAAAGTCACATAAATAAAGCAGGAACTACTCAGAGAGTATCAATGTAGGATAAAATGTCTCCACAAAATGGCTGCCAGTAGCCGGGCATCCTTTATATAGGGCTGTGACCTGTACTGTGACATCACAATACATGCAGGCAGCAGCTAGAGATGGCTATAGGCACAAAATGGCTGCCAGTAGCTGGGCATCCCTTATATAGGGCTGTGACCTGCACTGTGACATCACAAAGTATGCAGGCAGCAGCTAGAGATGGCTATAGCTTAGATCAGCTCTGTGCTCAGATGCCCTGCAGCAGCACTCTGGTGAGAATAGAAAATCCGGGGCTCAGGAGATGGCAGTGTAACTCTGTGCTGGGAGAGGGCTGGGCCTCTGAGGCAGCCTGGGCCCTGTAGGGCACTCTCTGCGCCTAGTATAGCTATACCCTGGATGGCCATTTCCTAGGGGTAATTTTTATTTTTAAATAACCCTTGATCTGTTGTCTTGAACCCTATATTAGTAGATTCGGGTGCGCTAATCTAACTGGTACCAAACTTGTGTATAACTTATGCTAATAGTTTGGTTCCCTTAGTAGGGGAGACATATTGGAGTCTTCTGTGACTTTTCATGGCCCCCTTATTAAAAATAAAAAAATTTAAATCTAAAAGGAAAGTAAAACAAAATGAAATCCTTCTATGGTATCTAGGCGTATAGCTGTTTAGAATATTCTGTGCACCATCACGTTTGTCCCACAATGCCAGAAGGGGAAGATCCAAATCACCCTGGGGGGAAAAAATTTAAAATAAAACAAAAGCTACAATCTACTAAATCAAATTTACCTGGGGAAATAAAAATATAAATAAAAATCAAACCTAATTCCATGGAATCTCCATAACCTGCACATTCATCGGGCACAGTTTGGAGAAATAGTTTAGGTACCCAGATAAAGGAAGAGGTTTTCCACGTACTGTAAATTATTCTCTGCCCCCCGCAGTTACATAATGGCAAAGAAAACGATAGAATAGGTCTCGCACAGGAAAAAAAAAAAAACACCCTCAGACTGTTTTCTATTGTTGTTCATTTATTTTTGCAGTTGCGGCTTCTGTGATCTGTTGCTGCATCCGGAGACTCAGCATCGGATCACTGGTGTGACCATCAGACATCTGAGAGACCCACAGGTTACTAGGGATGTCCAGTATAATCACACTGCGAAGGGAGGTACAGACCCTGGCCTCTGTACGCCTTGAAAACGCGGCCGACGCGCCCCCGTTTTAAAGAACACAATATGTTGACAGCCCCTCCCCACCCAGAAATGACTGCTGCATGTCAGTCATACTGCGGCTTAGGGGGCACTGCGACCGTCGTCACAGACACAGATCGGCACGTGCGCAGTTCAGATCCTGCGCAGAATGCAATACATAAGAGTTGTATGTAGCCATCAGGTTTGCGTACAACTCTAAGGGGTCTATTTACTAAGCAGTGTTAGGAGACAGAGTGAAAAGTGATAAGGTGCCAGCCAATCAGCTCTCAACTGTCATCTCACAGGCTGTGTTTAAAAAATGACAGTTGGGAGCTGATTGGCTGGTACCTTATCACTTTTCACTCTGTCTCCTAACACTGCTTAGTAAATAGACTCCCAAATTAGTTTATGATTATAATTGTGCAGTGATATATGTTATGTTTAACTTTGTACCCTGCAGAGGTCAAAATTATTTTTCCTTAGAGATTCAATGCAACGAACAGTCTGACCATGAATATGCAAACATTGGCGTACAACTGCGTATATATTCTCCATGCTACCAATTTTACACGTTAGAATACTGGAACATTAGTGTGACGATCCTTAATATCATTAGGCGCCTTACAGCACGACAAGGCAGTACTCACTGATCTGAGAGGGAGCGCTAAACAAGCATAGCTCAGTCATGAGGGTGCAGTGACTTTTGGTTTATGTGTACTTTGGTGCCAGCGCCTGTGTCATATTAACGGGATTACAGTTCTAAAATTCTAACACAAGTAATAATAAGTGACACAAAAGAAATGTAATGCAAAATTAATTTTTGCTTTTAATTGATGTGGTTTGCATATGTTTAGATTAACCCGAGTGCTTGCACAAAGAGTTGAATGCAAAGAGGCCGGTTGGTGCAAAGTTGAACGCACACATGGTTGCCTAGGGTATCTGAATAGGGAGGCAATCGGGAAGCCGACTGCCTAAATACCGGCAGCCGGCTTCCCGACTGTCATTTCCCGGCAAGGGTGAAATGCCGGGCGTCTAGATGTAGACGCCCGCATTTCCCCGACGCCGGGAGACCAGCGCCCGGCATCCCGATCGTAGGGATGCCGGGCGCCGCGAGCGTACAGCCGCGGGGGGGGAGGGTTAGGTTTAGGGCTCCTGGGGGGGACTTAGGGTTAGGCACCCCCTCGGGAGGGTTAGGGTTAGGCAGCGGGGAAGGGGGTGGTTAGGGTTAGGCACTTAGAGGGGGGATTAGAGTTAGGCACTTGGGGTGGAAGTTAGGGTTAGGCACCCCTAAGGAGGGTTAGGGTTAGGTTAGTAACTACTTACCTATCCACGATCGGGATTTCCAGCGCTGTCGGGCTTCCGCTGCGTCTCACTCTGCTCCTGTCGGGCTGCCGCTGACGGGAATCGAACCGCCGGCCATGCAGCCGGCGGTATTTCATACCAATTCCTCTGAATATAGGCGCAGGCAAACGCAGCTATGCAGATTCGCACGAAATGTGGGCGCATCGAGGTGGAACTGGGGAGGGAAGGCTATTCTCATGTAGGCAGTGAGGGCCAAACATGGACCATCAGACCTGCAAATCACGATTGCGCTGCTGAAGACAAATCTTTTTCACCTGCTATATGGAGGTGCAAGTAGATGACGAGTGTCGGGAAATAGCCGCAGGTGGAAATACTTTTTTTTCTAGAACTTTTCTTTTGTGTGAAAATTACTTCCAACTCCTCATCGTGCCCCTAGTCTAAACCATATGTGGTATATTACAATGACACACCTATATTTGCCTGATACATTGTTCATGCAGTGTTCAGTAAGAACAAAATATACAGTATGTAAAACTATAGATGCATGTGCTTTAAAGCTTTCATTATTATTATACCTGCACTCATCAGGCAAAGCATTGTAATGGAGGTTCCCAAACACCGCCAATACAGTCCAAGTCTTAAGGCTATCCATTCCGTTAAATCAAATCGCAGAGGTACTTAATAAGGGCCTGATTCAGCCGAGGGCGCAGTATATTTTTTTGCGCAGATTCCCGATGTTTTTTAATCTGTGCATGTGTCAGACCGGTACTGCGCAGTACGGGTATGCATTGCCGCTCGCAGTGTGGCTGCAGACTGTCAGTGATTGACAGTCTGCTGCCATTTCAGGGACGGTCTCTGTTTCCCAAAACGGTGGCGTGCCGCCGCCGTTGTGGGGGAGTTACGTTGACTGACAGAGATTTTGTGGCCTGTTTTGCTCATCTGCGGTCATGGGTCACTTAGCCGGCTACTGGTCTCGCAGGTGATCTAATGATAAGTTCTCGAACGCAACTCGGATCAGGAATACATGCAGGAGGCGTGTCGCCACCTGCTGCATTACCGTATTACATCTATCGCAGCTGCTACTGTGTAAGCAGCTGCAATAGCTTATGTGTCCTTTGCTGAATCAGGCTCTAAGTCACCTGTGCTCAAGCAGGGATATTCTTAAAACGTGGACTGTAATGGCAAAGTTTGGGAACTTCTGCATTATAAGTACATTAAAGTCTTGCGTTACATATTTACCATTAATGTCAGTTTTATGACGAGTCGCTGTTAAATAAAAACAGTACCTTTGTTCTCTCTCTCTCTCTGAAAGATTTATAAGCTGTATATAGTAATTCATTTATTTTCTTGATAAAACAATTTGCACATAACCCTGTGTTTCATCCTATAATACTAGTGCTGCAGACAACGTAAAGGAACTAAAGTTTCCATGAGTGTTATTTATGAACATTGCTGAGTGGGACATGTTTGCACCAAGCTGTGGTTACAATACTTCATGGGCTGTTACTTGCAGCTGAATACCCCAAGGGCCCAGCGGTCCTGTAATACAGAAACGTCCAATCATTTTCATTCACCAACTGTAAATGGCAGCAGAGGGGTTGTGTGAGCGGGAGGACCAATCAGAAGCCGCCGTCTCTCACACCCCCGACCACAGCGGGATGCACCTTAGCACAATCTTTCACTATGTCCAAGAACAGGTTTAAAAGGAAAGATCAATAGGGGTATTCAATATGGAGCGAAAACGCTGTTTCTGCGAGCTTTTCGCTCGGATGACGTAATTTTTGCCGCTTTTACTTTTACACCGTATTTAATTTGAAAACTTTTCGCCGGTGCGAAAAGTATAGTGCATTCGACCCTGCGAAAAAGTATCACCAAGGAATGGGTGGCGAGAAAAAGTGCAGAATTGGGGTTTTGGGGTGCAACATTTTGGAAACCACCCTGCAACCTTCAGACAATCCCCCAAAGGTAAACTGTGTCAAATTTTTTTTTAAAAATACCTCAGAAGATCCCAAAAAAAGCACTTTCATTTTGGGGGCGAAAAAAAAATGGGGAGGTAGAAAGTTAAAAACTAGCAAACTACAATCTAGGGGGGTCCCCAAGTATGCCCCAGGTGTTTTTTTCATTGCAGGTGTTTGTGGCAGGGGGATTTTTCACATTTTTGAAAACTTCACTTTAGCAACTTTTAAATATCCTCACCCCCCCCATTGCTTTTTACCTTTTTTGTTACATTACAACCTGTTATTTATTTATTTTTTTAATAAGAATTTTATGTGATGGATCTGCACAAAATAGTCTAATTTGGTGAGGTAAAATGAGAAAAATATATATAAAAAAGAATCTGAAAATTGGCATGTACATATGTAATCACCCGCTTTGCTCTGGCACAAACCCAAAACATCCCATCACCCCAAGAACACCATCCCCACAGTGAAACGTGGTGGTGGCAGCATCATACTGTGGGGATGTATTTCAGCAGCAGGGTCTGGGAAACTGATTTGAGTCGAGGGAAAGATGGATGGTGCTAAATAGAGGGATATTCTTGAGGAAAGCCTATTTCAGTCTGCCTGTGATTTGAGACTGGGACGGAGGTTCACCTTCCAGCAGGACAATGACCTGAAGCATACTGCTAAAGCAACACTCGAGTGGTTTAAGGGGAAACATTTAAATGTGTTGGAATGGCCTAGTCAAAGCCCAGATCTCAATCCCATTGAGAATCTGTGGTCAGACTTATAGATTGCTGTTCACAAGCGGAAACCATCCAACATGAAGGAGCTGGAGCAGTTTTGCCTTGAGGAATGGGTAAAAATCCCAGGGGCAAGATGTGGCAAGCTCATAGAGACTTATCCAAAGCGACTTGCAGCTGTAATTGCCGCAAAAGGTGGCTCGACAAAGTACTGACTTTAGGGGGGGTGAATAGTTATGCACGCTGAAGTTTTCTATTATGTTGTCCTAAATGTTGTTCGATTCACAATATTGCAAACAAAAAGTATGGTGGTCGCTCACATCAGCTTAATGACATTGCAGAGGTGCTTGTAAAGGGCGGGGTTTACAATGAACTACAGAAAAAAAAAGCACACTGCAGCAATATCAGCAAAAATACTTGAATCCTACATAATTATAGAAATTCAGAGGTATTAGTTACATACATTTGCAAATATACGAATAAGCGCCGGGCCAACGTCAAGGCCCCTCTATACCATCCCTAACATTATGGGGTTCACGTCCGAGGCACAGGGAACCCCAAAAGAATCTAGCCAAGGACCATCCCCAGGGCATCACACGAAAAAGGGAAAAAAGGTGCTAGTGAAGTGTAAAGTATAGATGTGTAAAGATAAATCAATAAGTGCTAATATAATGAGAAAGAATTAAAATTACATAAATAATAGACAAACAAATATAAAAGTAATGAAAAAATATCTATGTGAATTAAGTGGTGATGCCCTGAAAAAGGTCCAGCCAGAGCAACTCCGGGGGCCCCATGCCCAAACGCTCACCCCAAAATAATTGTTGCTACCTAATAGTAGCACCCACTCTGGGTCATATAATTACAAATTAATGTACTGCACAATAACAGCACATGTATAAGCCGAGAGCTGACTCATCTAGGAGGCCCGGCGCTTAATCATATATTTGCAAATGTATGTAACTAATACCTCTGAATATCTATTCTTATGTAGGATTCAAGTATTTTCTGTGATTCACAATATAAAAGAAACCACAACTTCACAGTTGTAGGCATGTTCTGTGAATGAAATGATGCACACCTTCAAACAATCCATTTTAATTCCAGGTTGTGAGGCAACAAAACATGAAAAATGCAAAGGGGGGTGAATACTTTTGCAAGCTTTGCATGTGCTTTAAAGCTTTCATTATTATTATACCTGCACATATCAGGTAAAGCATTGTAATGGAGGTTCCCAAACGCCGCCAATACAGTCCAAGTCTTAAGGATATCCATGCCGTTAAATCGACTGAGGTGCTTAATAAGGGCCTGATTCAGCCGCAGGCGCAGTATATTTTTTCACGCAGATTCCCGATGTTTTTGAATCTGTGCATGTTCCGGACCGGTACTGCGCAGTACGGGTATGCGTTGCTGCTCGCAGTTCGGCTGCAGACTTTCAGTGGCGTGCCACCGCCGTTGTGGAGGAGTGACGTTGACTGACAGAGATTTCCTGGTCTGTTTTGTTCATCTGCGGTCATGGGTCACTTAGCCGGCTATTGGTCTCGCAGGTGATCTAATGATAAGTTCTCGAACGCAACTCGGATCAGGAATACATGCAGGAGGCGTGTCACCACCTGCTGCATTACCGTATTACATCTATCGCAGCTGCTACCTGCTACCGTGTAAGCAGCTGTGATAGCTTATGCGTCCTTTTGCTGAATCAGGCTCTAAGTCACCTGTGCTCAAGCAGGCATATCCTTAAAACGTGGACTGTAATGGCAAAGTTTGGGAACTTCTGCATTACAAGTACATTAAAGTCTTGCGTTACATATTTACAATTAATGTCAGTTTTATGATGAGTCGCTGTTAAATAAAAAACAGTACCTTTGTTCTCTCTCTCTCTGATAGATTTATAAGCTGTATATAGTAATTCATTTATTTTCTTGATAAAACAATTTGCACATAACACTGTGTTTCATCCTATAATACTAGTGCTGCAGACAACGTAAAGGAACTAAAGTTTCCATGAGTGTTATTTATGAACATTGCTGAGTGGGACGTGTCTGCACCAAGCTGTGGTTACAATACTTCATGGGCTGTTACTTGCAGCTGAATACCCCAAGGGCCCAGCGGTCCTGTAATACAGAAACGTCCAATCATTTTCATCACCAACTGTAAATGGCAGCAGAGGGGTTGTGTGGACGGGAGGACCAATCAGAAGCCGCCGTCTCTCACACCCCCGACCACAGCGGGATGCACCTTAGCACAATCTTTCACTATGTCCAAGAACAGCTTTAAAGGAAAGATCAAGTTGCACAAATTTCAGACCATCATGTCCTAAATATTGTAGATCTACATAACATTTGATTGTACAAGAATGCGATATATAACAGTTATCAGTGTATTATACATCTATGCTGGTAATGTACAATGCTACTACTATTTATATGAGGGAGGTTATTAAACACTATGATCACCATTATATATAATGGTAATTATAAATGGGAGTAAGGCACTTATATCAAATTAATTTGCACTACTTTTTGACAGCTGCAGTTATTTATGGGCAAATCCCCTGATGCATTTGTAAAGCTGATCTGGCCCCACACTTGGATCGTAGGGGATCTATAATATGATAATGTTTTCATATTTAGGACCTGGCGTGAGGAAAAAGTCAAAGTCAAAGGATGGAAAGAAGAAAGGTAAAGGGAAGAAAATAGCAAACCTGAAGTTTAAAATTGGAGGCATGGCGAGCAAAAGGAAAAAGAGGTCTTCGGTAAGCGAACGCAAACCTTGGATCAACAGAGTTTACACTTTGGAATGCTTAGGTGCTGGATCAGGATTCCGTGCACTTGGTGCCCCCTCTGCACACAGGCTCCATTCACTTATTATAGGATTAACAACTATAATGTTTAAAGCATAATTCCACCTACTGTAGCTAGAATCGCCCTTCACCCCAGCTACTGCACTGTGGGGGTCCCATGCTACTTCCGTCTGTTCTCCCAACAGGTCATTCATCCAGTCACTGGGGGGGGGGGGGTTTTCTTCCAAACAGTGGAAGTCCATCACTAGTTTTAAGAAGGAGGGAACCGAAGAGAAGATACAAAAATAGGGATCATAAAGGGGGTGTCTGGGGGTGTTCTCATAGCATGTGGATGTGGGTTACACTGTCTGTCCCGGGCCAGGTTAATTATAACCGCTATCTGCGGGAATCGGTGCTACTGTACATAATGAATACCAGTAATCACAGACCCAACCGCCAGGACTAGTTCTTTGTGTATTAATAAGCTGTGCCCTTATATGTATTGGATGAACCCAAAAAATAGCTGACTACACTGTACATAGGCAGCCAGGGCACATATGTAATGGTTTCTTTTTTGCTCTGTAGCAAATCCTGATAGGGCAGAGGTTCCCATCCACTGTCCTCAAGGCACACTAACAGTCCAGGTTTTAAGGATAGCCATAGTTGAGCACAGGTGACTTAATTGGTACCTTAGTTATTTTGATTTAACCATCTGTGCTTAAGCATGGATATCACTAAAACCAGGACTGTTAGTGTGCCTTGAGGACCGAGGTTGGGAATCACTGTGATAGGGCAATGAGAAATATTAGCAGCTACATTGTACTGATTTGTGATAATAACACAGATCCTTTTAATTTTCGGCCCCACGCAGAGTGAGGAGGATGAGAGAGAGGAATCTGACTTTGACAGCGCCAGTATAAACAGCTCATCCGTACGGTCGGACATCTCCAGTAGTCTCGGGAAGAGAGCAAAACGGGGGAAAAAAAAAAAGCGAGGTAAGAACCATTTGGCTGGTGCTCCTGGCTGGAGGGTACCCTGCGCTGAGGCTCTCTGGGATGTGGGATTGGGGAGTGTGAGGTCTCAGGAGAACTGTCAGAAGAAAAGTTTGTACATAGAACACATTGTATCAATTCATTTTTTAGCACAGGTAGATTTTATCAGGTTGTCACAGTGGGGCTTTGCATTGTACACTGCTCATATACTGATCATCAGCTTGTGGATTTCCATTGTACACTGGTAAACGGATTGAGATTTTAGACACCCATTGTTGGAGTGGCATCGGTGAGGGGGTGGGAGGGAAGGCAGCAAGAACTGATGGGCAGGGTGTGGCGGGCAGGGGGTGGAATGAGGTGACCCTGTCCAATTTACTTCTATACATATATTTCTGTTGCATGAGATTTAATGGATGAACGGAGAAATCACTTTCAGGTCGTTCTCTACGTAGGCCGTTAGGTGACCATACAGTTTCACAAAGCATGCCGGAAAAATGACTCCTGTAATGTCCCCATCTTACCACTGTAACCAAACTCCGTTACTAAGTAACGGCTACATCACAGTCACTGACTTCTGACCCCTCCTACCAGTGTCAGTGATGTCATCAGCTGAGAGTTCCCACACCTACTGAGCCTGTCAGACTCAATGAAATGCCATTCAGCCTTATTATATAGATAATATCAGTCCCTGTCCAATCAAACCCAATGATCAGTCCCTGTCCAGTCAAGACCCAATGACTAACCACAGACCAAACTGTTGTTTTTCTTTTTTTGCTTTTGTTTGTTTCAACTGCTTTTCCTTTTTCTTAATCAATAAAAAAAAGTGAACTTATGGCCATGATATGAGGTTCAATTTATCCTGCAGTCATTATACTGTTCATTACCTGACATGGAATATGTCTATCTGCCTTTCTGCCTTGTCTTCTAGCTGCAGAGAGCGATTGTTAGAATTTACATTATTTCAGAGTGGAAGGAAACCTGCTAAGAGCCACAAGTGACCCGCGCACTTTTACCCTTACAGTTTTGCGCAGCTGATAATAATAAATGAAGGCATACTGACCTATGATAACCATCCACATTCGACTTTAAGGGTGCATAATGTTTTCTCCATGTAGCTGAAGTCGGTGAAGGAGACGGCTATGAAACGGACCATCAGGATTACTGCGAAGTTTGTCAGCAGGGAGGAGAGATAATACTATGTGACACGTGTCCCCGTGCCTATCACCTTGTCTGCCTGGATCCAGAACTGGAGAAAGCCCCTGAGGGCAAGTGGAGCTGTCCGCACTGTGTAAGACGTTTGCTTGATGAGTTGTCAGCATTGTAAGCGAGCTCTGTATAGGGGAAGTGCTGCTCTATGGTTCTCACCCACCATTCCCTGTATTAGTGCCCAATGTAGGTCACTTCGTAATGCATCATGCTTGCATAAGGAATGTAAGTGGCAGCTATTAAACTGTTAGGCCAAGGAATATATATTAATATATAAAAAAAAAATTTGATGGAATATTTTCTATATTTTTGTCAAATCTCCATTTTTACTGCAAAACAAAATTAGTTAAAAAGAGAACATGTGCATTCAAAGTTGCCATTGTATTACTGGTCATATACCTGGGATGGAATATACCTGGGATGGAATTCACCAACAAATTCTGTAAATTGTTGTTACCTAGGAGACTGTAAGCCATGAACTGGCTTTTGAGCATTACACTATTGTTTATCACCCATTCAGAATTACGAGGTATGTCTATTAAATAACGAGACTGATTAAATAACTCATCTTTATTTATTGGTATTACAAATTTAATGTTTGTCCCCTTCAATATACTCCCCATTTGCACTAATACATCGCTGTAGTCTTGTTTTCCACTGGTGGAAGGCATGGAGCTAATCAATTTCTGTTAGTTGTTTCAACATATCTGCTGTTTTCTACTTTACAGAATCAACTGATTCAAACTGTGTCCCTTTATTCACTGATTTAACTTTTAGGAAAAGATAAAAGTAGCAAGGTGCTAAATCGGGAGAATATGGAGGATGTATGAGTGTAGTAATGTGATTGTCGGTCAAAAACTGCTTCACAGAAAGTGCTGTGTGATCAGGCGCATTGTCCTGGTGAAGAATGAAACTATTTTTCCACAGTTGCGGCCGTTTCTTTCTGACTCTTTCTCTCAGCTTTTTCAAAACTTCCTTATAATAATGCCGGTTACCTGTTGTGCCTTCTGAATCCCATTCTTGCAACATTACACCCTTGATATCGAAAAAACTGTACAAAAAATTTCAAAATGACGCGTTGTTCAACTTTTAAACTTAGCATTTCTACATCAGGGTCCATAGGGTATCTACAGGATACCTTGGGTATAGGTGATGACGTCAGGCATCGGACACCATAGAGTTAAGTTTTCAGCCTCCCAGGATGCACTAGGGTCCCCCTCCTATACCCCGCCCCCGAGCCAAGACATCTCAGTTTCGTTTGGTGCCCGGCCGGAGTCGGATGCACCTGCTAGAGGGGGGCTAAGGATAGCCCCTGAAGTTTCTTCAATGCAGCTGTGGCTGCACATCTGGAAGTACAGCATGGACAGTCAATGCTGATGTCCATGCTGTCTTCCCTACACCCCCGACGGTACCAGAACGCCGGTGCTGGTAAGCATCTGGGGTCACAGCTAGCGGTGACCCCAGATGTTTGGGACCATGGCCGGATCCAAGGGGGCAGCAGGTAAGCAGCGGGGTCCCGCTGTGGGAACCTGCTGACACATGGTCCAGAGATCCCAGGCAGGGGGCTCCCTGGGGACTGGCTGCAGCGTGGAGCCAGGTACCTAACCTGCGCTTCCACTACCCCCCTGGGACAGCGGACCGCAGCTGAGCGGTAGCGCTGCGGCGTCCCAGGGGTTAAATGCATGCCAGGGGAGCGTGCCTTCCCTGTAACACAGCCGGCGCCTCCCCCGCTGCACACAGCCCTCTCTGCTGTGCTGACTGGCCCTGTGGCAGCGCTCCTCCCCCAGGCCGGCCTCCTCTCTGCTCTGTGGCCATCTTTCCTGGAAGCATGGTGAGCGCTGTTGGACGCTGAAGATCGGTGGCATCGCGGTCTGGGTCCCCCGGCATACCTCTCCTCCGTTTGCTTAAGGTCTGTGTATGCAGCGCTGTGTCCTACCAGGCTCTGTGTCTGCGTAGTTGAGAATCAGCGCTGATAGTGCAGGAATTGATTTGTTTGCAGTGTAAGTGACTTCTGCTAGCGTCTGCTGCCTGTACTTTCACTTTCTACTGTCAGCCATTTCACTGTCCCTGATCTTTTTCTGCTAAAGCCCTTGCGGTGCGGTGATTGCAGGGTGGTTCTCCCACTATACTAACAAGTATCAGTGAGAGGGGTCACATACTTACCATCATGTCTGAGAGTGATTTTCCTCTCCAGCTTATTTGTACTACGTGTAAGGTACCAATAGAGGAGGGGGAGGGTAACGTGGAGGGGCAGTGTTATTTATTGGCGCGGCCAATTACTGTCACGGCTCCGGTACAGGAGCCGCCCTGGGCTTGTTTCGCCAAAGCGCTTACAACCCTCGTGGGCCAGTTAGCTCCGCAGCCTGCGTTCTCACCGATGGGATTGTCCCAGCAGTCAGTGGTGTCGTCACCCATGCAGGGCTTCCCGAGACAATTGATGGTACCCCACAGTCTCCCTATTTCCCCTCCCCGAGTCTTTCAGGAGCTTGCGTGGGTTAATTCACTGACTAGTTCTGTACAGCACTTGTCGGACGTGTTACAAGGGGAGTCTGTGTTGAGGCCACATAAGCGGCCAATGGCATCTCTGTCCGCTCCTTATGAGGATGACGACGTGACGTCCGATGATGGGGAGATTCTGGATCTTTCTGACCAGGAACCTCTCCGTACTAAAGAATCGGACGCTAGGTCCAAGGTGTATATTCCTGGACTTATTCGGGCAGTCCGCACAGCTTTAGTGATTGAGGATGAAGATCCTCCTTTGTCCAAGTCAAAATATGCCTTTTTTAAGGATATTAAGGGTGACGCCACAGTGTTTCCTCTTTCGGGTCAGTTAGTGGACCATTTAGAGGAGGCGTGGAAACATCCTGGCAAACGGTATCAGCCTCAGAGACGCTTGGCGGTGGCTTATCCGTTTGCGGATAATTATTTTTATAAGTGGGAATCCCCTCCACAGGTAGATTCTCATGTGACACGCCTAGTTCGTAGTGCCACATTGCCCATGCTCTCCATGTCTTCTTTGAAGGATGCTACGGTCCGTAAGGTGGAGATCTGCCTAAAGTCCGTTTATTCCCTTGCGGGGGGGGGGCAGCTAGGCCGGCTATGGCCATTTGTTGGGTAGCCAGAGCTATGGAGTGCTTAGCTGATAGTTTGGAGGCGTCTTTCGATTCCGACCTCTCAGCTGAACAGACCGAGTTGATAGGCAATCTCCGGAATTCGGCCACTTATATCAATGAAGCGGCTTTGGATATCAGTACCCTGGCGTCTCAGATTTCTTCGGCAGCAGTAGCTGCTCGTCGCACCTTATGGTTGCGATCTTGGAAGGCGAACGCTCATTCCAAAAAGGGCTTGGAAGCTTTGCCTTTTAATGGAGAAGTCCTATTTGGTCCGGATCTGGACAAAATTTTAGCCACGCTGGCGGCAGCCAAATCTGCATATCTCCCGTCTGCTGCAGTTCCTTCCAGTTCAGGTACGTCGTCCTTTCGGCCTTACAGGGCCCACGGTAGGCCTAAAGCACAGTCTTTTTCCCGTCAGGCTGGCCCCAAAAAATCGGCCAAGCCCCGGAAACAGGCCTGTAGTACCAGACGTCCGGCCCCTAAGCCAGATGACAAGCCTGCTGCCTGACGGTCCGGGCCTCCCTTTGGGGGATCCCAAAGTGGGAGGCCGCCTGCTGCAGTTTGCCCAGTGTTGGTCGGTTACCACGACAGACACTTGGGTTCTCGAGGTGGTTTCTCACGGGTACGCCCTCTCCTTTCGGCACAGGCCCCCGTCTCGATTCTTCACCACGGGTCTTCCATCAGACTGGAACAAAGCCTTGGAACTGCGGAAGGTTTTGCACACTATGGTCCAAGCTGGAGTTATAGTGCCTGTTCCATTCCCCCAGAGGGGCCAGGGTTTCTATTCCAATCTGTTTTTGGTGCAGAAACCCAATGGGTCGTATCGTCCGATCCTCAACCTCAAAGCACTCAACAGGTCTTTGCGGGTGCCGAGGTTTCGGATGGAGACCCTACGGTCCATCATTCTGGCGCTGGAACCTGGGGATTACATGGTGTCGTTGGACATACAGGACGCTTACCTGCATGTCCCTATTCTTTTACGCCATCAACAGTTCCTCAGGTTTGCAATCCGCAACAACCACTTTCAGTTCCGGGCGTTACGTTTTGGGCTGGCGACAGCACCACGTGTATTCACGAAGGTGATGGCGGTCATGGCGGCTTCCCTGCGGCTGCAGGGAGTCCGCATGTTGCCGTACTTGGACGACCTTCTGTTGGTGGCAGGATCTCCAGAGCTCCTTCTACGCCACTTGGACCTGACCATTTCGGTACTGCAACGGCACGACTGGTTGATAAACTGGCAGAAGTCCACCCTGATCCCGTCTCAGAGGATTCTGCACCTCGGAGCCTTACTGGACTCCGGACAGCAAAGGATCTTTGTGACGGGGGAAAAGATCTCTGCCTTGCAGTTGAGGGTGCGCAGTTGTCTGCAGAATCGCCGTGTGTCTGCACTCGGCGATGAGGTTACTGGGCTCCATGGTGTCAGTATTCGACATGGTGGAATATGCCCAGTTTCACTCCAGACCTCTGCAGCAATTGATCCAGTCCAAATGGAATGGACTGCCTCAGAGTCTAAAATCCCAGACGATGGTGCTCACTCCGGAGGTTCGCCTGTCCCTAGCCTGGTGGTTGCAGACGACCCATCTCAACAAGGGTCGTCCGTTCTGGGTGACGAATTGGGTCCTGTTGATAACGGATGCCAGTCTTCGGGGCTGGGGAGCAGTCACGGGTCCACACTTGTTCCAGGGCAGGTGGACTAGGGCGGAAGCAGAGCTTCCAATAAACATCTTGGAGCTCCGCGCGGTTTTCAATGCTCTCCAGCAGGCACATCGGGTTCTCCAAGGTCACCCAGTGTAGGTCCAGTCGGACAACGCTACCACCGTGGCCTACATAAATCGGCAAGGAGGAACCCGAAGTCGGGCTTCTCTCGTAGAGGTGTCCCGAATCCTGGTTTGGGCGGAGCGCAATCTCCCGGCCATATCAGCAGTATTCATCCCGGGAGTCCTAAACTGGGAGGCGGACTTTCTCAGTCGCCAGGATGTTCATCCGGGGGAATGGTCTCTGCACCAGGACATCTTTCAACTTCTGGTGGACAGGTGGGGTCTTCCAGAGATCGACCTCATGGCGTTACGGCACAACAACAAGTTGCCGGTGTTCGGGGCTCGCACAAGAGACGAAAAGGCGTCTCTGGTGGATGCTCTGTCCGTCCGGTGGACGTTCCGGTTTGCTTATCTGTTTCCTCCGTTTTCCCTTCTTCCACGGGTAATCCGGAAATTCAAACAGCTCCCGCGTGGCCCCGGAGGCACTGGTTCTCAGACCTCCAGGGACTGTCCGTGGACATTCCTCTGCGGTTGCCGTTACGCCCGGACCTCCTGTCACAGGGTCCTTGTCTTCACCCAGACCTGACTCGGCTGTCTTTGACGGCGTGGCTGTTGAGACTGCCATTTTAAGGTCCAGGGGGTTTTCCAGCTCTGTAGTGCTAGGGGCTCGGAAACCATCCTCTGCAAGGATATACCATCGTGTGTGGCATACGTTCTTCCAGTGGTCTTGGCCGAGAGGTTATGCTCCTCGGGAGTTCCGTCTGTCTAGAGTGTTAGCTTTCCTACAGGCGGGACTGGACCATGGGCTTCGCCTTGCGTCTCTGAAGGTACAGGTGTCTGCCCTATCCGTCTGGTTCCATCGTAGGATTGCTGCAATCCCTGATGTGCGCACCTTTATGCAAGGTGTCAGAATTCAGCCACCCTTTGTTCCGCCGGTGGCGCCTTGGGATTTAGCTGTGGTCCTGAGGGATCTCCAGGGACCGCCGTTTGAACCACTGGGCTCAGTGGACCTCAAATGGCTGACAGCTAAACAATTTTCCTGTGTTTCTGACTTAGGGGCTCTCTCATGTAGACCCCCTTTTCTGATTTTTCATAGGAACAGGGCGGTGCTGCGCACTCGTCCTGGTTTCCTTCCTAAAGTTGTTTCCAGTTTTCACATCAACGAGGAAATCGTTGTGCCGGCTTTTAACTCACCTGATCTTTCAGTGGGTGAGGCCACTGTGGACGTTGTGCGGGCCTTAAGGATATATGTTGACCGCACTTCTTCGTTTAGGAAGTCGGACGCCTTGTTTGTCCTCTATGGCTTCCGTAAAAAGGGTTGGCCTGCTTCAAAGCAAACTTTGGCAGGCTGGATTCGTATGGCCATTTCTGAAGCTTATCTCCATGAAGGCCTTCCGGTTCCTTCCTCTGTGAGGGCTCATTCCACTAGGTCTGTGGGTCCTTCGTGGGCTGCTCGACGTGGTGCCTCTGCAGTCCAGATCTGCAAGGCTGCCACATGGTCCTCGGTCCATACCTTTGTGAGGTATTACGCGTTTGATACCTTTGCCTCTCAGGATGCTTCCTTCGGGCGGCGGATTCTCCTTTCAGCACAGGAGCGTCCCCACCCTTAAAGTATACTGCTTTGGGACATCCCCAAGGTATCCTGTGGATACCCTATGGACCCTGATGTAGAAAATATGAGATATGGTAAGAACTTACCTTTGTTATCTCTATTTCTACGAAGTCCATAGGGTTCCACAGGACTCCCGCCCTGTCGCACCTGTGCTGCCGATGGGCTTTGCTCTGGTCACCGGTTTTTCCGTCTCCCTCTGGTGAGAATGTGATTCTTGTGTGTGTCCAGATCTTTTTTCTCTCTTCCTTCTCCTCCTCCGGCCTATGGCTTGGTACGTAACTGAGATGCCTTGGCTCGGGGGCGGGGTATAGGAGGGGGACCCTAGTGCATTATGGGAGGCTGAAAACTTAACTCTATGGTGCCCGATGCCTGATGTCATCACCTATACCCAAGGTATCCTGTGGAACCCTATGGACTTTGTAGAAATAGAGATAACAAAGGTAAGTTCTTACCATATCTCATATTTTTTTATAGCACTCTGCGATAAAACCTGCGATAATGACGTCATACCTCCGATATTAACGCAAAAACAATGTTATCGCATCCATATTGAATACCCCTGTAAAGGAGCGTACACACACAACGATGTTAGTCATGAACGATTTTCGTTCAGTTTTTCCCTTGAAAAAGTGAACGAAAATCGTTTTACAAAGTAGTTGGTTTTACTTTACTTAATAAACGATTTTCTGTGTGTTGAAGGAAAAATGTTGCAACTTCTATTGAAAATCGTTCAGTTGGCCAGTCTGACTCAACTACGAAATACAAACTACAATCGACAAACGTGAACGCGCATGAACGATAATCGTTTATCGTTTTACCCTGAACGATTTTTTGAACAATAACGACGTTGTTATAGTTAAATCGTTCGAAAAAATCTCTTTGTGTACGCACCTTAATTGCTTATTTGTTTTACCGAATAAGCTCATATGTATATAAACACATAGAGTTGGTGTGCTGCACATCAGGGCCAGGCAGTCATCGCCTGGCCTAGGTATGTTTTATCTCATTGTATTAAACATTCCTCTGTGGAACTATTTAAAACTGTGCTATGTCTTGCTTTACGTGATGTAACCTGGGCTTTTTACTGCGCACGTAGAGATTAGACGAGTATAGTAGACGGCTTTAACATTTTGTTTATTTTGAGCCTTTGCATCCATGCGCTTGACTGGTCTGCCCAACGCCACAACTGGTGGGCTTGTATTTTACACACGGTGACTCCTCCCACTTACGCTGGGACAGACAAGTGGGCAGGCTTGTGGCCTATTGCTTTATCTGAAAATATATATTTTTTTTTCCTCAGTGGGGTCTGTGAATGAACGTCCTGAATACAAATTTGAATGAAAAGTGATAAGAAAGTGATAAGGTGCCAGCCAGTCAGCTCCCAACTGTCATTTTTCAAACACAGCCTGTGAGATGACAGTTAGGAGCTGATTGGCTGGCACCTTATCACTTTCTTATCACTTTTCACTCTGTCTCCTCACACAGCTTAGTAACTAGACCCCTTAATGTCAAATACATTTTTCGGTCCAATAATGCACCATAATAGAAGTGTCCCAGAACTCTGTAACATGACAATGAATCTGTGTCGCTAGGAAAAAGAAGGAATCCAGTGGGAGCCAAAAGAGGAAGAGGAAGATGAAGAAGACGGAGTAGAGGAGGAGGATGAGGAAGATGACCACATGGAGTTTTGTCGTGTCTGTAAAGATGGTGGGGAGCTCTTGTGCTGTGACACCTGCCCCTCCTCTTACCATTTGCACTGTCTTAACCCACCTTTGCCTGAAATACCAAACGGTGAATGGTTATGTCCACGTTGCACAGTGAGTCGTTTCTATCTTCCTTTTATGTGATTTCAGTCTCCTCTTCACCCAGTTTTCCTGAATGGCACCTTTTATTTACTCCCAAAGTTTTGCCTCCCTTATGTGTCAGCTCCCCTTGACCTCTGTTCACTTCCCTCATTACATTTGCTACGTTACCAGGATGGGTGTGGTATGAAAAGACCCCATTCAGAATGTCAACACCATGAATGCTGATGGGTTCTGAATGTCGACAGTCAGGTTGTCGACATGGGCATTAGATTAGTAAGCGACATGTCGACATGTTAATAACTTTGCCATTTTTTTTTTTTACGTTAGCTCTAAACTGTTGACATACAATTTTATTTTGCATATTTTAGCCTAAGCCTAAACCTACCCCTAAAGCTACATACATACACAACGATTTTGTTACCAACGATTTTATGAACGATTTTCTGTCAGATTATCTGTCAGATTTTTTAAGGTGTAATGAACGATTTTTTTGAACTACAAACAATTTTTGCATATTCCCTTAATGAAAATCGTTGAGTTGACAAGTCTGACTGAACTACAAACGTGAACGCGCATGAACGATAATCGTTCATCGTTTGACTCAGAAAGTGAACGATTTTTTCAAAACAATTATTGTTAAACGATATCGTGTGTGTATGCAGCTTAAGCCTAACGCTAATACCTAACCCTAAAAATAACACAAAAATTTACTGTCGACATTCTGGTGCTGACATGTTAAATGCCGACATTATGAACATGTCGTCTTAACCATGTTAACATTCTGAATGTCAATATTTCTGACCGGATCCCACCAGGACCGATTCGGTTATTTTGCCCTCGATTTGTACAATTTAAACTGACCGCACACACAGCAATATCACTTTAACATTAGTACCGCTGTGTGTATGTTGTCGGAAATGGCATGTGATTTGGTTGTGTCATTTTCAGGTATGCCTGTAAACCCAGTTGTCAGATAACCACAATATGCTGATAGCTTCGCTCCGATTTGACCCATGCGTGTGGCAAGACCGGCATAACAACAATTGTTTCCTTATAATTTAGACTACTGAATAGGATTGTACGTACAGGGATTTTGTTGCATTTGTCTACCAGAAATCTTGTAAGGGTCTGGAAAACTCACGCTGCTTAGGCGTCCGGGTTTTCTTTTTAAAACTGATGGGAGCCCTAATTACATTCCTCACATGCCCTCGCATGTGGCATTAACTATGCGTTAATCATTATGCCTCGTTTAATGCAACTGCACCCTTGAAAATGTTATTTGCTAAATTGAGCCTAGCACAGAAATGTACGTAGGATACATATGTCTTGTCATGCCTCTGCGCAGTCTGTGAGCACACTTAGGCCGTCGTGTCTGCCAGCTCGTTGCCGGCTCGGTGTCTTGTCAGTCTCTTTGTGTCCTGGCGCATGCCCTCGGTGAAGTCACAGACACATTCCTTGCCAATAACCCATGCTCCTCCTGAGCTGGCGTGCTCGCACCTCCCTGACAATGACAGGAGAGCTCAGGAAGGAAATACAGAGGTTATGTTGAAAGTAAATCTTATAATGGAACAGTACTAAACGGCAAGTTGACTTAGTAGCATCATTATAGGAAGTCGGAGAGCAAGAATTCTCTTATGCATTAATCTCTTATTATTTATATTACAGACGGAGGGGAATCTAGGGTTTTTATTCTAATTAGAAGCAGGGTTGCTGTAATATCTCTTTAATTATAGATACATAAGAATTACACAGGTTCTGTGGCTGCTTAAAACCAGGTGAAATGCAGACTTGAAGACCTGATTAAAGGGATATTATAGCCACCCTTACTATAAGGTGAATGGAGAACAAGTCGGACACAGGCTGGTGGACTGTGGTGCGTCTCTATCTCACATCACACATGTAGTATATGTGTAGCAGTAGTCGGGGTGGTATGCAGTCGGGATGCCAACGGTGTAAATGCCGACCGTCGCCATCCCGACTGTCTAATCCCGGCAAGGGTCTAATGACAGGCGTCGAAATCCCGACGCCTGTCATTTTCCCTGCGCCGGGAGCCTGACTCCCGGCATCCCGGTCGAAGGTAAGCCGGGCGCGGACAGCCGCGGGAGGGAGAGTTAGGTGGGTAGGTTAGGTTAGGTGCGGCCTGCAGTAAATCATACTGATCCCGTCGGGGTAGCAGTTTAATTCTAGCAGAACAATGTGATGATCATGTTAAATGTTACCATACCATGTATAACTCATACAGGGTCACCCAGCTGGTTGTTCCTGTGATAGACGCAGAACTGTGAAGCTGGGTCCATACTGAACCAACCTGCAATCGTGCCAATGTCTGGGGGCACCCTGGACATCGCACGATTGCCAGGTACACACTGCAGCGAATGAATGACGGAACGATAACTCGTTCCGTCCTTCATTAACATACACACCTGACGACACACCTGACGACGTCGCTAGTGCCCGCGGGCACCTGCATATTGAGCATGCACACTGAGCGATGTTGGTGATTTGTCGTTACGAAACGGCAAATCGACCCAACATTGCTCCAGTGTGTACCCAGCGTAAGATTTCCATGGTGTTTTCAGCTGTACAGTATGTGATAGCCGTGGCTCATGGCGTGGTAAATTAGGCTAACATACTGATGCCACACACATCAATTGCTTGAAGGCAATACAGTTTATTCCGTTGTTACCATCACTTGTTATGGGTAGGTTGCTGCGTGCAGGGTGCAGGCGCAGTACTTCCCCCAACCATCATATAAATACGTTTGTATGACGGTATCGGCCTCATATAGGATTGCTGGTTCAATGTGTCAGTTGTGTTTAGCTCGGTGCTTTGTAGCCTCCCGGAAGTTTTTTTCCAAGTGCTTTAGAACCTGCAAGACATTTGAATGAGTCATTGCTATACTGTAGTCAGCGTGTGAGTACCCCATGTTACTGTTATCCTCTATTATTATGGCACCAACTTATTCTGTGCTCTTTACAGTCAGGGAACATTTTGTTACCATAGAGATTACCTGGACGAGCGATATTTACCTGCTCCGACCTTAACACACATTCATTCCTCAAATTAGCCCGCACTAAGGCAATTTAGTTAAAAGACAATGAAACTAAAGGGGGGTATCCACTAGACGATAAAGTTGAACGATTAAACGATAAAATCGTTCGATAATCGTTCAAACATCGTTTGAACATCGTTTGCAAATCGTGCAGTAATTGTTTCTAACGATGTACGATGCGCGCTCCCGTTGGTCGTTTGATCGTCTCCTCCATCGACTGAACATTCAGGTCAATTTCACTTGATTGCTTACAAATCGTTTACACATTGTTTACACATCGTTTACACATCGTTCACGCTGAACGGTCAAACGATGAACCACTATCTGCCCACTATAGCTGAAAGCTCTCAATCGCAGATTAAAACAACATAGTTTATTGTTAGATCTTTTGCAAATTGTTCAGAGTGGAAGATCATATTTCAAGGGAAACTTCAAGGGAAATCGTTAAGAGGTTGGACAGGGATAAAATCGTCTAGTGGATGCCCCCCATAACAGCAGAGCTCCCGGAGTTAACCCGCCCCTGAGGAGAGAAAATACAAACTCCACACATATTGCTGTCTGATTGGAATGGAGTCCTAGGTTCTAGTGCCCTAGACAGTGGCATAAATAACACGGTGTCACCCCATATTATACATATCAGTGTTTGCAGAAGAATGTAAAATATGTCAATCACTTTGGGGCTGATTTAGCAAGGAACGCAGTTGCTAATCGGCACGAATTCAGCCGATTGTTGCGTACTGCACATGAGTATGCATCGCAGTGTGAGTGCGCAAACCAGCCACTGCGATCTGGACTTCGATCGCAGTGACTACGCAGACCCATCGCAGAGTGATTGACAGGAAGGGCCGTTTGTGGGAGGTGACGGGGGTGTGGTCGGCTAAACGCAGGCGTGCCAGTGCGCTTGAACGCCGTTGCAGGGGCGTGCATGAATTAGCCAATGCGAAGCCGTACGCAGCCTGAGGCCTGATAGCGTACGTGGAAGTTAGCAATTTCTGAGTAAGGTCAGAGCTTGTGCAAGTGTGAGTGAGGCTGCGATGGTACCCGATGCTACCGATGGTTTCGCAGTCTTGGTAAAAATTACGGATTTGTGTAAGGAGAAGTGGGCGTCTGTATGTAGTGCGGCGGCGGCATTACGATTGCAATGGATTAGCATACTATCGCACTTGAACTACGTGCGTAATTGCTATTGCATTCGCAGTTGCGTTCCGTAGGGAATCTGAGAGTTTTTTTTATCCATTTTGTTGCAATGTTAATTGTTTAAATTTAAGATGTTCCTGTGCGCTGCCACATTAATAATAACCTAACGTTGACTTTTCATACAATAAGTTTAACCCTAGAAAGCTAACTGTGGGTCTGACGCACCCGGCCATTCTAACTTCAGTTCAACGTTACCACGCTCAGTTAAGATGTTGTTACAGGACATTCTGCAAAAAATACACAGTTGGAACCAATGTAGGTCTACTAAAGCCAAGAGATGTGGAATGTGGTCCTCGATCAGGATCGCAAGTCTGCCGACGCACGCACCCGGTCGATGTTTGCGTTCTACGTATGCACCGCAGCGCACGTGTGTGAATCGGCCACTGCGATCACATTAATTTGCTTAAATTCGCAGCGAGCGGGTGTGTGTGATTGCAGACTCGCAATCCGTGCTGAATAAGGCCCTGTGTCTATCGAAAAAAGACAGAAACACGTCATAGCAATGTAACGTGTCGCAAGTCGATGTGCATGGAACATCGGGCAATGATTTGGTCTGATTTTATTTGAATGAAAAAATCTTTTATTTTTTTCAGTTGTAATTTCTTGTTTAGAACATATGTAGTAGCCATTGTTCAATAAATGGTATTTTCCTGGATCCAACAGATTTTTCATCTTATGGGTATCACAGACCCAGGTTAGCTGTTATGAAACATTTTTATAAGGTTAGCTTCCTAAGGTTAAATAGGGAATGTAATATGTATATACAGTATAGACATGTGCTGTATGCCAGTAATGGAACTCTGCTATAAGTGACTTGGAAGGTGGATAAGAGCGAATTAGATGACTTTACAACCTTTAGCATATTTTCAGGTAGTTACTGAAAGGAAAGCAACACAAACTGAGATCACCTAATGGGCCTCATCCTGAGTCGCTCGCTGTTTTTACATTGTACAGCGCCGTATTCCCCATATCGGCAACTTTTTGCACTGAAATGTTTTTTGGCTGGAATCTTGCTTCCCATGTCCTAATTAGGGGCATGTTCAATTTGCCGCGAAAAAGCCGCTTTCGGCGAAAAGTTTCCGCAAACGACTTCATTTCGCCAGGCGAAAACTTATCCCCGTATTCAATTGCAAAGACTTTTCGCGTAAAAAAAAGTGCAGAATTGCGGTTTTGAGGTGCAAAGTTGCGGGGGCCCCCCCCGCAGCCTTGAAACAGCCCCCCAAAAGTAAACTGTTTCAAGAAAAGTAAAAAAAAACCTTAAGATCACCCCAAAAAACTACTTAGAAAAAGTGGGCAAAAAAGTACAAAGTTGAGGTACGAATTAAATACTAGTGAAATAGACTCCAGGGGGGTCCCCAGGTAAGCCTCAGGTGTTTTTAAGTTTGCAGGTGCTTGCGGCAGGTGGATTTTACATGATTTTTAAAACTTCAATTTAACAACTTTAAAATATGCTAGCACCCACTTTCAGGTACCCCAGTTTTAATGGAACTAGTTATTTTCTACAAAAAACTTCTAAATGCTATTCTTCACCACTTCACCACTATTGAGATCATTTAAGTACCCCAAATACCTTCAGCAGGGCTATTTGTGGGTATCTATAGTGATCCCCCATGTCAGTGCATCTTTTGGGGGGTGTCAGGCTGATTTCCCCAAATCTGACAGCACTTTTCGCCTGTTTTGAGTTTCGCCGGGTCCCATTTTCGCGTCCTCTGGAATTAAATAGGGCAAAGAGCGGGCGCACGCAAGAAAAGTGTTTTCTCCAAAAACCCGCGATGTAGGCGGAAGGTCCGGGAGGCGAAACTTAGCCGACTTTTCGCGGCTAATTGTATATGCCCCTTAGTCTCCCTACCAAATATGGTGACATTCTGATTGTTCAAGGTACAGACAGCTCTGAATAGGGGAAGTTTAATAATGGCCGACCTGTATAGTGCATACAGTACTTGCCTCTCCCAGAATGTCCGTGAGACTCCCGTATTCTGGGAGAGGGGCACGGTAGACAAGTATGATGTATTGCATTGCTTGTGTGAGTGTAAGTTAGTGACAGCCGGTGCTCCTTCATTCTATCATTGGTGATTGTGTTCAGGGATTCAGACTGTTCCCAATCCCATCTATACTGCTCATTTGTATGTGATATCGGTGCCTTAAACTGCTGCTGGTTTTATTACATCATATTCTAAAAGTATCTCCTCATCATCTCATGCGATTATTTGTCCAGGCAGCAGGAACTCTTTATCAGCAGATCAGCGTCTGTGCTATGAGTTATTTGATTGCCTTGAAATTTATGAGGAGAGGTTGAGAGTTTAGTTTTATCCCCATCTATTGCAATTGAGCTATAAGTCATTCATGAGACAGTTATCCCAGTTAATAAAGGGCCATCTAAGGTGTTTAGATACCTGATTGCAATTGGACGTGCTGCATCACGCTCTGGACGGTTTGCTCAAAGCATCCACCGGCTTTTTATTAAGTCACAATTTTCTACCATTGATTCAGAGCTATAGAGTGACACTTATGGCTCGTACCTCATTGCCTAGCGAATTGGTAAGATGCATTTTCATGAGTTTGGTTAACAATGGGTCTTGTGCCTCGCATATATCCGGCTGGATATTTAATAACAATAAAATATTGCTTTGCATTCTTTGCATACCTCAGAAGTGTTTTCCGATTTTGGCTGGACAGTTTTCATTTGCAGACGTTGAAAGGGGCGGAGTTTCACCAAAGTGTAGGTGGTTCCGGGAGGATCAAGGCGGAGTTTGGGTGGATTAGTACTAAGGATTCCTTAGTCCTGATTGGACATGTCTGACTGTTACTATGGTTAATGTGTCTGAGAACTGCTACATTTATTTATTGGAAAAAGCCATAGGGCCTGATTCAGAGCCGGACGCTATTTGCGCTCGCTCGTTCAGAAAAAAGGGGTGGCTATTCAAATGAACCGTTCGCTCTTTGCGATCTGTTCACGCCTCTAGGTCTGAACGAGCGAACAAAACTTGCGGTCGTTTTTTGGAAAACTACACCCCCTGGCCGCTCGCATCCTACGTCATGTCCGCTATTTATTAGATTAATCGAGAACATCGACCAGCGTATGAACTGCTCGCTATTCTTGTGGTTGGTTTTTCCTACCGCAATCATGCGAGCAGTTCTGACTATAAAATAACCCAGTGACGTGGTCAATGACGCTGCTGTATTAATTATGCACACCCATAAAACGCCCATTTTGACCTTTAAGCACGCCTGCGTTCGGATATCCACTCCCCGTTTTCAAGCACCTTCCCCTGTTACCACCCACATACGCCTCCTCCTGTCACTCTAAATAGCAGGCATTCGCTATTTAGCAAACAAACGATTTTCGGCCGCACTGACTGGTTCGCGCATGCGTATTACGATCCGTACGAATGCGCAGTTGTGCAAACATCGCTCGGAACGAGCGAGCGGCCGCTTACGAGCGGCTCTGAATCAGGCCCATAGTCCTGACATTTCTTCCTCTTCCAGCTTCTAAAATTCACCTTACAAAAACCATGAAGTTGGTCTGGAACTGACGTACAAACCAGCGCTGTGTATTAAGGGGTTATTTACGTGATTATTTGACTTATCAGTACCAGACCAACTCCATGGAGAGCTATGAATGATCAGTGATTATAATATGCTGGCTAATAATGCACATAGGTGGTTAGACTTGTTCATTCTTGATCAAACGATTCGATAACTTAATGATTGTTCCTGTCGCAGATTTATTTATGTACAGAACATGCAGATGACTTGGACATGAGTAGAAGATAGATGACTTTGGGCTTTAAAATAGGTTTGCTCAGCCGCTTAGAACCTTTTCATATGCCTCTAGATTTATACTATTTATTAAACAGGATCTTCTCATTCACAGTGTCTGCCTTTAAAGGGCAAAGTACAAAGAATCCTGCATTGGGTGTGGAGAGAACCTCCTCCAAATATATCAGGGCCGCCCTGTGAGATCGACCCCCTCATGCCGCCCCCAAAGCCCGTGGAAGGGATTCCGGAGCGGGAGTTCTTTGTCAAGTGGGCTGGGCTCTCCTACTGGCACTGCTCGTGGGTGAAAGAGTTACAGGTGAGAAACTTGGCCGGGTTAATCCAAAACGTAGAAATAATTTGATGAAGTTGCTTAGTGAAAGTGTTTATTTGCTGCACAAGCGTATTGGGTGACATTAATGGAAAATTGTATACGGGTATCAATGTAAAACAGGTTGTGTTATCCTTAGCAACCAATTATATGTTTGACTTGATTTTCTAAACTGCTGGTGACCAGTATTAAATAGAATGTGTTTGGTTGTTATGGGCAACACCACTTTCTCTACAGTTATCTGTACAACATTTTTCATAAATGTCTTTTATTGATTCTTGCATTAACCATGTCTGTTAACATCTGTCTGTCAAGCCCAACTTCCATATCTTATTGCCTCCGAATGCAAGTTAAAGGATCTCATATACCTAAATTGGGTTGGGTATGGGATGCCAGTGCACGGGATCCCGGCAGTCAGAATCCTGTGTTTGGCATCCCAACAGGGTTAGGATACTGACACCTGTCGGTAAGTGGCCTAACCCTACCCCTATTCCTAAACCTAACCCACCATCCCCGCAGCCTAAACCTAACCCATGCCTCCCCCCGTAGCCTAAACCTAACCCTCCCCTCCGCAGCCTAAACCTAACCCACCCACCAGTGCCTAACCCTACCCCTCTCCCTAGTGCCTAACCCCTAACCTTAACCATCCCCCTAACCCCAATACTTACTGTCGGGATGCAGGCTGTCGGATGCTGGCTGGTGTCGCCATTTTGAACGCCGGCATTCTGAACTCCGGTATCCCGACAGCCGGGATTTAAACTGCATCCCCCCAAATTGTTTGTTTTATGTAAAAAAAAACAAACTACAGTATTCAACATATTAATTGTAGTACACCTAGCAATGACCCTACGCGTTTCATTACTGAGAGTTTGTCACTCTGTGAACCTGTGAAAACCTGTCGAAATGATGAAAACAATCTTGAGCATGGTCAGACCAATTAAACTTTCTTGAATTCATCTTAGTTTGTTTTAAAACCAATCAAAAATGTTAGAAACTTTGTTAATTATTCAAAATGTTGTTAAATATTCAAAATTAAGCTTACTAGTTCGGGTAATGTTATTGAATAGTGTTTGTAATTACTGCTTATGGCTTATTGCATTCCAGCTGGAGCTTTACCACACAGTGATGTTCCGGAATTACCAAAGAAAGAATGACATGGATGACCCGCCACCATACGACTATGGGTCCGGGGATGAGGACACCAAGAGCGAGAAAAGGAAAACTAAAGACCCTCATTATGCAAAAATGGAGGAGAAGTTCTATCGTTATGGCATAAAGCCGGAGTGGATGATGATACATCGAATAATGAATCACAGGTAGGAGAATGGAAACATTTTAAAGGTGAAATTTATGGATTTGTAATGTATGAAAGTAAATGGACCTGATAACAGTCTGTGTCGAAGGTGACTGTTAAATAAGGTTCAATTCAGAAGTCAAGATGACACACATTGTCTCAGTACTAAACAGCTGGACCTGTGTCCGGTTGGGTGAGTTTTGTTGGTCAGTGACCAAACACACATGACTATAAATTGCTATGCATGCTTATTGGCCCAATTTCAGATTTGACCTGGATCACTTGCAATTTGAACCTGAATGTTGAGCTTTGTTGGGGAAGTTTTTGAAATGTGGCTACTTTGTCTGACAATATCACTTATATGGTCTCAACTTAATAACAAATAGAATGCAAATATATTTTAACTGTTATAGGCTTGTGTATTACTATATGAGCTTGCATGTGTGCCATCAGTAGTTGTTGGGCATAGCATATTGACCGGCGCTCAGTGGTTGGAGCCTTGTTCAACTTTTTTCAGCCCCATCCAGTGTTGGGTTGCTCAAGCTTGTTAATCAGTGGGAGAGATCCCCGGACACTAGGGTACAACATTGGTACCAGAAGTGGGGCCTTTGCTAAATCACCAAGTGGTGGTCATCTAGGCATATGATATCTACAGTACTTTTCTTATGTGCATTCCCTTAATTGTAATGCTAGTGCAATACCTACATGTCACATTAACCTAGTTTGTGATTATATTGTTTGGACTTATGCTGATTTATTTATATTTACATGTATGCTCTATTTGCAATAATTAAAAACAAGAAGTGGTCATCTATGTATATTGCCAGTGGTTAGTGTTATTTTGGTTGCTTTCAAGGAAATAGAGATGTTATAGCTCCTGTTGATTAACATTTTGGGAAATGCTGAGTCGACAAGTAATGTATTCTCCTGTGTAGTAAGGGAATGAAATTTAAAGGGCCTAATTTGGAGTTGGACTAAAGTTTAGCTTTCGGCTGTAAAATGCGCTTTGCTGCTCTGAGCGAAATGCGGCTGGTTTTTGAGTTTTGGTCACTTGCGGATCTTCATGTCTGTAGAGACGGATCGTAAGTGGGTATGTGCAACTTTGGCACAGTAGAGCCCTGGGAGGTACTGCCTCAGTATGTATTATAAGTATGGGTTTAATTGTTTCAGAATATATAGCAATGGATGTATAACTTTATGTAATATTGAGCAGAGGTGGAGACTGGCAGTTACAGGACCTGGATGATCACAGAAAACCGATATATGGGGTGTTTTTTTTTTTCTTTCATCCGTGAGTATTATTTCCGTTTTGGGGTGATATAGATCTCTCTCAGATTATCTGGAATCGCTATTATTGCCCAGTTGGATTTAGTCTAGTAGCTTATAAATAAAAATACTTCCAATATACATTATTAACAGTCAAAGCGGAATCTGACCTTGGCGGTAAGATGCTGCACATATTGCATATAAAAGTACTTTACAGTCAATGGTTTCAGGAATTGTTTTTGTGGAAATACCATGAAGACATAATTTGTAATTTTGACACTTTCCCACTCGTTTACAATACTGGCGTCAATTACTCTGCTTTACATAGGAAATGCTGCAGTCTCAAAGCGTTATTTATTTATATATATATATATATACATATATATATATATGTGAACTCAGTGAATTTATGCAGCGACAGTAAGTGTGGTATACCATACAAATAGTGTGTAAGAAATATATACTGTATATAAATATAGAATTGAAGTGTCATGTAGCAACAAGGGTACCCCCCAACAACAATGGGGTGTCAGGTCAATCTGAAAATATACAAGCCGTGGTTAGCAGCTTTTAAAACTCAAATGTCAACAATATAATCAGAACAGAGCGCCAAAACGTGCCATAAAAAGTGCTTGCGCAAATATCGTGCAAATAATTATTAAAATGATGAAAATCTAAAATAATATATGAAGAGCACTGATGTACAGTATATAATAAATACATTTATTTATGCATGGAAAATATAGGATATAAACAATTAAAAATATACGGGGATCAATAAACAGTTCAAATAAAAACAGAAGTTTAAAAATAAAAAAATGAGGTAGAAATGGATGTATAAAAAGTTTAAACAGAGTTCATGCTTATCTCATATTTGAGGTATGGAGTAGCATGGGGGTGCAGGTTACCAACGTGTTTCGTCCTATGATGGACTTCTTCAAGCATTACCATCCCGTTGAAGAAGTCCACCATAGGACGAAACGCGTTGGGTATCTGCACCCTCATGCTACTCCATTCCTCTACCTCAAATTTGAGATAAGCATGAACTCTGCTTAAACTCTTTATATGTCCATTTCTACCTCATTTTTTAAAATAAAACTTCTGTTTTTATTTGAACTGTTTATTGATCCCTGTATGTTTTTAATTAACAGGCACCCTGCTAGCCAGTTACAGGAGCTGTGGGTGAGCGGCGGTGCTGCCCACAGAGTGCTGCGCTTTGTACAGTCACACCGCACGCACGCACGCACGCACGCCTTGTAGTACATAGACCCCTTAGCATGCAGCTTTGAAGACTTAAAACCATCTAATTGCAGTTAGAGGCGATAGAGGCAGCCATTTTATGAACTGGACCAATATTCTCCCCACCAAGTGCATCTGGCTTCAGTGTCAGAGCCAGTGAATTTATGGTTTGCATTCTCATACATATTGGTTCACCTTAAAAAATAGTACAGGCCTGTTGAATTCTGGCTATGATATATCAGTCATAGGGCCTGCTTCATCACAGATCGCAACTGCAACAGTGTACGCAGATCGGCCGATGGTGCGTACTGCGCACACGTATGCATCGCAGTGCGCGTGTATGGGTCAGCATTGCGATCACTTCCGCAGATACAAAACCATTGCAGAGGGAGTTAGTTATAGGACGTCAGCATTTGGGGGTGGTGATGGCGTGGTTGGAGAAACGCAGGCGTGCCTGTCCGTTTGAACGCCGTTTCCTGGGCGCGCATAAATTAGCCACCGCGAAGCTTGTGTACTCACTGCGTGTGATGAGAGTTGCAATTTCTGAGTCAGGTCAGAGCTGCTGTCATTCTGCGTGAGGGGCCGATGTTACCGATGTTTACCCAGGACTGCGCGGTTTTATGCATGTGAGAAAGCGGTAGTGGATGTCTCTATGCTGGCTGAGCGGTTGCAAACATTAGCATATTTGCGCAGCAGAACTGCGTGCGTAATCGCAGCTGCGGTCGCTGTAGCGATCCCTAGTGGATCATTCCCATAGTCCAGTTTGGCATCCATAAACTCATCACCTCACAGACCATGAATGAGACTAACATGGCTGCCAGAGATGACATCATTATCTGGTGACTGCAGTATCCTGCCACGAGGCTAGGCTTATATCATTGCTGGACCTGCTCAGGCACTTACTGCTAATGGGTTTTCATATTTGCTTTTGAAATGCTACATTTTGATTACAGTTCGTCTGAGGTAAAATTGCATATGTATCTCTTGGCTTAAAAACAGCTTTTTTTGACCTTGGCATATATTTACTGATTAGCTCAACTCCAGACTGAAATTTACAACTGCTGCCATGCGGCATTTAAATAGTTTTCAGTCCTTGTGTCATTGGAAGGCAGAAAAAAATAAAAATAAAAAATATACACCAAATTATTTTTGGTTGTGTATTCAATGAAGCACCTGCCTGGGGATTTTACATCTGCGATCATCGTCATGGCAACGCACATTTCCTGCAAATTGATGTTGTGACTGCAATGAGCCAGAGTGATGGAGGAAAAATATATTTTTCTTTTAAACAGTGTAATTGCAATGATATTAAACATATGATTAAAATCAGAGAATTGAGACTGTAATTAAGAGTGTATGATATATCAATTCAATCGGCATGAACTCTTTAAAAATGAATGCTCTTCAGCATCTGATTGTTAAAAGTATGAACGCTGTAGGGCTTTAAATTATTATTTAAGGTGTGTGAATACGTCTACATTCTATAGGTAGCAGTTATTTCCATATGTGGAATAATGCTCTATAGTCCATACATGGTGTTCATTCTAGCACCCTGCACCCGCCACAACCTGTGCAGTTCCTCTTTCCTGCCCGGGGTGTCGCTCCCTGCTCTGGTGCTTCTAGAACACTCTGGTCTGTATCTCAGCAGTTTGTTGCATCAGCTGAGTGTGCTAGAAGCACCAGAGCAGAGAGCGACACCCCAGGCAGGAAAGAGGAACCGCACGGGTTGTGACAGGTGCAGGGTGCTAGAATGAACACTACATACAGGCCAATAAAACGTACACAATTGTACATGTTCTTTCACTGCTCTGTCCCTCCGGAGTGGGATTGAATAGCCGCCGGTTCAAATCCCGACAGCGTCAGCCCGACAGGAGGAAATTCCGACAGCGGCAGGTAAGTCATCTAACCCTCCCCTCTCCCCCCCAACTCTCCCTTAGGGGTGCCTAACCCTAAACTCCCGGGGTGGTGCCTAACTCGAAGTCCCCCCGGGGGTGTCTAAACCTAACCCCCCTCCCCGCACCCTAAACTTAACACTCCCAGGGGTTGCCTAACCCTAACCTCCCCCCAGCGGCGCCTAACGCCCCCCTTCCCCTAACCTAATCCTAAATCCCCCTGGGGTTGCTTAAATTCCCCCTTCCTTGCAGCTAAGTGCCAGGGATGGCCGGACTCACCTCAATCGGTCCGGCATCCTTCAGCACCATGGCATCGTGATGAAGATGGGCGTTGGTATTTTGACGCCTATCTTCTGTCCCTTGCCGGTCTTCTGGTGTCGGGATATAGACTGGCAGCATTTAGTCCGCCGGTCTATACTACATCCCGTCCCTCTAGACTATACGTGCCGTAAACGTCTCCCTTCCCCATAACATCCTTTATCTGTTTTCATCTGCTCAGCACAATTGCCAGAGCATCCTCATACTCCACATCCACCTACTACCCTGTACCCTATGACCTTCTTCCACTACACTCTCATGCCTCATGCCTCACTTCTTGTCTCGCCAACCTACCTCACCCCCCATAGTATTTCTTTTCCCCTATACCCACCCACAAGCTTAGGCTTACTCAGATGGCCGATGCTGCAAACATTGTGACAGATGGTTTTAGATGTTAATCCGATCCTGCATCTTCGGACGCAGGCATCGGATCTGTGGTGCCTACGTCTTTTTACTTCAGACGCCTCCTGCTGGGACTAACAGACTTTTGCACAACAGTTGCGTCGGGTATTTGTGCTGCGTTCACACTAAACAGTTATTGGCAATGTCAGTCAGAAATAGACATATCGGGCAGAATATCACATAGTGTGTATTCAGCTTAAGGGCCGTATTCAGTTTCAGGCGAAAAGCCGTAATCGACAAAAAGTTTTGCCTATTGCCGCTTTTCGCCTGGTCGGAACTTATCTCCAAATTGTATTCCAGCCGGAATTCGCCTACGCGGAAACTTAATGCAATGTAATAAGCAAAAAATATTCGCCTATGAATAGCAGGTGAAAAAAAGTGCAACATTTTTATTTTGGGGTGCAAACATGGGGAAACGACCCGGAACCCTTGGCACAGTGCCCCAAAGGCCAAATCTTGAAGAAAAAAAACCCCCTAAAAACACCCCAAAAAAGTACTTCAATTTTTGGGACGAAAAAATAAAAAATGTGGGGACAAGTATAAAAACTAGCGAAATAGACTTCTGGGTGGTCTGCAAGGATGCAGCAGGTGCATTTTTGAAATTTTTAAAAAGTTCACTTTAGAGACATTAAAAGATGCTAGCACCCATTTTCACGTAACCCGAATTTGACAGAACTACTTATTTTCTACAAAAAATACTGCTTCATGCCATTATTGTTGGTTACTGTATTGTAATGTAATGTGCTGTGTACCCTTTACTGTACGTACGGAGCTGCGGACCTCTTGTTGCGCCTTATAACTAAAATGTAATAATAATAATTCTTCACCACTTTTGCATAGACCCTAATAATACGTTTTTTAAACTACTTAAGTACCCCAAACACTTTTATTAGGGGTATTAGGACACATTTACATCGATTCCCTATGTTAGTGCATCTTTTTTTTGCGGTACAGACTGACTTCCCCACAATTTGATAGTACTTTCCGCCTGTTCTGCATTCGCCAGTTTCCGTTTTCGCGTGGTTTGGAATTGTATAGGGCAAAAAGCGGTGGCGTGCACGAAAAGTTTTCACCTCTGAAACAGGCGAAGGAGGCTGAAAGTCGGACAGGCAGAACCTTTCCGACTTTTCGCCTGAATACGGGTCTCCATCAACTTTGTGCACCTGGGGGTAAATTTACTAAGATGGGAGTTCTATTAAGAAGTGATGTTGCCCATAGCAACCAATCAGATTCCAGGTATTATCTTCTAGAAGGTGCTAGATAAATGAGAAGTAGAATCTGATTGATTGCTATGGGCAACTTCACTTCTTAAATAGAACTACTATGTTAGTAAATTTACCCCCTGGTCAGTGCAATTCTACCCATTCTTTGCAGCAAAAAAAGGTCAGAGTCCATTCAATTCAGAGGAGATTTCCTGTGCCCGGGCCTCTTGGTCATTCCACAGGATTTCAATGGGATTGAGCTCTGGTCTGGGTCCTGTCTGGGCCATTCCAAGACTTTGATCTGCATTTTATCAAGCTATTCTATGATTGACTTGAATGTGAGCTCCGGATTGTTATCTTGTTGGAAGGTAAAAGTGGCCTTCAGCTTCCTGACAGAGACCAGCAGGTTTCATGCCAGAATAGCTTTATAAGTAGAGCTATTCAATATACCCTCTAGTCTAGCTATACTAGAGCTTATGTTCCATCTGAGGAGAAGTAGCCCTAAAGCAAGATGCTTCACAGTATGTGTTAGATGGATTAAGATGTTCTGTGAAAAATGGCCTCCATCTTGCCACCTTACCCTATAGCCCAAACATGCAGAGTATGGGAGATTGTTGTCACATACAGGGAGTGACCAGTTTCTACCAGGATTTCATGCAGATGTTTTAATGTTGCCATAGTCCTCTCGGTAGCCTCTCTAATAAATTTTATCCTTTTACTGACATCAACTTTGCTGATAGTCCTCACAGTGCTCCATATTAGATGTAATGCTTTTTATACAGTTTATACCCCTCTCTTGACTGCTACCTTTCAACAGTGAGCAAGGGCATAACTAGGGGGTTTGGAACCCAGGGCAAGAGAATAAACACCCCCCCTCCCTACCAGTGGCCTAATTACCCCACGGGTCTAGGGAAGGATTAATGGTAACTTACCTGTCCGTCATCAGCCGGATTCCTCTGCTGCTGGCCCGTCCTGGCCAGCGGCACCGGCGCCCAAACTCTTCTGTCTTGAGCCCGGCGTCTTCTGGCCTTTTCAAGATACTGCCGGAGCTCTTCCCGTGATGTCTGCATCCTCCACCCGTTGCCGCCGAACTGACTTTTCTGGCAAGTGAAGCGGAGCCAGCCATGACGCAGCTCACCGTGATTGGTTCGCCGCGCCCACTTTCAAATGGTCGCCGGTCGGCGAGCTGTACCCAGCTCACAGCCGGCGCCAAATGTCACCCGCTGCTGAGAACAGTCCCGTGAGATGTGTCCTGCCCTTTTTTCCTACTTTTATTATTGCATTATTCGTTTAATTCGTTTGATATGAAATAAAAAGGTTTGCTTTATATCAAATTTTTTGCATTAAAAAACAACAACACAAATCAGCTTTTTGACATGATTTAAAAACCTACAGTAGTTTCCTAATTCCCACAAACAGCCTTCTAAATGGTCCTGCCCTCGAAATGATCAATATTGGGGGGTCCATAATGGTCTTTCCACTTTTTCATGCACTTCTCTCACATCTCATTTGTCAGTAAATTTGCAAACCTCCGCTGCGAGTACTGCGAATAGGCATTTTTAATTGGATTGGAGAATTCTTGGGAGAGCGCATATATATATATATACAGTGCATCCGGAAAGTATTTACTACGCTTCTCTTTTTCCACATTTTGTTATGTTACGGCCTTATTCCAAAATGAAATAAATTAATTTTTGTCCTCAAAATTCTACACACAATAAATACCCCATAGTGACAACGTGTAAAAAGTTTTTTTTGCGATTTATGCAAATTTAATAAAAAATAAATAAATAAGAAATCACATGTACATAAGTATTCACAACCTTTGCTCTATACTTTGTTGATGCACCTTTGGCAGTAATTACAGCCTCAAGTCTTTATGTATATGATGCCACAAGCTTGGCACACCTATCTTTGTGCAGTTTTGCCCATTCCTCTTTGCAGCACCTCTCACGCTCCATCAGATTGGATGGGAAATGTCAGTGCACAGCCATTTTCAGATCTCTCCAGAGATGTTCAATTGGATTCAAGTCTGTGCTCTGGCTGGGCCACTAAAGGACTTTCACAGAGTTGTCCTGAAGCTGTGTGCTTAGGGTCGTTGTCCTGCTGAAGGATGAACTGTCGCCCCAGTTTGAGCTCGAGAGCACTCTGAAGCAGGTTTTCATCCAGGATGTCTCTGTACATTGCTGCATTCATCTTTCCCACTATCCTGACTAGTCTTCCAGTTCCTGCCGCTGAAAAACATCCCCACAGCATGATGCTGTCACCACCATGCTTCACTGTAGGGATGGTATTGGCCTGGTGATGAGCGGTGCCTGGTTTCCTCCAAAAATAATGCCTGGCATTCACGCCAAAGAGTTCAATCTTTGTCTCATCATGGTCTGAGAGTCCTTCAGGTGCATTTTGGCAAACTCCAGGGGGGCTGCCATGTGCTTTTTACTAAGGAGTGTCTTCCATCTGGCCACTCTACCATACAGGCCTGATTGGCGGATTGCTGCAGAGATGGTTGTCCTTCTGGAAGGTTCTCCTCTCTCCACAGAGGAATGCTGTAGCTCTGACAGAGTGACTATTGGGTTCTTGGTAACCTTCCTGACTAGGGCCCTTCTACCCCGATCGCTCTGTTTAGATGGCCGGCCAACTCTAGGAAGAGTCCTGGTGGTTCCAAACTTCTTTCATTTATGGATGATGGAGGCCACTGTGCTCATTGGGATCTTCAAAGCACCAGATATTTTTCTGTACCCTTCCCCAGATTTGTGCCTCAAGACAATCCTGTATCAGAGGTCTACAGACAATTCCTTGGACTTTATGCTTGGTTTGTGCTCTGACATGCACTGTCATGTGTGGGACCTTATATAGACAGGTGTATGCCTTTCAAAATCATGTCCAATCAACTGAATTTACCACAGGTGGACTCCAATTAAGCTGTAGGAACATCTCAAGGATGATCAGTGGAAACAGGATGCACCTAAGCTCAATTTTGAGCTTCATGGCAAATGCCGTGAAATCTTATGTACATGTGATTTCTTAGTGTTTCCTTTTTTTATGAAATTTGCAAAAATCTCAAAAAAATGTTTTACATGTCACTATGGGATATTGGGTCTCATTCAGAACCGGTCTCATTCAGAACTGAGTGCTCGTAACCGGGTCGATGTTGACCCACTGGGCATGCGCATGTCAGAGCTGGCTCCGACGTGCGCATGCGCGATACCCGGCTAGCGACGGGCGCTTCGTCGCTACGGGTCTCGCACCAAAGGGGGTGAGCTGTCGATGTTGAATGACAGCTCGCCCCGTTTGGGAAGCGGGCAGGGGGGGTGGCCGGCCAAACGGAGGCGTTCTTGACGGAACGCTTGCCGTTTGGGGGCAGCCCCACTGACATCAGCAATGATGTCAGTGGGGAGCTTCCTGCTCGAATAGAGCAGGGAGCTCCCTGGGGCTTGCGCTTATCGAAACCCAACCTTAGAGTCTTATCGCAAACCCTGATGGTCGCGATGGTCTTGACCATCGTGACCATCACCCTGGTCGGTCGCTAAGCTGTGGGTGGTAACCCACAGCTTAGCTAGCGTCCAGGAGGCCGCACTTCAAGATGCAAACGGCCGCCCTCATTCAGAGCGACCGCTTGCATCCAACGACCGGGTCTGAATGAGGGCTATTGTGTGTAGAATTTTGAGGACAAAAATTAATTTATTCCATTTTGGAACAAAGCTGTAACATAACAAAGTGTGGAAAAAGTGAAGCGTAGTGAATACTTTCCGGATGCACTGTATATATATATATTTATATTTAAAATGGACACACTAGGGGCTATATTTACTAAAAATCTTATCTGGCCAAAATTGCATTCTCGTGAGAGTTTCCCCTGATTTTCAAACACTAAGATTTACTAAAGGCAAATACGGGTGTAAAAACATGATTCTATCTGCAAAACACTGCCGAATACATGAATCGAAGTCAATACACCATCGAACCAACTCACAAGTTCTTTCCATAGACAGGAATACAGCACAGGGATTTACTATAAATCGTTTTTTTGCAAACCTGATCGTACATGGAGGGCCAAAATATTCCAAATAGAAGTTTTAAATAGATTACCTCCTTAGCCGTGTGTTCTGCAGAAGCGCTGCACAAATCCCTGTGATCTGTGCAGTGTCTCTGTGCTATAGGTTTACATAAAGGGTAAAACATAACCAGCCCCGGACCTTTGAGCCCGTTCTGGTACAGGAAAATCAGGGGGAAAAACGATGTGGGGATCCACCTATTTTACTAGTGGTTTTATATCCCGATGCTGGAAGACCGGCAGTGAAGATCCCGACAGTTAAGTATTTGAACTATTTACTAACATGACCAACCCTCCCCCCCAACCGTAACCCTCCCTTAGGGGTGCCTAACCCTAACCTCCCCCCATGTGCCTAACCCTAACCCCCCTCTAAGTGCCTAAACCTAACCCCCCCTTCCCTGCAGCCTAAACCTGTCTCCTGGGGGGGCTAACCATAACCTTCCCCCCCGTGGGTGCCTAAACCTAAGTCCCCCCCGGAAGCCCCTAACCTGACCCTCCCTGTCCGCGTCCACCGCCTGGCTTACCTTCGTTCGATATGCCTGGCGTCGGGCTCCAGGTGTAGGTAAAATGCCAGGCGTCAGGATTTCGACTCCTGTCATTAGACTCCTGCCGGGAGTAGACGGGAAGCCGGCGGTCGGCATTTCGACCATCTGCTTCCTGACTGTATCCCCCAGCAACGGGGATACAGCACGGTGTCTCCCTGCCAAAGCATTAACCAGTCCCAAACTGGTGAGCCCAGGGCTGGTAATCCTCGGAAAGTGGGGACCCCCCCAGGCCTCTTTCCTGCAACCGTGGTGGTGAGTGCAGGGTTAATGGGTTAAGTATAGTAGAAATATTCTTTGTAAATGCTTTCCGTAGACTATGGTGTTTCCCAGACATTCCAGGAGAGAGTGCAGATATGTTGTAAATAGGTTGGCTCCTGTGTGCTACACTAAAGGTGATACTGCATGTGAAATGCAATATGTACAACTCCCACAGGTATTTCACACATACACAGCACTTGTACGGATGTGTCCTTATACACCTATCCTTTCTGCGCCATATGACGCTAGACGCGATTCCCTTGCTGTACACTTTTTCCTCATTGTTGCTACTTTTTCCTTGATTTTGTGTCTCAGGTCACATATAAGGCCTGATTCCAAGATTCCAGTTCTTATTGCCGCAGCAGCGATGTGTATATATGGTAATGCAGCAGGATGCGTCTGCAGTAAAAAGACACCTGCCGACACCGCAGATCCGAGTGCTGAGTCCTAAGACGCAGCATTGGATCTTCTGCAAGACCATCAGCCATCTGAGTAACCCTGAGGTTGGCCTTTGCAGCTCCGTTGCAGACTCTGGCCTCGGCACTCCCAGGAAACGGGGGCGATATGCCCCTGTTTTCTGGAACGGAGGCCTACCCATCCCGCCCTCAAGCGGTCCCACCTTGTCAATCAGGCTGCAAATGAGAGGATACTGCATGCAACTTCGCAGGACCCATCCTGCACATGCACAGAATGGGGCCTACCCATGTGTAGGTGCCACACCACTAGAGTTGTAGGCAAACCACCGGAGCTGTAGGTAAACCACCGAAGGTTTAGGCAAACCACCGGAGGTATAGACAAATCACCGAAGGTATAGGCAAACCACCGAAGGTTCAGGCAAACCACCGGAGGTATAGACAAATCACCGAAGGTATATTCAAACCACCGGAGCTGTAGGTAAACCACCGAAGGTTCAGGCAAACCACCGGAGGTATAGACAAATCACCGAAGGTATATGCAAACCACCGGAGGTGTAGGCAAACGGGGTAGTGTACATCTCTGAAGCCCATGGTGTACTAGGTATTTAGTATTAGCTTTTTTGTCACAAAGGAAATAGCATAAAGTCGCAGACAAAGCGTAATGATACATGGCGCGGACACGGTTCACTCGCATTGGACCTGTCTTCTGACTGCATTTTTTTTCTCAGTGCTCAGTGTTACTACTTTTTCCTCAATTTTGCATTTTAATTTGCATATAGGGGGATAGGCATCGAGCCTTGGAGAGAGATAAAGTGGAGCAGATGCCAAGAAGAAGCTCATTCATTTACTTTGGGCAATTGCTCCACTTTATCTTTTACCAAGGCTTGATACATCTCCCCTATAGTGTACTAGGTACTTAGGATTAGTATTTTTGTAGCAATGGAATTAGTATAAAGTAGGAGATTAAGCGTAACGATGTATGGGGATGTTCACTCTAATTGGACCTTGCCCTTATAGCCCAGAGCAGGGGTGGGCAAAACGTTGATCGCAATCTACCGGTTCACTGCAGACACACGACCGGTCGATTGCGGTGGATGTCCGCCACTGCCTATTCCATTTGCTGAGATTTTGTGACCAGCTGGTGCCCAGCAGCTCCTTGCTTCCCTGCAGCGGCAGTCAGTATCTGGAGCTCACTCCTTCCGGCTCCTGCAGTGGGTGAAGGGAGAGACGTCATGACGTCTCTCCCATAGTGCTGAGCGAAAGGAGCAGTAGGACGGTGGCGGGCGCAGGAGCGGGGATTCAGGTAAGTATAGTGTTGTGTGTGTGTGTGTGTGTCTGTGTCTTTATGTGACTACTAATGGGGGCGCTATTATTGGGGCACTACGGGCACTGCATAAAGGGCACTACTAGGGGTACTGCTTAAAGGGCACTATTATTGGTTCACTGCATAAGTGGCACTACGGGCACTGCATAAGGGGCACTAATACTGGGGCACTGCATAAAGGGCACTACTACTGGAGGCACTGCTTAAGGGGCACAAATCCTGGGGCACTGCATAAGCGGTACTACTGGGGGCACTGCTCAAGGGGCACTACTGTGGCACTGCATAAAGGGCACAGCTTAAGGGGCACTACTACTGGGGGCCCTGCTTAAGGGGCACAAATCCTGAGGCACTACATAAGGTGTACTAATACGGGCACTGCATAAGGGGCACTACGGGCACTGCATAACGGACACTGCTACTGGGGGCACTACTTAAAGGGCACCTTAAAGGGTCAAGACCATCGCGACCATCGGGGCTTGCGACGAGACACTAAGGTTGGGTCTCGGCAACTGCAAGCCCCAGGGAGCTTCCTGCTCTGATCGAGCAGGAAGCTCCCCACTGACATCGCTGCCGATGTCAGTGCGTCTGCCCACAGAACGCCTCCGTTTGTGAAACCACCCCCCAGCCACGCTTACAAAACGGGTCGAGCTGTCGATCACCATCGACAGCCACCCCTTTTGTAGTGAGCTCCGGAGCGAGACAATTTCTCTCTCGCTCCGGGGCTTGCGCAGTGCGGCCGCTGCGCGTGCGCAGGGCCTTAAAATCAACCCGGTTGCGAGCTCTCTGCGCTGGCGACCGGGTCTGAATGAGGTCCTACGTGCGGTGTAATGTGAATAAGATTGTGCTGTAATTTGAATTGGGGATACTGGCCCTGATTCAGAGCCGGACGCTCTGACAAAGCGCTCGCTCTGAATCAGGGCCGTCCCTCTGAATTTTAGAGTGGCCTCCTGGCCGCTCGCATAGCTGTGGGTGACCACCCACAGCTATTGCGAGCGGCCAAAATGATGGTCGCGATAGTCAAGACCATCGCGACCATCGGGCTTGTGACGAGACCCTTGTCACAAGCCAAAAGCACTCCCACTGACATCACTAGTGATGTCAGTGGGGCCGGTCCCAGACGGTAGGCGTTCCCATAGGAACGCCTCCGTCTGGGCAGCCACGCCCCCGGCACGCCCACCAAAGGGGGCGTGCTGTCAATCACCATCGACAGCACGCCCCCTTTGGTGCGAGACCCATAAGGACGGCTTGGCTGTCATTATTTGGGTCTCGCGCATGCGCACGATGGAGCCGCCTCCGTCGTGCGCATGCGCACTTGGGCAACATCGACCCGCTTGTGAGCGCTCAGCGCTCGCGAGCGGGTCTGAATTAGGCCCACTGTGTGTGATTTTGGCAGGACAGACCCCAAGGCCCTTGCTGCGAGGTCACGCCCCCTTTTTCGGGCTCAGTAGATCACAAAAGGTTTTTAGTTTTATAAGTAGATCACCGGGTCCAAAAGTCTGGTCACCTCTGCCCTAGAGCCTGTACTTTTTCCTCAATTTTGCATCTTCACTTACAGGGCCTTATTCAGAGCCGCGCACCTTGCCGATGTTCACGGAGTTGAGTGATTGTGTGTGTGTCCGCTATTTATTAGATTAATCGAGTACATCGAAAGACGTCTGAACTGCTCGCAGTGCTTGTGGTTGGATTTTCCTACCGCAATCATGCGAACAGTTCAGGCTAAGAAACAACCAAGTGTGGTGGCCGATGACGCTGTTTTGTTAATTATGCACACCCTTAAAACGCCCATTTTGACCGTTCGGCACGCCTGCGTTCGGATCACCACTCCCCGTTTTCAAGCACCTTCCCCTGTTACCACCCACAAACGCCTTATCCTGTCACTCAAATTAGCAGGCACTCGCTATTTTGCGAACACACGTTTTCCGACCGCACTGACTGGCGCATGCGTATTACGACCCATACACATGCGCACATGTGCGAACATCGCTCGGAGCGAACGAGCGGCCGCTTACGAGCGGCTCTGAATCAGGCCCTGTGTACGTAACCACTTTTAGCGACGCGACGTGACGCTCCCAGGAATGTCCGCTGTATCTCTAGTACACTTCAGAGACCGTTTGTCTGAATCAGTACGGCGACTCAGAGTACACCACCCCCATTGGAAGTGATAATGACTGTGAATGTAATATACGTGAATATCAGGGCGTTTTGTGTGATGATAAAGCCCTGTGCTTATAGTATCATTATACAGCCACATCCACCCTTTGTAGCCCCTGTAAATCATTTCCATGTGTAACAAAATATCACATCTGACACTTTTCAAAAACACCTGTTATTAGACCTTCATGGCGCTTCAGTGTCCCAGTCTGCCTGAATTAGCGCATCAGCCTTCCCGAACAATTGGAAGAGTCGCCACCAAGCAGCAAAGTAGAACCAGGCTGATGCCACACTGATTGACCGGCGCACCAGATTCTTTACACCTCGTCCACTGTGTGACATATAGGAGGAATGACCCAGAACTTCGGTTGTACAACACGAACGTTCTAAAGCTGGGCAAACACTTGCCGATGCCGGCAGCATAGCCCCCCAATGACTATATCGCCCATTGGACTTGCGCGGCAGCGTGCATCGTCAGCGACATAGGCCCGTTTTCAATTTGGAGCGAAATCCGAAATCAGCGAAAAAGTTTGACGTCATTTCGCCAGGCGGAAAAGGATCACCGTATTCAATTTGAAAGACTTTCCGCCTCAATGCAATGTAATAGGCAAAAAAGTTTTGCTTATGAATTGCATGCGGAAGAAAGTGCAGAATTGGGGTTTTGGGGTGTAACGTTGCGGGAACCCCCGTGCAGCTTTCAGACAGTCCCCCAAAGGTAAACTACGTCAACATTTAAAAAAAAAAGACTTTAGAATACCCCAAAAAAATCACTTTAATTTTGGGGTCGAAAAATAAAAAGTTTTGGGACAAAGTTAAAAACTAGCGAACTAGACTCCAGGGGGGTCCCCAAGTATGCCCCAGGTGTTTTTTACTTTGCAGGGGCTTGCGGCAGGTGGATTTTTCACGATTTTTAAAGTTTACATTAGCAACTTTAAAATATGATGCCCCCCATTTTCAAGTACCCAAAATTTGCTGGGATAAGTTATTTTCAGCAAAAAAACCGCCAAAATACTATTCCTCATCACTTTAGCACCTATTGAGCCCGTTTAAAAACACCAAATACCTTCAGCAAGCCAAATCGGGGGAAACCATAGTGAACCCCCATCATGTCAGAGCATCTTTTGGGGGGTGTCAGGCTGGATTCCCCAAATCTGACAGGACTTTCCGCTTGTTTCAGTTTCGCTGGGTCCCATTTTCGCGTCCTTTCAAATTGAATACAGGGATACGCGGGGACTCGCGGGATATTTTTCCGCCTGCAAAACAGGCGAAGTAGGCGAAAAGTCCGGGAGGCGAAAAAGTATCGTGGGTGCGAATCAAATTGAATATGGGCCATAGCGGGTACACACTGGCTGATGTGCCCTTATATGTCGTCCGACCCGCCGGATCGGCCGACATATCGTCTAGTGTGTACCCGGCATTAGAAACCTGCTGTATCATTGCCTTACCTGGGGAGAACGCGGCTCACACAGTATCTGTTAGTACCCAGGCAGCTGGCTGTTCATTATTAATAGTGCATCATGTCCCTCGCTGTATAGAAAGAGGCACATCAGCTATACGTTCCACTGCTGTCAACATTGTAACTTCAGACCATATTGTGTGATTTACAAGTGGCTGACGTGTCAGGTGGAGGCGACGTTTCTGTATGTTTTCCTATACTTCCATTATCAGACTTATTTATTAAAAGGATGGAAAAACATGTATTTAGGGTTTGATTCTGAATTAGAAGCAAAGCTGCTTTCTAACTGTACATAAAGTCCTGGATATAAATGCATTTGATATTACGGTGATTAAGGGGTAAAGTGCATTTCATTGCCTGGATTTAATGTGCCGAAACACTTCCGTGACCCTTCGGGGGCTCTTCAATCATCTCTGTAGATTTTGCTCTTCGTTTGAAAGATTATTTTGCCATCCCAGCTTACTCCACCTATCATAAACCTTATTCGTCTGCCGATGTGCGTTCGTGGCGGCCATTAATTTAATTTTGTGAAATATGAGTGGCGCGCACAGCAGCGGTAATGAGTATAGGCAGCTGTCAGTCTCCTGTTTTTGCCATATATACTTGGAAAAAGCTGCTTACTTGGAATGATTGATTTCTGTTATCGGTATTTATAGAATTTACGGTTTCTGAGACATGTGACATTCAGACATCGTTGCTCGATAAACAAGATGTGACATGAGGATATTCTAATATAAGTTCTAGAATTCCAGGCTCTATTTGTGTTTTAGATAAATATCATTATTCATACTTTACGTTATGTTATCCATGACTCAACACAACAAATCTACATCGATAACCAGAGATCCCATTATTTGTTTATAGGGCAGGGGAACGAATGCCACTGACACAGAAGCAGGTCCTTGCTGTGATTTAAAGCACATGTCTGGATGTTGCATTATAATATTATATAATGGGTTGGGTATATTTATTAGACAGTCAAAATTCAGACATTCAAATCATAGATAAAATAATGCCAATAGGTACAATACTTAGGGGGGGGGGAATTCAATTACCCGCTGTAATCTACCGACTTGTACTATATATAGACAGTCGACATAATTTAGACATTCAATATATAGACCATTTGAAATGTGAAAATGGCGACAGGCATAATGTCGACAGTTAAACTATAGACCAACCAAAAGGTCGACAACCAAAATGTAGACACAGTTAAAATGTCAGCTAAAATTAGAACCAGTGGTGACCAGTAAATAATGAGCCTGTCCTGTCAGACTGATTGCAATTATCAACTCAGATGATACTATCCTTTACTGTAATGCTAATTGCAATGAAACTGTTGGAACAGGGCATACTGGCATGTGTAGTTCCACAGCACCGTACACTAATTGCCGCGGCCGATAAAACCCCAAAACGGCAGTGCCGCTGTTAGGGCCTGCTGAAACGGTGGCAGGGCATGCTTGCATGTGTAGTTCCACAGCAGCATACATTAAATGCTGCCCCAGTAATTGCCGCGGCCACTAATGCCCTTCATATTAGCGCTATATAAATGACAAGCACAGCATGTACACCTGCCTATATGGTGACAGCAGGTTACAGTATGTGCAGTCACCTATATTGTCAGTGTCGACATTTTGATTGCCTATATTTTGAGTTTTGCTCTATTTGGAAAGTCAGCGTTGACCACCTTCACCTGTGTCAGACAGTGGGGATCACGCAGAGTGGAACACAAGTCGGCCGTAATTGCTCTGGCATCGTTGCAAGCTGGCTACCCCTACACGGCCCGCAGTCCTGCTGACACACGCCATCCCTGAGCATTGCCTCCACTTGGTCACCCACAGCTGTGCGAGCGGCCAGGAGGCTGCTCTAAAAAAAGAGAGGGAGGGCACTGATTCAGAGGGAGCGCTCTGCCCGATTTCTGTTCAAGTCCACGTTATGGATAGGGCACATAGACTCAAGCCTAGGGCATGGAAGTTACAGACGCTGCGGTCTATACCTTATTTCATGTTATATGCTTGGCAACATAAACACTCAGTGATTCTTTTTACTTCCATGGATATTGGTTGTGCGATCTGCACTTTAAAATAAAATAAAAATAATCCAGTGATTGAATTCCCCTAGAACTCCTAACTGAGCTGTCTCCTTCCTTATACAGAGTCAGGGGCCATAGGGAGAGGGAACTCTGGGCCTGATTCATCACGGATCGCAATTGCAACAGCGCACGCAGATCGGCCGATGGTGCGTACTGCGCATGCTTATGCCCCACTGCGCAGGTTAGTATTGCGTTGACGCACGCAGATAGAAAGCCATTGCAGACCAGGGGACGGAACGTCAGCATTTGGGGGTGGTGACGGGGGAGTGATTGGAGAATCGCAGGCATGCCTCTCCATTTTGAACGCCGTTACATGTGCGCGCAGAAATTAGACACTGCGACGGCATAGCAGCCTGGGTAATCACTGCGTGCGACGAGACTTGCATTTCCTGAGACAGGTCAGAGCTGCTGTAATTCAACGCGAGGGTCCGATGTTGCCGATGTATGCGCAGGGCTGCGAGGTCTTACGGATGTGAGAAAGCTGTAGTGGGCGTCTCTATGCTGGCTGCGCAGTTGCAAACATTAGCATATTTTCGCAGCAGAACTGTGTGTTTAATCGCAGATGCGTTCGAAGTAGCGATCCGTAATGAACCAGGGCCCCTGTGAGGAAGGTACAAGTAAATGTAATATTTTTGGAACAAATACCCAGGGTGACGTACATTGTATTTGATCCGCTGTTGTTTCGTTGACCTTGTAATGATAATTATTGTGTTTGGAGCACATGAAAGGCCAATAACAGCAATATGTGTTTGTCTGTCTGCAGCTTTGACAAGAAGGGAGACGTTCATTATCTGATTAAGTGGAAGGACCTGCCCTACGACCAGTGCACGTGGGAAATTGACGACACCGATATTCCAGATTACGAGAGTCTCAAACAAGCTTTCTGGAATCACAGGTATTAATCTAAGGCAGGAAATGTAGACGTCTGAGCCGATAGGCATGACTATGAGTGCGTGCACACCGGCGTTCCGCCTGCTTCCCGCAATGCCTGATCTGCGCTATCTTCACATTTTGTAGAACGTAACAGAATGTTGCTGAAACAGGATTTTAAGGAGTTTATCACAGATCCCTATGGTAATCCCATGGCTCTGCCACGGGCCAATGAAGGGTGAATACTCCATGGAGCATTAGGGAAAACTGCAGTATAATTTTGCTGTATATACCTTTACTCTGCTCTATTTACCGCGGTTGTTAGGATGTTGACAACAGTCCTCTAACTCTCTTCCATTCCCCTCATATACTAGAAAGTCCCAGATTTATTTTAGGTGATTGAAACCAGGTTCTGGTGGATCTATAACACATATAAGAGATGTCCACAGACGGTATGCAGTCGGGAAGCCGGCGGACTTAATCCCGACAGCCGACTTCCCGACTGCTTTATCCCGGCGAGGGTTAAATGACAGGCTTCTAAATCTAGACGCCTGTCATTTTACCAACGCCCGGCATCCCGATCGAAGTGATGCCGGGTGCCAAGCGCTAACAGCCGCAGGGGGGGGAGGGTTAGGTTTAGGGTTCCTGGGGGGACTTAGGTGGATAGGCACCCCCCCCCGGGAGGTTAGGGTTAGGCTAGGGGGAGGGAGGGTTAGGGTTAGGCACCCCCGGGGGGGACTTAGGGTTAGGCACCCCCCCGGGGGACTTAGGCTTAGGCGGCGGGAAAGGGGGGGGTTTAGGTTTAGGCACTTAGAGGGGGGATTAGGGTTAGGCACTTAGAGGGGGGATTAGGGTTAGACACTGGGGGGAAGGTTAGGGTTAGGCATCCCTAAGGGGGGTTAGGGGTAGGGGCGAGTGTAAATCATACCGATTCCCCACAGACACAAAATAAATATTCACTTTAATGTTTAAACCCGATTTCTCCCAACTGGCAGACGGGCAGAGGTCCTGGACATGTGCAGGACCTGCGAGACCTGGTGCTTCCGTAATGCCTCAGCCTGCTGCTGCTGGAACATTTCCAATTTCGCTGTCTCCGCGGCAACTGTGCAAATCAGTGTTTAATTTGTAATCAGCATTAATATTTTAGGGGCGGTATTCAATTGTATCGTGCCCCTTTGTGCCCTCAGGGGGGTGTGAGCTGAAATGGGTGAAAAGTGACCTGTTTGAGCGCCCAAACTGCACTTTGTTTGCGATCGCGCCCATTACTTTGGTCGGGGGTAGCTGTTATACCAGGATAAACCCGACAACTATGAGTGCGATCAGTGCGAAAATCAACAATTGAATAGCGCCCCTGCGATCTCTCGTCACTTTAGATGGGCGATCCGGCGTGCTATAACAATTGATTACCACCCTAGGAGTGTTATTATTATCCAGTTTTATACATCCGTTACAATTTGACACATATTTCTTTTATGCTGGCACGTTATAGATGGAGTTTAGCACGCAGCCGCTTTTAACACAAAACCAAAAAACATGTTCATGATGGATTTCTAACCAATTTTTGCCATTTAGCAATAGAAAATGCGTTTCTTTCAAGTCTGTTGATTATTACTGTTGTTTTTGAAGTTTTTATTATGTTATTTTATTACTGTTATTTTGGAGAACATGTGTTAGATCACTGGAATTTAGCATTATCCTGCCACCATTTACAGAGGTGCCAGGAGACTGAACATGCCCTAAGCTGGGTAAGCTGGGCACACACTGGGCCTGATTCAGAGCCGGACGCTCTGAAAGAGCGCTCGCTCTAAATCAGGGCGTTTTTTATATATTTTGTGCGGCCTCCTGGCCGCCCGCATAGCTGTGGGTGACCACCCACAGCTATTGCGAGCAGCCAGGTGATGGTCGCGATGGTCTCGACCATCGGGGTTTGCGACGAGACCCTTGTCGTAGGGTCTCGTTCCCGCAAGCCCCAGTGAGCTTCTGGCTCTTAATAGAGTCAGAATCTCACCACTGACATCACTCGTAATGTCAGTGGGGCCGCCCCCAAAGGGCAGGCATTCCGTTGGGAACGCCTCCGTTTGGCCAGCCTCCCCCCCTGCCCGCCTCCAAAATGGGGCAAGCTGTCAATCACAATCGACAGCTGCCCCCTTTTGGTGCGAGACCCGAAGCGACAGAGTGGACGTCGCTTGCCGGGTCTCGCCCATGCGCACGTCGGAGCCGGCTCCCACAGCTTATGCGAGCGTCCATGATGATGGTCGCGATGGTCAAGACCATCGCGACCATCGGGCTTGCGACGAGACCCTGCGGTAGGGTCTCGCTGCCGCCAGCCCTGGAGCGATTTTGGCTCTATCAGAGCCCAAATCACTCCCACTCCCATGGGAACGCCTCCGTCTGGCAGCCACGCCCCCGGCACGCCCACCAAAGGGGGCGTGCTGTCACTCACCATCGACAGCACGCCCCCTTTGGTGCGAGACCCAGAGCGACAGCTTGGCTGTCGCTACCCGGGTCTCGCGCATGCGCACGACGGAGCTCCCTCCGTCGTACGCATGCGCATTTGGGTACCATCGACCCGCTTGCAAGCGTCCTGCGCTCGCGAGCGGGTCTGAATGAGACTCAAAGTCTCTACACAATTATTGGAATTATATTATTGCTTTTAGTGCAATTTCTTGAGGGGTGCCGAACAAGTTTGGAATTGACAGTATATGTACAATACCTCTCTGTCATTGTTACTTCCTAACATTACAATAAATACATAGCAACCAATCAGGTCTCTCCGTTTATAGTCTACAGATAATTTCACTTATATCACTTACTTATACCTCTTTCCATCAAAAACCGAATTCTGACCTCGGTTTTCTGACATGGGTCAGACACTGTTAACACAGCACCATCGATCTGGGTTATTCTCAGGTCAGCCCCATTCACACTGAACCTGGGTCTGCCCTGCTAAACTTGTGAGGTCATAAAAAGTGGGAGGTGACTGATCCACAACCACCAATCAGCTCATTTTAGGCATGACCCAGGTCAGCGCCATTTACACTGCACCATTACCTAGGTCCATCCTGGGTCCGATCCTGGTAGCTACCTGGGTTGGATTGCCGGATCACTTGTCCCAGGTTATTTTTCAGGGACCCTTTTACACTGAGCTGCGACCTGGATAGACCCAGCAATAACCCAGGTTTTTACTGTGGTGTAAAAGGGGTATAAATCTATAAGTTTTTGGTATAACAAGCAGCGCAACTTTTAGATGAAGATAATAGGGTTAATACACGTGAGCGCATGCAACCGCCATATTGTTTTTGTCTTTTTGCGCAGTCTATTGTGCAGAGGAATATTGAAGCTAATTACAACCAGAAATTACCTTTCACAGCTCATTTCTGTAAGCGTTTCCAACCACTGGCATCTTCCTGGCAATCTATGCTTTATTAGCTGCAAATAGACTGCAGTCTGGCGTTCTCAGGGCCTGATTCAGAGCCGGACGCTATTTGCGCTCGCTCGTTCAGAAAAAAGGGGTGGCTATTCAAATGAACCGTTCGCTCTTTGCGGTCTCTTCACGCCTCTAGGTCTGAACGAGCGAACCAAACATGCCGTCGTTTTTTGGAAAACTACGCCCCCTGGCCGCTCGCATCCTACGTCATGTCCGCTATTTATTAGATTAATCGAGTACATCGACCAGTGTATGAACCTACCGCAATCATGCGAGCAGTTCTGACTATAAAATAACCCAGTGACGTGGTCAATGACGCTGCTGTATTAATTATGCACACCCATAAAACGCCCGTTTTGACCTTTAAGCACGCCTGCGTTCTGATCTCCACTCCCCGTTTTCAAGCACCTTCCCCCGTTACCACCCACGTACGCCTCATTCTGTCACTCAAAATAGCAGGCATTCGCTATTTAGCGAACAAACAATTTTCGGCCGCACTGACTGGTTCGCGCATGCGTATTACGATCCGTACGCATGCGCAGCGCATGCGTATTACGATCCGTACGCATGCGCAGTTGTGCAAACATCGCTCGGAACGAACGAGCGGCCGCTTACGAGCGGCTCTGAATCAGGCCCTCAGTCTCTACCTACAGACGTGCACTGCCTTCCTTTGCACAGTATCATCATGCATGTTCAATCTGGATGCGGATTACATTGTACTTTAATAAACGTTTAGTTTTGTATGGCAGTTCATATCTCCACCCTGTACAATCTGTTCCAGAGAGCTAATGTTGGGAGAAGAAGCAAGAACTCCTTGTAGGTTTAAGAAAAACAGGAAACTGAAGGATGAAAAACTAGAAAAACCTCCTTTAACACCTATAGTTGACGTAAGTATTGTTTGGAGAAACCATTGTGATATTACAGTAACTACCACTTTACAGAATTTACTATATATAGTAGTATCAGTTGGTTGCTATGGGCAACATCTCAACTTGTCCTCTTTTGATACATCTCCTCCTAAATTATCTAATATCTTGCCAAATATTAATTTGTATAAATGAAGTTACTCCTTCTTTAATGTTGGTTGTTGGAATTGGATACATTTTTGGAAAGAGTACACAAACTATTTTTATATTATTGTATAGGTAGGTTGAACCTCCTGGCGACATCCAGGCCACCTTTTGTCTTATTACATTGTAAGTAGTAGCGTGTAAACATGGCAACATTAAGTTCTAGATATATTAAAAGGTCACTTATGGGTTTTGTCAGTGTAATCACAGTAATTGCAATAATAAATACATTTTATGGCAGTTGTAAATTTTAAGTGTTTGCAGCGATTCTTCCTAAAACATTAATAGGGGTTTTCAATATGGAGAGAAAAGTCTTTTTGTTTGCGATAATTTCGCAAAAAATGACGTCATTTTCGCTGGTTTTGGTTTTACACTGTATTCAATTTCAAAGACTTTTCGCAGGTTCGAAAAGTCTTTGAAAAAATAACGGGGATAACTTTTCACCACTGAATAGGTGGCGAAAAAAAGTGCAGAATTGGGGTTTAGGGGTGCAGGCTTAAAAAAAAATTGCCTGCACCCCTGGGAATGACATTTTAAAAATAACTGTGTCAAAAAAAGTTTTTAAAAAAAATAGGGACACACCAAAAAATTAATTTAAAAATTGGGGTGAAAAAAAAAAAGTGTTTAAAAATAGGGAAATAGGTTCAGGGCTATTCTGCAAATATGCGGCAGGTGTATTCTAGAATAGGCTATTAGCGGCAGGTGCATAGTTGCAGAATTTTTTACAACTTACTTTAGGGACATAAAAATTAGGGGTGAGCGGGTTCGGTTCTACTCGGTTCCGTTCGGATTTAAAAACCGAATCTTATTGGCTGTCAGCTGTCACGAGTTTTGGATAGCCAATAAGATTCGGTTTTTAAAACCGAACGGAACCGAGTAGAACCGAACCCGCTCACCCCTAATAAAAATATGCTAGTACTCATTTTCATGTACCCCAAATTTGATAGTACCATTTAAAAAAACGAAAAAAATAACCTAAGTGCTCTTCTGCAACACTTCTTCAATGTCGGGAAAAACACCTGCTGCGGCTATTTAAAACCCTGACTTTCATTTGCAGGCTAAAACAGGGGTACCCATAGTGATCCCCCATGTTTTTACAACTTTAGGGGGGTCCTACAATTTATTCAAGGAAAAATTCTTTTTTTTACGCAGATCCCACTTCGCAGTTTCCCATTTTCTGAGCTTTTATATTGTATACTGGGATAACGCGGGCGCACGCCCGATACTTTATCCCAGGAAAATCTCCGATGTGGAGCGAAAAGTCCAGCACGGACTTTTCGCTCCATATTGAATACCCCTATAAAAGTTGTAGAATTTCTCTTCAAGGGCCGAAAAGGGCACCCAACGTTAGGACGTGAACCAGTCCCGTGACACGTCGAATCCTGGAAGCCCCTCTTTGGCACTGTTACCATGCCTCCTGCTAATTACTATATATATTGCAGTGCTTTGGGGATTTGCCATACCTTATGATCTGTATAGATTTTCCAGCTGAAATCAATATTTTTGCAGTGCGATTCTAACCCGGTCACAAATACACACTTGTAGAATTGCTTCATACACATAATAATAAAAAAATCTAAAGAAGATTTTGTGCCTTACTACTGTGTCTGATGAATCCTGAGGGCTGGCATTTACGCTTACCCCAACCATCCTGCTTTAGGAGGAATGTCCCGCCGCCCCGTGATCAGAACATGTGCCCCAATTTTGCAGTGGGTTGGCGATGTTTCAGAGCCACACCCCTGTCAAAATTTGCAAACCAGCTGTCACGCATTGATACCTCACAACGTTGGAGGTTTCCAAATTTCGACAGGGGTGTGGTTGTGAAACATCCCCAACCCACTGCACAATTGTGGCACACGTCCTGATCATGGGGATGTTTCACAGCCACACCCCTGTCGAAATTTGGAAACCTTCAATGTTGTGAGGTATTGATGCGTGACAGTTGGTTTCCAATTGTTAAGCAATGTAACCTGTCAATATAGATGAGCAGTCTTCACCTTACTCAAATTTCTCCGAACGCTCTGCAAAAATAAAAGATGAGCATCTTGATCAGAAGAATAGCGAAGATTCCATAGGTGACACCCATACAACTGCCACCACCATGAACGATGATAACCCCTTTGTAACAAGGGCAGTTAGAAATCTTCTTATGTACAAGTTATTTAACACAGATTCCCTGCTGAACCATTTAACATGTTTATTTTACTTCTAACAATGTCACTGCCCTCTGGTGCTTTTTAAAACAATTATTTTTCTTCCTTTGCAGTCTACAGTTAAGTTTGATAAACAGCCGTGGTATATCAATGTGACAGGTGGCACATTACACCCGTACCAGCTGGAAGGATTAAACTGGCTAAGGTTTTCTTGGGCACAGGGCACGGACACTATACTCGCTGATGAGATGGGTCTAGGAAAGACTGTCCAAACTATCGTATTTCTCTACTCCCTGTACAAAGAGGTATGCACGCCTCGTGGAGCTATCCGGCAGCACATTTTAATGCCAGTGAATGTTTGTACCTCTCTTTAGCATTAACTTCAATAAATGTTTTCCTGATATGTTAGTAAATGCTCTCTGCGGTTTTCATTTGTATTTTTAAAACCCATGATTGATTTGATGTAGGACTGTGTTCTTGATCGTTTATTTATAAAAAAGAGATGAAGGAGTTCTAATTAAATTGTAAAATTAATCTTTGCGTTGGACTTTAAGGTGCCCACACACTAGGCGATATTTTACACGATCAGCCCGATTCCGTCGCATCGGAACGACAGATCGTGTAAAATATGTCCTAATCGTGAGTGTCCACTCACAATCAAGATGCCGATGCGTGTACCCGCTGGTCGTACATCGCATCTTCAGATCTTGCATGCTGCAGGCAAGATCTGAAAATCTCAGTCAAGATGCACTGGAATAGTTTAGGATGCACGATAGATCGTGGGCCAATTTGAATAGCTTTTACCACCAAATCGTGCCCACAACTGCCGGGGGAGAAATAGGACACAATATAGGATCGTGACCAGATCCCTATTGTGTGGGCATCATTACTGTCGCTATGATAAAATAAAAAAGCTGTGTTTTCCCAGAGAAAGTACATCCCGCCGATTTACTAAGCTCAAAACCGGACTGAGAAACCGAACAGCATATGCTGCCCGCATTTCTTACCCCCCAGTAAAAGTATTGAATTCCCAGATTTACTATGCGGCTGGTTTTGAACCCGCTGACAAAGACACCCAGAAACATGAGTTGCCTCTAAGATGTATTTTGGGAAAAGCGCTGCACAGATCCTTCTCTTAGCACCTAAGCGTTCAGCACTTAACTACATCAATTGCGCAGCATTTTAGCAGGCGGGATTGTGGCGGGATCAGGGGTTTAGAATCGACAGTTTACAAAACAGCATCAAATGCGATGCCAACTAAAACCTGTATTCTTGGCACCTAAACCGCTGATGAGGCCCACGACTTTCTAACTGGTGGGCAACCCGCTGCTTAGTAAACCTACCCCCAGGGGTCATTTGCTTACATTACACAACATGTAGGGGTATACAGTATTTACTAAAGTGCGGGTTTTTAGAAGTGGATATGTTGCCCATAGCAACCAATCATATTCTAGCTATTATCTTCTAGAAGGTGCTAGATAAATGATAAAAAGAATATGATTGGTTTCTATAGGCAACATCTCCACTTCTGTAAACCCGCACTTTACTGAATATATCCTTTACTGTAAGCCACAGCAATCAGTCTGCTTTCAGCTGTCTAATGCAAGTGTCTGATAGGTTTCTATGACATGTGCAAATTTTGTACCTATTTTGAATGTTAGTAAATGAGCCCTAGGGTCCTACAGTGTTTGATGTGGACCTTGGAACGCAGATATAGGACTCATAATTGGGATAGTTAGGATAAGCTTCATTTAGAGATGTGTCCACATACATCTTACCTCCGTGCGCATCAAGTCGTGTTAAACAACGCGCGAGCGCCGTGCAACTCGTTAGTGCCGAGCGTCTATTACGAAATACTAGTGTCACAGCCGCATATCATTTTAATCAGCAGGAGCTGCTTGTGTGTCCTGTCCGCATCGCTGTGCGAATAAGATGCATTTGAAGATAAAAAGTCGCATGAAAAGACGCTCGGCGCTACCAAGCCACGCCACGGCATTGTGCGACTAGAAGGGCTTTTTAATGCGCATGGAAGTAAGATGATTATGTGGACACATCTGTATAGGGTTGTTGTGGCATCTAATACACTGCATGTGTTATTTTAAGTTGCAAAGTATACAGTATTTTATATGGAGAGAAATGAGAAGACGGGAAACTGGAAGCTGACAGTTCATAGGCTGCGTGTTGCTGCATCGTAGAAAGATGTTTGTAAGATTTACCCTTTAATATAAAGAGCTTTAACTTCCACATGGACAATGGACCTCAGTCAGAGTCGGTCGTTGCGGCCGCTTGGTCGTAGGGGAAAGGGGCCGGATATGCAAATGAAGCGATCGTAAGTTGCGTCGCTAAGATGGATTCGTTAGCTGTACGACTGAGGGTCAGAAGCGGTCGTAAGACTAAATACACGCCCCCTTCTCGATCGCAACACACGTCATCTCCGGGGATTTAAGGATTAATCGAGACCATCGGGACCCATCGGAGCTGATCGCAGAGCTAAAGGCTGACCATACCATCTCTTAAGCACTATGATCTAGTCAGTGTAATAACCACCCATGTCACGTGTGCCATGACACTACTTAGTTAATTATGCAATCCCATAAAACGCCCTTTGCATAGTCAGGCACGCCTGCGTTCGGATCTCCACTCCCCCGTTCACAAGCACCTTCCCCTGTTACCACCCACAAACGCCTCATTCTGTCACTCAAACTAACGACCTGGCTGTGTTCAAGGAGAGAGAAATGTCTGATCGTAACAGCTAGTTTGCGCAAGCGCATTGCGTATTTTAAGCATGCGCAGTTTAGCGAACATCGGTTTGCATACGACTGAGCGGCCGCAACGACCGACTCTGAATGAGGTCCAATGTCCTGAACTATCTTCTGCTGAATCAGAATGCGAACGGATTTTTTGCAACCGGCACATGTATTATTATTTATTGATTAACATTAACTTATACAGTTAGAGCTAGCATATTCTGCTGCATATTACAGTTAGGAACTAAACAGTAATAGAAAGCAACTGTATAATAGCAGACAGACAACTAGGTAAGAGGGCCCTGCACGTCATCTATAGGTATGGGCTGCACATGCACCTTAAAGTACTTATGAGCGATTCGGAGTCCTACAGATCACTTGCAGCTAGATGGGTGTTACTGGGCGCCGATGCAGTGATTGGACGTAGAATAAATTTGCTGTTGGCGTGTACACAGTAGTGCGCACCGTGCTGAGGTGAGCGTAGGCAGAAATACATTAGATTCAGTTAAATCTCCTGCATCGGAGCGGACGGCTGGGGAAGGAGCTGTCACCTAGACGCGCCCGAGTCTGCATACTGGAGAATGTTTGCATGGGACTTCCGATCGCAGGAATTGCGACTCATAGGCTTGAAATTGTATTAATGCTCTCCAGATACACTACAGATAGGTTATAGTTACAGCCCGTGTAATACTTACTTTAATAAAAGCTCTCACAAAATCATTACACTTTGCAAGATAAATACAGGGCCGTAACTAGGGTAGTGCGACCCAAGGCCGTAACTAGGGTAGTGTGACCAGTGCCATGGTACAGGGCACCGCAGGGCAGGGGGAGCTGTTTGGGCCTGTCAGTTTTCCTGTTTATTATCATTCTTACTTGTAGCTTCCTCTTCTTTTATCCCCAGCATCTCCTGGCCTCCCCTATCTCTTCCCTGGCCCTTCCCCATGAGGCCATGGCCCTTTTTCAGGTGAACTATCTTATGTCCCTATTTAAAAAATGGGGGGGCACCAATGCTCTCTCTCTGACACAGGGCACCAAAAAGTCTAGTTACGGCTCTGGTGCACCTGTGCCATGGCACAGGGTAGGGGGCGCTGTTTGGGCCTGTCAATTGTTTATTATCATCCTCTCTTGTAGTTTCCTCTTATTTTATCCTCAGCATCTCCTGTCCTCCCCTATCTCGTCCCTGGCCCTTCCCCATGAGACCATGCCCCTTTTTTGGGTGTATTATGTCCTTATTTGAACAATAGGGGGGTGCCGATGCTCTTTCTGGCACAGGGCACCAAAAAGTCTAGTTACGGCTCTGGATAAATTTAAGTTGTTTTTTTCACTCCCTAGTGCGGGCGACCTGACAGGAGCGGATGTGTCTCACGTGTTTTTTTTGTTCTTTTAATTCACATTACACAGGAAGATGTCTTTAGAGCAGATGGTGTTTTCTTTAAACAAAGACTATGGGGATAGGGCAGTCCATGCATATTGCAACAAGACTGAACAAAACAGCCAGCAGAACAATCATGGCATAAAAAGCAATTTACTAACGCATATGGCCTCACCTAAAGTCAGTGACTTTTATGTAAGATAATAGTTTACTTATTGATCTGTGTTTCCACAGGGTCATTCTAAAGGTCCCTATCTGGTCAGCGCTCCCTTATCCACAATCATCAACTGGGAGCGTGAATTTGAGATGTGGGCGCCAGAGTTTTACGTGGTGACTTACACCGGGGATAAGGACAGCCGTGCAGTCATCCGGGAAAATGAATTCTCTTTTGAGGATAATGCCATCAAGAGTGGCAAGAAGGTGTTTAGAATGAAAGTAAGGACACAGAACATTTATATAAATATATATATTATATTTAAAGATTTTTTTTTTTTAGGAAATAAGTTTGGCACAGCTTATCGTAAGATTAAAAAAAACAACTCATCCTGCTTTACGTTTAATTTAAAAACCATATAATACATATTTTAATTTTCTCCTTCATCCACTAGGGGACACTGGAGTTCAAGACAGTGGGGTATAGACGGTGGTAGAGCAGAGCCTGGCACTTTAAATAATTCTGAAGTGTGACTGGCTCCTCCCCCTCTATGCCCCATCAGCCCCAGTTTTTAGAATGTGCCCGAGAGAGACGGTCACATAGGGCTGAGCTCCAGCCCACACTTAGTATTTTTTCTTTTATTTCAACTTTATTTTAATTTCTAGCTTTCACAAAGCATTGAGGACAGGCTGACAGAGTGCTGCGTCTGTCAGCCTGCTACATGGAGGCATCAGGAGACCCGCCACCACTAAATAAGAGTGTGTGTCGGAGTCCAAGGCACCCTGGCAGTAGCTCAGGGAGGACACGCCACAGCTTAATATAGAGGCTGTGTCCGTGCTTCCGAATGCCTAGCCGCAGCCCTGATGCCAGCAGCTGGTAAGTATAGCTCTGTTCCCCTTATGGGGAACGGAGTTTAATCTGCGGCCCCTCTGCCCCCTCCCAGGCTCAGGTGGTATACACTGTAGTATAACCCCTCCTGGAATCCTGTTATAATGCCGCTAGCGTTATTACAAGGGGCAGAGCTACCGCGCATAGAGCGCGGATTCATGTACAGGGAGACTGTTCAGACAGTCTGTAATGTTGCTGCCTAGCAGCGAGCCCTGATATCCTGCACTGAGCGCTGTCTGACTTAATAGAGCTGACAGCGCTCTGTTTGTCAGCTCTCACGAGAGCCGAATCCTCCCTCTTCTCTATCCCCACGGGGAGGGAGCCTGCGTGTCCCGCTACTCCCATAAGGGCGTCTACATTGCGCAGCAGCGCGGCTGTTCCCTGCCGCGCTGGTGCTTGAAGAAGCACTGGAGCTGGCTTCTGCAGGGGGAGGAGCACAGCCGCCGGAGAGCGAGGCTGTTATTCACAGCGCTCTCGGCTGCTGGTTGCGGCGCCGGTGCTTGTATGAAGATTGCACCGGCGCTGCCTACAATTGGCCGCATGGCGGGGCTTAGGGAGCTGCTCAGAGCGGCTGTTCCCTGCCGCGCTGGTGCTTGTAGAAGCGCTGGCTTCTGCACACAGCCGCCGGAGAGCGAGGCTGTTATTCACAGCGCTCTCGGCTGCTGGTTGCGGCGCCGGTGCTTGTATGAAGATGCACCGGCGCTGGCTATTACGTTCCCGCTCCCCCACTCGCATTATGCCTACTATACCAGCCATTGTTTGCGCCCCGCCCGCTTATTGATAAGGGGCGGAGTCTAGTCCATGCTGGCGTGCACAGATGCCGCCATTACCTCCAGCGAGTATTTTAAAACAGCATATGCACCTGCCTTAAAAGGAGCTGGGGCTTATTGCCAGCATCTCCTGCATCCTCACTCTGGAGTTCTGTGGGGGGTGCAACCCTTAACAGGGTTGTGGGTTTTATTCCCAGAACGGCCCTAGCTGTTTGGAGTTTGTATGTTCTCCCTGTGCTTGCATATGGCCTCTCCCGTTTTTTTCTTTACTTAAACCTACAGCACCTGGTCTTATTAGGTTTAACGACACAACTGTGGAGTTTGTAATTTAACCTGCAGTCTTTATATAGATCTGGCTCTGCCTCATCTCTGTTATATTGCACGTCGGTAGTTCCCCTACGGAACTGGGCAGTGTACTGGTTTAATATTATATTTAGAAAAAAAAAAAAAAAAAATGAAGCACAGGGAGGAACATGCCACAGTCTAATATAGAGGTTGTGTCCATGCCACTTTGCCCACCACATATCTATCAGCGCCTATGGCCACACGCCCGATCTCGTCTGATCTTGGACGCTAAGCAGCGCCAGGCCTGGGTAGTACTTGGATGGGAGACCGCCTGGGTATACCAGGTGCGGCAGGCTTATTACATTGAACATCTGGGGCAAATATGCTTGATGTGTAACAGAATAATGCAGTGTGTTTCTTGCATCTATAGCTGCCAGAGATCACTTTGCCTAAATGTGTATGGTATGCATAGTCGGGGCCACTGTTCTGGCTGCTGCCAGAAATTACGGTTATTGAATATCTTTAACTCAAGGTTACAAAAAGGGTGCGTCCCATCCTCAGGCTTATGCCTCACATTGGCTCACCTTAAGAATGAGCCGTACTGTTCTCATGCATATATGTGGCTGCACATATGTTAAATCTCAACAGCCTTTGGTGCTTACCTTAGAAGGTATGCATCTGTGCATCTATATGGATTTATATCTTATTTATTCCTTTCGGCAGCACACACAACACGAAGTAGTAACATATGGCCGTTGTGGTGGTTGGCATTGCTGTCTCGCATCACTAAGGTCATCTTTTGATTTCCATCATCTGGGGCACACCTGATAAGGCGAGTACACCGGTAACGGAAGGGTCCCAGGATCGCAATCAGTCTGGGATAGTACGTTGCTAACATTTCCTGCCCCAACGCCGTAGCAGAATGACGGCCACACGCGGCACATGAGCAGTCTCCCTGCGTGGAGGTAAGCCACATGTATGTATATACTTGTATTTTATACTAAACCCGGCGTTAAGACCTGGGGCTCAGTTCCTTCCATGGCTCTAACTATTGCCCTTGTTATATTTTTCAAATTATATCGTCACCTACTAATCTTGTATGTAGGTACGCGTAGGCATGTGGGGATTTTTGTGTGTATATGTGTATATATATGTATATATATATATATATATATTTTATATATATATATATATATATGTGTATATAATATATATATATATATATTGCTTCTTATCCTTACCATTAAAGCAGGGGTAGGATATGTTCTTCTCAGTTTTATGTCTGATACCTAGCATATTTAAAGAGGATGCTGCGATGAGAGGCTGGACTCTCCTGATCCGGTAGTTTGTTCTATAACTCCGCTTACACCATCTCTCCCTAGGGATTGGGTGGTGTGTGTGTATATGTATATAATTATGGATATGTGTAGGTATGCCTATACTTCCACAATCATTAAGGTACATATTATTCCACGTCTGGAAAGCTGCCAGGGTTTACCAGAAGCTGTCTGTTATATACATACATATTATATGGTGGCTCTATAGACTAGAGTCATGTTCTGCAGCTTACATAGGATAGTCAGAGGCTCCTACGGCATTGCTTCTAGTATGGACTCTATACATGTCCTGGGGCCTTCCTGTATGTCCACACATGTATATAAGGATATGTACTTACACCCGCCTCGGGTTATAGTCCTGTTTCCATCAGTCTATATCTACGGCGTCCACTTCGGGGGACCTATTAATTACAACTACACTCTAGGGCGCACTTAGTAACCAACTTGTAAGACACTAGGAATGCAGTGTGTGTATATATAGATATAGCATGCTGATCTCCTATTGTGGGATATATGTGTGTGTGTGTATATATGTATATGTATGTAGCGTGCTGATCTCCTGGTGCAGGAGTTTGACAAGTGACTTACTATGTCGGTACTAACTCTTCCTTTCAAAGAGTTTGCCTTTTCATGCAGCTATGTTTATGTGTGTGTATGTGTATATATACTGATATATTCCCGTTCCTTGTATGAATTTTCCTAATAATTGGAGAAATCTGTTTTTGGCCCTGACTGGCGTTATCACTACATATATATCTCTTCTTACTTGGGATAATTAACGCATTCTATGTCTATGCACAGGTACCTTTCCCAGCATCGATTCTGGTACTTTATATTATTGTCTTGTCGCATATCTCAATAAAATGGGTATCTGATGGTCCCTTGGGTACATTTCCTATCAGTACATAGAGAATCCTGGATCTATTCCATCCTCATGGCTTATTTAGTTAATTTACATGAGGCCTAGGGCCACCCGCCGATATAGGCAGGGTCTGGCCTGGGTTGTATCAGATTGTGGGCGTAATACACACTTCACCATTATAAGTGTTAATGTAAGGATACACTAGCAGACCGTTTTTGGGATATGTGTAATCTATATGGATACATATCCCTAATGGAACAGGCTCAGGTATAGCGTCCTGTTGTACGGCCTTCTTGTCTCCACTAACAATTTGCTAGTTTCTACAGTATTTTCTTCTGCAGCATCTCCAGACTGAAGTCCGTGCTGTAGAGCATTGATCTTTGCCCACTGAGGCTACTCTCTGTACCTGTCGTGGTGGGTTGCTGTGAGATGAATAAGGTCAGTGACATTCTACATAGCGTCCAGAGGGCTTCTGGTCGCTCACAGGTAAGCGGGCTTACCCCACTAATGCCTCGGAAGATGCTTCCTTTTCATGCATCCTGACATAGCTGTTATTCTCTCTTACGCACCCTAGCTGCTGTCCTAGCAGCCTTCAGTTCTTTTAAATCAGTTGGCTGTACACTTTAGAGCTTTCCTGGTGTGTAGGTGCATAGTTGAAACATTGAGATTTGTGACCCTATTCTACTGGAATCTGTTGGGTTTATGGACTGAAGCGCATCTATGGGCTAATGCACATCTTTACTATAAAGTGTGACAGTCTCTATGTTCCATACAGAGGGCCTGGTTAGTTTCCTGTTCAGTATCTGTTGATAAATTCAGCACACTGACAGGTACCTGAATGGTACCTTCATAGTTGTCCTAGTGCTTTAGCCTTGCGGATGGGATACTTCCCTATATTGGTAACTCTCCCTGGGTGGAGGTGGCATCCGTGCTCTTTTTCTGCTAAGGGTATCCTGGGTGTTTTCATACTATGTTCAGGCCAGTAGTTGGTACTGATTACACTCTACCATCATGTAGGAAGTTGTCTGCTGTGCTGTTTGACAGGAGGGGTGGTACTGCCGTCTGACCCACTGGAAGGAATTGTAGTCTCAATCCTCTCGTATCCGTCTCATGCCCAGTGGGATCGCCACTCGTTGACAACTTCTATGGTCTAAACCTTCCACGGGTTACCAACCCTTTAGTAGTTATAGTTGGACCTCGAGAATGGTTCAGGGCGACTGTTAGGTCGTGACTCTTGCCTCCTTGTTTGCTTGGTTAAGAGTCTGTGGATGGGTTCAGCTCAGTCTCTGTATATTGGTATCATTATACTTTTATCTATATGATTGATGTCCCGCAGTGCTGGGATTCTGCTGTCTGAGACTGTTGCAGCTTCCTGTAGTTGTCGCTGGTACGGTTTTCTCGAGTTTTGTTCTCATGTTACTGCCATTCTATGGATTCTAGTTGGGGTTTTCTGCTCCCAGCGGTCTTGCTTGGTCTGTTTTTGGCTGAGCTTACGGTGTTCTGATGCTTCTCATCTGCGGCTACTCTCTAGCCGTATTCCATTGAATTTACGCTGTAAGTTGTGGAATGTGTGTGACTGTTCAGCAAGGAGCTCTGATTGTCTCCTGGCTCTACGACATGCCTCCAGTCTTGGGCTGTCCCTGTTTCGGTTGGCCGAAAGGTCGGCAGGTTCTCCGCGCTTCCCACCCGGGAGGTTGGCTTTGGGACGTCCCCACTGTCTTGAACTCCAGTGTCCCCTAGTGGATGAAGGAGAAAACAGGATTTTGGTACTTACCGATAAATCCCTTTCTCCGATTCCACAGGGGACACTGGACGCCCGCCCAGCGCTGCGTTCCTGCCGTTTTGTTGGGTCCTTATCTAGTTGTGTGACTGCATGTGTTCCCTGCAGTGGGTTCCTCTGTTCTCCTTCAGTCGGTATTGTTCCGATCTGTGGTCTTCTCCTTCTCCTCATTTTCCTGTTGTCTACCGTCTCCTCTCGGGCTCAGTTCTTAAAACTGGGGCTGATGGGGCATAGAGGGGGAGGAGCCAGTCACACTTCAGAATTATTTAAAGTAGGGGTGTGCACCGGCCACTTTTCGTGTTTTGTGTTTTGGTTTTGGATCTGGATCTTTCTTCGTGTTTTGGATCTGGATTGGTTTTGCCAAAACCACCCTTGCGTGTTTTGGGTTCTGGGTTTTGTGTTTTGGATCTGTATTTTTTTGAAAAAAAGCATAAAAACAGCTAAAATCACAGAATTTGTAGGTTTTTCTGCTCCTATGCTATTATTAACCTCAATAACCTTAATTTCCACTCATTTCCAGTCTATTCTGAATACCTCACACCTCACAATAGTGTTTTTATGTCCAAAAGGTTGCACCGAGGTAGCTGGATGACTATGCTAAGCGACACAAGTGGGCGGCACAAACACGTGACCCATCTAGGCGTGAAACTGCAGTGGCAGACAGGATGGCATTGAAAAACTAGGCCCCAAACTGTACATAATGCAAAGAAAAAAAAGAGGTGCAAGATGGAATTGTCCTTGGGCCCTCCCACCCACCCTTATGTTGTATAAACAGGACATGCACACTTTAACAAACCAATCATTTCAGCGCCAGGGTCTGCCACACAACTGTGGCTGAAATGATTGGTTCGTTTGGGCCCCCACAAAACAAGCTGGCAATTTATCTGTCCCTGCACAAACTGGCTCTACGGAGGCAAGATGTCATCCTCATCCTCCTCATCCACCGATTCCTCACCCTCTTCAGTGTGTACATCCTCATCCTCACAGAGTATTAATTCGTCCCTGTTGGAACCACAGGTCCCTCTGTACGTTCTGGAGGCTGGTCTCCCTGGAAGAGTTGATAATTCATTTTATGAACATCATCTTCTCCACATTTTGTGGAAGCAACCTCCTACGCCTTTCGCTGACAAGGTTCCCGGCTGCACTAAACACTCTTTCGGAGTACACACTGGAGGGGGGGCAACTCAGGTAAAATAGAGCCAGTTTGTACAGGGACCTCCAAATTGCTTCTTTTTCCTGCCAGTACAGGTACGGACTGTCTGACATGCCTACTTGGATGCTGTCACCGATGTAATCCTTTAACAGACAGACGCACGCTTGTCGCTGCTGCTTTGAGGATTCAAGTGCGGCTACAGCCCACACAATTCACAAAGACAGAAAAAAAAAAGAATATTTTTATTGTTTGTGGAGCACACTTTGAGGGTTACACCACCCTTTAACAGACAGACGCACGCTTGTCGCTGCTGCTTTGAGGATGCAAGTGCGGCTACAGCCCACACAATTCACAAAGACAGAAAAAAGAAGAAGAATATTTTAATTGTTTGTGTAGAACACTTTGAGGTGTCACCACCCTTTAACAGACAGATGCACGCTTGTCGCTGCTGCTTTAAGGATGCAGGTGCGGCTACAGCCCACACATTTCACAAAGACCAAAAAAAAAAGAACAATATTTTAATTGTTTGTGTAGAACACTTTGAGGTGTCACCACCCTTTAACAGACAGACGCACGCTTGTCGCTGCTGCTTTAAGGATGCAGGTGCGGCTACAGCCCACACAATTCACATAGACAGAAAAAAAAAGAACAATATTTTAATTGTTTGTATAGCACACTTTGAGGGTGTCACCACCCTTTAACAGACAGACGCACGCTTGTCGCTGCTGCTTTGAGGATGCAAGTGTGGCTACATCGCACACAAGTCACAAACACATTAAAAAAATAGTTTTTTATTTTTTGGAACACTTTGAGAGTTACACCACCCTTTAACAGACAGACGCACGCTTGTCGCTGCTGCTTTAAGGATGCAGGTTTGGCTACAGCCCACACATTTCACAAAGACCGAAAAAAAAAGAACAATATTTTAATTGTTTGTGTAGAACACTTTGAGGGTGTCACCACCCTTTAACAGACAGACGCACGCTTGTCGCTGCTGCTTTAAGGATGCAGGTGCGGCTACAGCCCACACAATTCACATAGACAGAAAAAAGAAGAATATTTTTATTGTTTGTGTAGCACACTTTGAGGGTGTCACCACCCTTTAACAGACAGACGCACGCTTGTCGCTGCTGCTTTAAGGATGCAGGTGCGGCTACAGCCCACACATTTCACAAAGACCAAAAAAAAAAGAACAATATTTTAATTGTTTGTGTAGCACACTTTGAGGGTGTCACCACCCTTTAACAGACAGACGCACGCTTGTCGCTGCTGCTTTAAGGATGCAGGTGCGGCTACAGCCCACACATTTCACAAAGACCAAAAAAAAAAGAACAATATTTTAATTGTTTGTGTAGCACACTTTGAGGGTGTCACCACCCTTTAACAGACAGACGCACGCTTGTCGCTGCTGCTTTAAGGATGCAGGTGCGGCTACAGCCCACACAATTCACAAAGACAGAAAAAAAAAGAACAATATTTTAATTGTTTGTGTAGCACACTTTGAGGGTGTCACCACCCTTTAACAGACAGACGCACGCTTGTCGCTGCTGCTTTAAGGATGCAGGTGCGGCTACAGCCCACACATTTCACAAAGACCAAAAAAAAAAGAACAATATTTTAATTGTTTGTGTAGCACACTTTGAGGGTGTCACCACCCTTTAACAGACAGACGCACGCTTGTCGCTGCTGCTTTAAGGATGCAGGTGCGGCTACAGCCCACACAATTCACAAAGACAGAAAAAAAAAGAACAATATTTTAATTGTTTGTGTAGCACACTTTGAGGGTGTCACCACCCTTTAACAGACAGACGCACGCTTGTCGCTGCTGCTTTAAGGATGCAGGTGCGGCTACAGCCCACACAATTCACAAAGACAGAAAAAAAAAGAACAATATTTTAATTGTTTGTGTAGCACACTTTGAGGGTGTCACCACCCTTTAACAGACAGACGCACGCTTGTCGCTGCTGCTTTGAGGATGCAGGTGGAATCTAGACGGGATTTGGAACCGAGGACACACTACCTCCATCAATTGTCTAAATCCCACTGCACTAATGTCGGATACCGGACGCACGTCTAACACCAACATAGCAGTCAAGGCCTCAGTTATACGTTTTGCTTCAGGATGACTGCTGTCGTACTTCATCCTCATCGCTAGGGACTGTTGGAGGGTCAATTGTTTAGTAAAAGTAGTGATGTTCCTACTTCCTCTCTGGGATGATGAACAACTCCCAGCAGCAGCAACAGCACTAGGAGGAAGTGGTTCTTGATCTTTCCCTATTTTATTTTTATCGGAGAAAGTTTGGTCCTCCATTTATGTTATATTGATATATATACGTGCGGCTAAAGCGCACACAAACACAGAAAATATTATTTTATTTTTGCTGGAGAGTAGTGCACTTTGTGGGTTACACCACCCTTTAAGAAATGAGCCAGCCGGCTCTTTACTTATGGGACACAGGCGCACGCTTGGCGCTGCTCCTTTGTTGATGCACGTGCAGCCACAGTGCACACAATTCACAAACACAGAAAATAATTTTTTTTTTGGTTTGGACTGGAGTGTACTTTCGGGGGTTACAGCACCCTTAACGGTCAAGCCAGCCGGCCCTTTACTTATGACACAGGCGCACGCTTGGCACTACTTTGTTGATGCACGTGCGGCTACTGCGCACACAATTCACAAACACAGAAAATAATTTTTTTTTTGGTTTGGACTGGAGTGTACTTTCGGGGGTTACAGCACCCTTAACGGTCAAGCCAGCCGGCCCTTTACTTATGACACAGGCGCACGCTTGGCACTACTTTGTTGATGCACGTGCGGCTACTGCGCACACAATTCACAAACACAGAAAATATATTATTTTTTTAGCACTTGGGGGGAGCACCCCTGATGGACAGAGCACCCCCTGGACAACACTGCAGCACTCCTTTAGGACTGGGACACTGCACAGGACTTTGGAGTGGACACAGCCCCTATGGAGAACTGACTGCACAACACAGTCCAGCCAGCCCCTATGGACTTTGAAGTAGTGGACACAGCCCCTATTAACAACAGCAGCACAGCACAACACAGCCAGCCCCTATGGACTTTGAAGTAGTGGACAACAGCAGCACTACACTACACTACACTACACAGCCCTAACTCCCACCCTCCCTCTTCACTGTCCACAGCCGAGTGAGAAAATGGCGCCGACGTGGGTACCTTATATAGGATCCAAAACCCGCGAGACTCGGAAGGCGGGATGATGACGTTTTGCCTCGATTTCAGATCCGAGTCAGGCGGGAAAAGTCGAGCCTGACTCGGATCGGACTCGGATCGGGGGGGTTCGGATTTCAGAAATCCGAACCCGCTCACCCCTAATTTAAAGTGCCAGGCTCTGCTCTACCACCGTCTATACCCCACTGTCTTGAACTCCAGTGTCCCCTGTGGAATCGGAGAAAGGGATTTATCGGTAAGTACCAAAATCCTGTTATCTCTAACCATAAATCTCTTTTCCTCAACATGTACACCTTCCTATACAATGCCAGATAGATATTCATTCCCAGAACATGTAACCACAGTCTACCTTATGTCCAGGAATCTCACTTTTTCCCTAAAATACATATGACATCTGGTAAAAATAAAATACCATCAGTCACATTCTGGCATGGAAAGACACTGAAGCCCTCTGTGGGACTTGAACTTGTGACCTTGTGTACAATGAACCTGTGATCCAGCCAGTTAAGCCCCAGCAATTTGGGTTTGTTCAGACTTCTATTGGTGTGATACTCGAGTTATCTAAACTTTCTGCATTACATTTTATATTACATTCGTCCACTTCCTGTCCTCAGCCAATACCCTGCAGGCTGAGGGGATATAATTCAGGAAGTGAGGCTCAATCATTGGCAGATTATAGAGGCCTCTTTGTGATCCAACTACTCCTATTTGGACGGCTTGTTTAGTTTCTGGATTTTGACCACTCCATCTGGCTATGATTCCATCTCTGATACTGTACAAGACATTGGGCCTGATCCAGAGCTGCTCGTAAGCGGCCGCTCGTTCGTTCCGACCGATGTTCGCACACCTGCGCATGCGTACGGATTTTAATACGCATGCGTGAACCAGTCAGTGCGGCCGAAAATCGTGTGCTCGCTAAATAGCGAATGCCTGCTATTTTGAGTGACAGGAGGAGGCGTATGTGGGTGGTAACAGGGGAAGGTGCATTAAAACGGGGAGTGGAGATCCGAACGCAGGCGTGCCAAACGGTCAAAACGGGCGTTTTAAGGGTGTGCATAATTACTAAAGCAGCGTCATCGACCACGTCACTTGGTTGTTTTATAGTCAGAACTGCTCGCATGATTGTGGTAGGAAAAACCAACCACAAGAATAGCGAGCAGTTCATATGCCGTCCGATGTACTAGATTAATCTAATAAATAGCGGAAATGACGTATGATGCGAGCGGCCAGGGGGCGTTTTTTTCAAAATTACGTTCGCATGTTTTGTTCGCTCGTTCAGACATAGAGGCGTGAACAGACCGCAAAGAGCGAACGGTTAATTTAAATAGCCAGCCCCTTTTTCTGGAAGAGCGCAAATAGTGTCCGGCTCTGAATCAGGCCCATTGTTCGCCCTGTGTAAACTGGTGTTCCTAATGAAACCCCAGACTTACATCACAGTCTTCCTCAAAGTGGGATTAATTCTGTCCTTGCTCAAAAATGAAGCCTTGACCTGGTCTATGCTGTACATGGAAAATATTGACCCAATGCTGACATCCCTGCCAAGCTTCCGTACCGCTTCACTGCAGCATTTGGTGATCCTCATCGCAGTTCAACCGCTGAAGCCCAGATAACTCGTCTATGGCAAGACAAGCGCTCAGTTCTGAACTGTACGGAATTGCTGAGACGGAGTGAAACCAAGCTGCTCGTCTTTACCAGTTCCCACAAAGTCTCACAGATGAGTTTAAGGACAAGTTAGCGTGGATTGATCTCCCGGCCACTCTGCAAGAAGTTATTCAGAAATGTCTGGCCATAGATTTATGGCTGACGGGGCGGCGTTTGGAGTGCAAGAGAGAATATGTTTCCGTCCCCATTCAGACCGTGCCTCCAGGTAAAGCTGAACTTATGGTGCATACACACGATCAGATTTTTCCTTCAGATATGAACGATAACGATTTAAAAATCGTTCAGTCGTTCATATCTGAAGGAAAATCGATCATATCTGACATGCCTGAACGATGGACGATCAACGATGCGCGTTCCCGTTTGTCAGATAACGATATCTGACGTCTGATGGGTTTGCAGTCAGACTTGGACGATTCCATTCATTTTAATGCAGTCAAAAATCGTTCAATCGTTCAAATCGTTCAAAACTTTGGTCAAATCGTTCAAATCGTTCAGTCGTTCATCTGACAAATCTGACCGTGTGTATGCTCCATTATACTTCCAGGTTTTATGCCAGAAGAGGAGCCCGTACAAATTGTGGCTATACGTGCGGTGTCATCTTACAGAACTGAAACATGACCGCAGATGGGGATGAAGGCCTCTGTTTTTACGGTGCTTCTCCCAATCTCACTGCACAGTCTAAAAAAACCTCCCTCTTTGGACAACAGGAAAAATATTGTTCTCTGTACGCTTTCCCAGAATATTGCTGCTTCTGTAGTTTGTTCTGTATGTTATTCACAAATCACCAGACAACATTCAACTTCTACTGCTCAACCTCAGAGTCTGGTCCCAGCCTCCGTGTTTCTTGCAACCACCTCGCAGTCACCTAAGGAGTCTCTTGTATCTTGTATCTCTTGTATATGAGTACCCCAGTTCCTGCTCAGTTACCTACCGAGATAAAGACAGTATCATCAAGCTACTGAATTTACCAAGCCAGTTGAGTCAGAAAAAGGAAACAGGCTTTAGCCAAACAGCTGTACACCAGGGATGCCTTTGGGCAGGCTTTTGTACAAACTATTCTGGACTCTCGCATTCAGAGAAGACTACCAAAGGAGGAAAAGTCATGAGGGACCGGATTTATTTAATGGGTCATCTGGAATTTTAAAGAATTTCACTGAATGATCTCCCGGGTGTGCTGGATGATCGATATCGATCATCCAGCACACCACCAACCCGCCAACGATCCGCGATCAACGATCGTCTGTCTATATAGTAACCTGGTCGATATCGACCAGGTTGGCCTGCATGCACGGGCGATGGACGATGTCGTTATCGTCCATGCGTGTCCGCGCATCGCAGGTCGTTGGTGGGTTGGAAGTGACCAAAAAATGCACGTTATGAATGATATCTTTATCGTTCATATCGAGCTTTTTAATCGTCCTGTGTGTACGCACCATAACATCCAAACAAGCCAGGACTAAAGGAAATTTGGAATCTTCCTTTAAAGGGGAACAAAGTCAGGCAAGAACAAAAACTGAAGCTCTCTGTGGGACTTGAACTTGTGACCTCATGCACTACGGACCTGCCAATTATAAGTTACACAATTGGAGTTTGTTCAGACTTCTATTTGTGTGATACTTATATTTTATATCCACCTACTGTACTGCATCAACCAATCCCCTGCAGGCTATGGAGACATAAAGATGGAAGTGTGGCTCAAACATTGGCAGATTATAGAGGTCTCCTCGTGATCCAACTGCTCCTATTGTGACGGCTTATTTACGTCCAGGATTTTGACCATGTCCACCAACTTACTGTGATTCCATCACAGATACTGCACCTCTGGCTCTGCTTCCTGGCTACGTCTCTGTTTTACCCTTTGGCTATCTGCTGCCACCCTGCTTGGATATCCTTCTATCAAACCCCCGGGCTTTGGAGTAGTACTTTCTACTTCAGGGTCCATAGGGTATCCACAGGATACCTTGGGGTATAGGTGTGACGTCAGTCGCAGGGCACCAAAGAGTTAAGCTTTCAGCCTCCCAGGATGCACTAGGTCCCCCTCCTATACCCCGCCCCCGAGCCAAGGCACCTCAGTTTAGTTTGGTGCCCGGCCGGAGTCGGGTGCACCTGTTGGAGTGGGGGCTAGAAGAGCCCCTGAAGCTTATTCTTCATGCAGCTGTGGCTGCACAACTGGATGAACAGCATGGACAGTCAGTCCTGACGTCCATGCTGTCTTCCCTACACCCCGCCGGTACCAGAACGCCGGTACTGATCCGGGGATGCTGGTGGGCGTCTGGGGTCACAGCTAGCGGTGACCCCAGATGCTCCGGACCATGGCCGGATTCAAGGGGGACAGAGGTAAGCAGCGGGGTCCCGCGGTGGGTCCCCGCTGATCACATGGTCCTAAGTCCCCAGGCAGGGGGCTCCCTGGGGACTGGCTGCAGCGTGGAGCCAGGCGACCAACCTGCGCTTCCACTACCCCCTGGGACAGCGGACCGCAGCAGAGCGGTAGCGCTGCGGCGTCCCAGGGGTTAAATGCATGCCAGGGGAGCGCGCCTTCCCTGTCTCACAGCCGGCGCCTCCCCCGCTGCACACAGCCCTCTCTGCATGCTGCCGACTGGTCCTGTGGCAGCGCTCCTCCCCCAGGCCAGCCTCCTCTCTGCTCCTCGGCGGCCATCTTCTCCAGAACGCATGGTGAACGCTGCTGGAAGCGCTGGAAGGAAGCATCGTGGTCTGGGTCCCCCCGCATACCTCTCCTCCGCTGTGGTCAGGTCTGTGTATGCAGCGCTGTGTCCTACCAGGCCCTGTGTCTGTGTAGTTGAGTGATCAGCGCTGTTAGTGCAGGAATTGTTATTTTTCTGCATTGTATGTGACTGTGCTAGCGCTGCTGCCTGTAATCTTTTCTTCTCTAAACTGTCAGCTTTATTACTGTCCCTGTTCTTTCTGCTAAAGCCCTTGCGGTGCGGTGCTGCAGGGTGGTCTCTCGCCTATTTAATACTTAATTGGTGAGAGAGGTCACATACGTGGTGCCATCATGTCTGAAAGTGATTTTCCCCTCCGGCTACAGTGTACCACGTGCAAAGTACCGTTAGCGGAGGGGGAGGGTAGTGCGGAGGGCCTTTGCCGGCAGTGTTTGTCCATGGCGCGGCCTATTACGGTTACAGCACCGGTACAGGAGCCGCCCTGGGCTTGTTTCGCTCAGGCGTTAACAGCTTTAGTGGGCCAGTTAGCTCCGCAGCCCGCGTTTACTCCGATGGGTTTGTCCCAGCAGTCTGTGGTGTCGTCACCCATGCAGGGGTTCCCACGACAATTGGTGGTACCCCACAGTCTCCCTATTTCCCCGCTCCCGGGTTCTCAGGAGCCAGCGTGGGTTAACTCCCTGACGAGTTCTGTACAGCACTTGTCGGATGTGTTGCAAGGGGAGTCTGTGATGCGGTCTCATAAAAGGCCGGTGGCGTCTCTGTCCGCTCCTTATGAGGATGACGAAGGGACGTCTGATGATGGGGAGATTCTAGATCCTTACGATCAGGAACCTCTCCATACTAAGGACGCTGATGCTAAGTCCAAAGTATATATTCCTGGACTTATTCAGGCGGTCCGCACAGCCTTGGTGATTGAGGACGAAGTTCCCCCAGCGGCTAAATCTAAGTATGCCTTTTTCAAAGATGTGAAGGGCGATGCCACAGTCTTTCCTCTTTCGGGTCAGTTGGTGGACCATTTAGAGGAGGCGTGGAAACAACCTGGCAAAAGATACCAGCCGCAGAGACGCCTGGCGGTGGCTTATCCGTTCGCGGATAATTATTTTGCGAAGTGGGAATCCCCTCCACAGGTGGATTCTCACGTGACCCGTCTTGTCCGTAGTGCCACATTGCCGATGCCATCCATGTCCTCCCTTAAGGATGCTACGGACCGCAAGGTAGAAATCTGCCTGAAGTCCGCTTATTCCCTTGCAGGGGGGGCAGCACGGCCGGCTATGGCCATTTGCTGGGTTGCCAGAGCGATGGAGCGCTGGGCGGATTCATTAGAGGCTTCTTTTGAATCCGACTGTCCGGCCGATCAGGCGGAGTTGATTGGCAATCTCCGTGATTCGGCCACCTACATCAACGAGGCGGCTCTAGACATTAGTACTCTGGTGTCTAGAATTTCTTCAGCAGCGGTAGCTGCTCGTCGCACCTTGTGGCTGCGATCCTGGAAGGCGGACGCAGATTCCAAGAAAGGTCTGGAAGCGTTGCCGTTTACCGGAGAAGTTCTCTTCGGTCCGGATCTGGATAAGATTGTGGCCACGCTGGCGGCAGCCAAATCTGCCTGTCTCCCGTCGGCCGCTGCTCCTTCTGGTTCGGGACCATCGTCCTTTCGGTCATCTAGGGCCCAGGGCAGGCCCAAACCACAGTCGTTTCCTCGACAGGCTGGCCCTAAGAAATCGGTCAAGCCCCGGAAGCAGGCATGGAGTACCAGACGTCCGGCCCCCAAGCCAGATGACAAGCCTGCGGCCTGACGGTCCGGGCCTCCCTTTGGGGGATCCCAGGGTGGGAGGCCGCCTGCTACAGTTCGCCCAGTGTTGGTCGACCACTACGACAGACACTTGGGTTCTGGAGGTGGTTTCCCACGGATACGCCCTCTCCTTCCGGCACAGACCCCCGGCTCGCTTCTTCACCACGGGTCTCCCATCAGACCGGAACAAGGCTACGGAGCTGCGGAAGGTATTGCACACTATGCTCCAGGCTGGAGTTATAGTGGCGGTTCCATTCTCCCAGAGGGGCCAGGGTTTCTATTCAAATCTATTTTTGGTACAGAAACCCAATGGGTCATATCGTCCGATTCTCAACCTCAAAGCACTCAACAAGTCTTTGCGGGTCCCGAAGTTTCGGATGGAGACCCTACGGTCCATCATTCTGGCGCTGGAACCTGGGGACTACTTGGTGTCATTGGACATACAGGACGCTTACCTGCATGTCCCTATTCTTTGGCGCCATCAACAGTTCCTCAGGTTTGCAATCAGCAGCGACCACTTCCAGTTTCGGGCGTTACCTTTTGGCCTGGCAACAGCACCACGTGTTTTCACCAAGGTGATGGCGGTCATGGCGGCTTCTCTGCGGCTGCAGGGAGTCCGCATGTTGCCGTATTTGGACGACCTGTTATTGGTGGCAGGATCTCCAGAGCTCCTGTTACGCCACTTGGACCTGACCATTGCACTGCTGCAACGGCACGGCTGGCTAATCAACTGGCAGAAGTCCACTCTAATCCCGTCTCGGAGGATTCTGCATCTTGGAGCCTTATTGGACTCGGGACAGCAAAGGATCTTCGTGACGGAGGACAAGATCTCTGCTTTACAGTCAAGGGTGCGCAGTTGTCTGCACAGCCGCCGGGTGTCCTTACACTCGGCGATGAGGTTACTGGGCTCCATGGTGTCGGTGTTCGACATGGTGGAATACGCCCAGTTTCACTCCAGACCTCTGCAGCACCTGATCCTGTCCAAGTGGAACGGGCTGACTCAGTCTCTGAAGTCCCAGACGATTGTGCTCACCCAGGAGGTTCGCCTGTCCCTTACGTGGTGGTTACAGACGACCCACCTCAACAAGGGACGTCCGTTCTGGGTTCCAAATTGGGTCCTGTTGACAACGGACGCCAGTCTTCGGGGCTGGGGAGCAGTTTCGGTTCCACACTTGTTCCAGGGCAGGTGGACGCCGACAGAAGCGGAGCTTCCAATAAATATCTTGGAACTCCGTGCGGTCTTCAATGCTCTCCAGCAGGCACAGCGGTTTCTCCAGGGTCGCCCGGTGCAGGTCCAGTCGGACAACGCTACCACCGTGGCCTACATAAACAGGCAAGGAGGAACTCGCAGTCGGGCGGCTCTCGTAGAGGTCTCTCGGATCCTGGTTTGGGCGGAGCGCAATCTTCCGGCCATATCAGCGGTCTTCATCCCGGGAGTGCTCAATTGGGAGGCGGACTTTCTAAGTCGCCAGGACGTTCATCCGGGGGAATGGTCCCTGCACCCGGACGTTTTTCAACTACTGGTGGACAGGTGGGGTCTTCCAGAAATCGACCTCATGGCGTCCCGGCACAACAACAAGTTGCCGGTGTACGGGTCTCGCACAAGAGACGAAGGGGCGTCTCTGGTGGATGCTCTGTCCGTCCGGTGGACGTTCCGGTTCGCATACCTGTTCCCTCCGGTCTCCCTTCTTCCACGGGTAATCCGGAAATTCAAACAGGAAGGAGGGACGCTCCTGTTGATAGCTCCCGCGTGGCCCAGACGGCACTGGTTCTCAGACCTTCAGGGTCTGTCCGTGGACATTCCTCTGCGGTTGCCGCTACGACCGGACCTTCTGTCTCAGGGTCCTTGCCTTCACCCGGACCTGACTCGGCTGTCTTTGACGGCGTGGCTGTTGAGACGGCCATGCTGAGGTCCCGGGGGTTTTCCAGCTCTGTGGTGCGGACCATGTTACGAGCTCGGAAACCGTCTTCCGCGAGGATATACCATCGCGTGTGGCATACGTTCTTCCAGTGGTGTCGACCGAGAGGTTATGCACCGCGGGAGTTTCGTCTGTCTCGGATTCTCGCCTTCCTGCAAGCGGGACTAGATCATGGGCTTCGCCTTGCTTCTTTGAAGGTACAGGTTTCGGCCCTATCTGTCTGGTTTCACCGTAGGATTGCTACAATCCCGGATGTGCGCACCTTTATGCAGGGTGTTCTCCGCATTCAGCCGCCCTTTGTTCCACCTGTGGCGCCTTGGGATTTGGCTGTGGTCCTGAGGGCTCTCCAAGGACCGCCGTTTGAACCACTGGGCTCAGTGGATCTTAAATGGCTAACAGCTAAGACTGTTTTCCTTCTGGCCATTGCTTCGGCCAGACGTGTTTCTGAGTTAGGGGCTCTTTCTTGTAGACCCCCTTTCTTGGTTTTTTATGGGAACAGGGCAGTGCTCCGCACTCGGCCCGAGTTTCTTCCCAAAGTTGTTTCCCAGTTTCATATTAACGAGGAAATAGTTGTTCCGGCCTTTAACTCACCGGGTCTTTCCGTGGGTGAGGCCTCTTTGGATGTTGTGCGGGCCTTAAGGACTTATGTTGACCGCACTTCTTCGTTTAGGAAGTCGGACGCTTTGTTTGTCCTCTTTGGCTTCCGTAAAAAGGGTTGGCCTGCTTCAAAGCAAACTTTGGCAGCCTGGATCCGTATGGCTATTTCTGAAGCTTATCTTCATGAAGGCCTACCGGTCCCTCCTTCTCTGAAGGCTCATTCCACTAGGTCTGTGGGTCCTTCGTGGGCAGCTCGACGTGGTGCCTCGGCAGTTCAGATCTGCAAGGCTGCTACGTGGTCTTCTGTCCATACCTTCGTGAGGTATTACAGGTTTGACACCTTCGCCTCTCAGGATGCTTCCTTCGGGCGGCGGATTCTCCTTTCTGCACAGGAGCGTCCCCACCCTTAAAGGATACTGCTTTGGGACATCCCCAAGGTATCCTGTGGATACCCTATGGACCCTGAAGTAGAAAATATGAGATATGGTAAGAACTTACCCTTGTTATCTCTATTTCTACGAAGTCCATAGGGTTCCACAGGACTCCCGCCCTGTCGCACCTGTGCTGCAGATGGGCTTTGCTCTGGTCACCGGTTTTCCGTCTCCCTCTGGTGAGAATGTGATTCTTGTATGTGTCCAGATCTTTGTTCTCTCTCTTCCTTCTCCTCCTCCGGCCTATGGCTTGGTAACTAACTGAGGTGCCTTGGCTCGGGGGCGGGGTATAGGAGGGGGACCTAGTGCATCCTGGGAGGCTGAAAGCTTAACTCTTTGGTGCCCTGCGACTGACGTCACACCTATACCCCAAGGTATCCTGTGGAACCCTATGGACTTCGTAGAAATAGAGATAACAAGGGTAAGTTCTTACCATATCTCATATTTTAGTTCTGTCTCGCCCATAGCTTCCAGCAGTTGGGATCCTATTCCTGTAATACCACGCTGGAGCATGCCAGCTGTAGCTGCCTGTGACCATCTGAGTGCCTGAAAACGTGTTTCTAGACACACTGGGCCTGATTCACAGCGGAATGCAACTGCGAATGATTACGCACGCAGTTCAACTGCGATAGTATGCTAATTCATTGCGATCGCAGTGCCGCCGCAGCACTACATAAGGATGCCCAGTTTACCTTTCACACATCCGTAATATTGAGCAAGACTGCAAAAACATCGGTACAGTCGAGTACCATCGCAGCCGCACACTTGCACAAGCTCTGACCTCAGAAATTGCTAACTTTATCGCATTCTATCAGGCCGCAGGCTGCGTAGGGCATCGCAGTAGCTAATTTATGAACGCCCTGCAACGGCGTTCAAATGCATCGGCATGCCTGCGTTTCCCCGACCACCCCCTCGTCACCACCCACAAACAGCACTTCCTGTCAATCACTCTGCGATGGGTCTGCGTAGTCACAGCGATCGCAGTCCCGATTGCAATGGCCGGTTCGCCTACGCGCACTGCGATGCCTATGCATGCGCAACACGCAACAATTGCCCGATTCTGTGAGTATTAGCAACTGCGTTCATAGCTGAATCAGGCTTGTTGAGGGAAATGTACAACTCGGTTCATCAAAACTCCCGCAAAAAATATTTGGGTATGATTTTGTAAATGTGGAGTCCTGGCCAGACACCGGTAGCATCAGCCTGCTTATGTACTGGTGTTTACCTTAGGGATGGCATTATTTATTTAAACCGATTATAAAAATACTAAGCTTTAATTATGTCTTATATTAACATCATGCTCAACATTTAAATTTTTTTTTTATCTAGAAAGAAGCGCAAATAAAATTCCACGTACTGCTCACATCATATGAACTGATCACTATTGACCACGCCATCTTGGGCTCCATTGAATGGGCGTGTCTTGTGGTCGATGAAGCTCACCGACTAAAGAACAACCAATCAAAAGTAAGTCCATGTTGAAACTCAATAGTTTGAAGCGGTGCATTACCTGAATGGCACTAAAAAGGCACCCAACCAAACTCCCTTTAAACCGGCATGCAGTCAGGAAGCCGACGGTCGAAATGCCGACCGCCGGCTTCCCAACTGTCTAATCCCGGCAGGGGTCTAATGACGCCTGTCATTTTACCTATGCCGGGAGCACGACAGCCGCGGGGGGGAGGGTTAGGTTAGGAGCTCGCGGGGGGAACTTGGGTTAGGCACCCTCCCGGGAGGGTTAGGATTAGGCTAGGGGAAGGGGGGTTTAGGGTTAGGCAACCCCGGGGGGAGGTTGGGGTTAGCCCCCCCCCCCGGAAACTTAGGTTTAGGCTGCGGGGAAGAGGGGGTTAAGTTTAGGAACTTACAGGTGGGGTTAGGGTTAGGCACTTGGGGGGAGGATAGGGTTAGGCACACCTAAGGTAGGGTTAGGGGAGTTCGGTTAGTAAATAGAGAGAATTCTCACCTGTCGGGATCTTCACTGTCGGTGTTCCAGCGTCGGGATTCAAACCCGAATGGGTATTTCATATTGATCCCTTTAAACCACACCTCCCTAAAAAAGTGGGAGGCAAACCCGGGCAAATAATAGACCAACCTCAGGTGAGTATGTATAAAGCATCACTATGATCTCTGCCGGCTGCCCTTTATTAATAGTTGTTTAAAAGTTATAAAAATTTAAAACCTCCCCCAAAAAGCAGGGTAAGGTTCATAATTAACCAGCCCCGAGCCTCTGAGCCTAGGCTGGTTATGGAAAATCGATGGAAAAAACTATATGGGGTCCCCTCTATTTTCTAAAGAACAGGCTGAACCAGCTTGGAGGCTGAAGCTATAGCAGGGGCACACAGCATGGGTTCCCCCTGCCATAATGGAAATCAGCCCCAAACTGGTCGGCCCCGATCTGGAATCCCTGGGAAAGTGGAACCCCTCCACCCAAAAAAATGGGGTTGTCTACCCCCAAGGACAATCGGCCCAGGGCTTTTCTCTGCACCCACGGTGCTTTGAGTTCGGAGGTAATAGTAAAATAGTTATTATTGTTTTTTACAGGTGGACTATGGGTCCCAGTAATCCCGGCATGATGTCACTTATCGAACTAGCCTAGTACTAGTTATTAGAAAACAGGGGGGACCCCACACCTTTTTTTTCCCCTTTTTTCCAATACCAGCGTAGGCTCAGAGGCCTGAGGATGTTAAATGATTTGGGAAGTGGGACCCCACGCTGTTTTTTTTTTTAATAAAAATTTACAACTTTTAAACATTATTAATAAAAAGAAGCTTGCACAGATCAAAGTGATCTGTGCAGTACTTTAATTCCACCGCAACTTGACAGACGAATGCCATCGGATTTGCTGCGGAATACGGTATAGACGGCGGATGACAAATAACAGTCAAAACCGACGCATAGTAAATACTGTTGTTTTTTTTTATAGACTACAATTTGATGTTGATGCCCGTTGGTTTCAATTAGACAGCAGATCAGACACTTAGTAAATATACCGCATAGACTTTAACATTTCTATAATGTTTACCAAAGGTTTATAGATATAGCCAGAATTGTCTTTACCTTGTGTCAGCTAGACATGTAAAGTATTAATGCTTATTTATTGTCCTGGACTGCCACCATATAACGTTGGTTTCCAAGTTCTTTAGGGTATTGAATAGCTACAAAATTGACTACAAATTGCTGCTAACTGGAACTCCGCTCCAGAATAACCTCGAAGAGCTATTTCATCTTCTCAACTTCCTCACACCTGAAAGATTCAAGTAAGTCTTCCATGTCACAAGGCTTCCGTCAGCGGGAAACCAGATTGTTGTTGTAGTTTTTGCATTTAGCCATTTTTACGTTGGCATAATATATTGGCGGGTCATATTTAAATTTTGTTTTTACATTTTCCTGTTTCTTTACCCATTCTTGAGAACACACTGAGCTTAAACTGTGCTACAATTACCAGGTTCAGGCTAGTTGGCCCAAATAAGTTCCTAAATGTCCTGGGATCAGTTGGAGTCTGATTTACTGTATGGCACGTGAAAATCTACTGTTTTACTTTGATGATTTTCTTTGTGTGGGTAATTCCCTGTCAATCACACATGGATATTTGCCTCCACAAAGAGTTATGTTATGAGAGAGAGATTTGTTTTCCATCCTGTTATGTTTCTCTTTGTCTGCCTTTGCTTCGCTTTTCCTTCACATTTTTATAGAATAAAATCATTCCTCTCATCCCACCCACATTCCTATAACTTGGCCATTGAAGTTGAATTAATATAGTACGGGGTGGTGCTTCTTACTAAAGTATGGGGTGGTTCTCCTAACTGAAGTATGGGGTGCTTCTTACTAAAGTATGGAGTGCTTCTTCTTACTGAAGTATGGGGTGCTTCTTACTAAAGTAAAGGGGGATTCTTCTTACTAAAGTATGGGGTGCTTCTTACTAAAGTATGGGTGGTTTTTCTTTCTGAAGTATAGGGTGCTTCTTACTAAAGTTTGGGGTGGTTCTTCATACTGAAGTATGGGGTTCTTCTTACTAAAGTATGGGGTGCTTCTTACTGAAGTATAGGGTGCTTCTTACTAAAGTAAAGGGGGATTCTTCTTACTGAAGTATGGGGTGGTTGTTACTGAAGTATTTGGTGGTGCTTCTTACTAAGGTATAGGGTGGTTCTTCTTACTAAAGTATAGTTTGGTGCTTCTTACTAAAGTATAGGGTGGTTCTTCTTACTAAAGTATGGGGTGGTTCTTCTTACTAAAGTACTGTATAGAGTGGTTCTTCTTACTAAAGTATGGTTTGGTGCTTCTTATTGAAGTATGGGGTGGTTCTTCTTACTAAAGTATAGGGTGGTTCTTCTTATTGAAGTGTGGACTGGTTCTTCTTACTGAAGTATGGGGTGGTTCTTCTTATTGAATTGTGGGGTGGTTCTTACTGAAGTATGGGATGGTGCTTCTTATTGAAGTATGGGGTGGTGCTTCTTACTGAAGTATATGGTGATGCTTCTTACTGAAGTATATGGTGATGCTTCTTACTGAAGTATGGGCTGGTGCTTTTTACTGAAGTATGGGCTGGTGCTTCTTACTGTAGTATGGGGTTCTTCTTACTAAAGTATGGGGTGCTTCTTACTGAAGTATGGGGTGCTTCTTACTAAAGTTTGGGGTGGTTCTTCTTACTGAAGTATGGGGTTCTTCTTACTAAAGTATGGGGTGCTTCTTACTGAAGTATGGGGTGCTTCTTACTAAAGTAAAGGGGGATTCTTCTTACTGAAGTATGGGGTGGCTGTTACTGAAGTATTTGGTGGTGCTTCTTACTAAGGTATAGGGTGGTTCTTCTTACTAAAGTATAGTTTGGTGCTTCTTACTAAAGTATAGGGTGGTTCTTCTTACTAAAGTATGGGGTGGTTCTTCTTACTAAAGTACTGTATAGGGTGGTTCTTCTTACTAAAGTATGGTTTGGTGCTTCTTATTGAAGTATGGGGTGGTTCTTCTTACTAAAGTATAGGGTGGTTCTTCTTACTGAAGTATGGGGTGGTTCTTCTTATTGAAGTGTGGGGTGGTTCTTCTTACTGAAGTATGGGGTGGTTCTTCTTATTGAATTGACGGGTGGTTCTTCTTACTGAAGTATGGGATGGTGCTTCTTATTGAAGTATGGGGTGGTGCTTCTTACTGAAGTATATGGTGATGCTTCTTACTGAAGTATATGGTGATGCTTCTTACTGAAGTATGGGCTGGTGCTTTTTACTGAAGTATGGGGTGCTTCTTACTGTAGTATGAGGAGGTTCTTCTTACTTCAGTATCGGCTGGTGCTTTGTACAGAATTATTAATTTTCCTCTCTGGCTTTGGCGTATGCTCCATGGTAGTTAATGTGCATTTTTATGTATTGGCTTTTTTGATTAACTGTACCAACACTGCCACACTATTGTATACTGCCTTCTTTCTCCTTCATCCACTAGGGGACACTGGAGTTCAAGACAGTGGGGTATAGACGGTGGTAGAGTAGAGCCTGGCACTTTAAATAATTTAGAAGTGTGACTGGCTCCTCCCCCTCTATGCCCCATCAGCCCCAGTTTTTAGAATGTGCCCGAGAGAGCCGGTCGCACATCAGGCTGTCTCCAGCCTTTCTCATATAATTATATTTTAAGCTTTTATACAAGCACTGAGGACAGGCAGGCTGCTTACTGTGGCAGTCTGCCTGCTACGTGGGAGCCGCCGGGAGGGCACCACACGGCTACTGCAGTCTGTGTCCGGTGACCCTGAGGGGGGACTTTAAACAGAGTCATCGGACTCCATGAGGACCCGCCACAACTGAAACCGGTTCGTGTCCGGGTTTCCTCATTTGCCCCCCAGCCCAGCAACCCGGCCGCAGCAGTCCGTAAGTATATCCCACTACTCCTGACTAGCTGGAGTGGTGGGCCAAAACGCTGGGCTCAGGGACAGCGCACACTGCATGGCTGTCACACACTGCTCCTTCCCCCTGCCAGTGAAAGTGGTAGTGTCGGAGCTGCTGACTGACTTATTCCTAGCCATCCCCCTCCTATTAACGAGGGGATGGAGTCGGGCTCGTGCTCTAAGCCCTCATCTGAGAGCAGCGCGGTCTGCCGGTCCGTTAGCGCTGCTGCGCTGACATACTCTGCATTAGTCCCCCCGGGAAGGGACCTCAGAGGTACCTGGGAGGGCATCCTGCCGCGTTTAGAGCGGGCAGCAGCAGCCCCCCCATTATTAAAATGGCGGCCGCACTCGGCGCAAAGCCACGCCCCCCTTCGCGGCCCTAATTGCGGGGCAGCCCAACCAGCGGGGCAGCCAGGTGTGAGTAAGACAGACGCCGCACCGCTGCTCACTAAATAGTGCAGCACAGGCGAGGTCCTGCCATCTGGTGTAATGGCCGGCTTCAGGAGGCCAGACGCGTCCCTCTACAGAGGCAGTTGCAGCGCTGACAAGCAGCGCGATCCTTGGTAAGGAGTACCCGCGTAAAGAGGCTTCCCTTATTGAGCGGCCCAGCCTTATAAATGTATCTGCTGGTCCCGCACCCCGTTCTGCAGGGCCGGGAGGAAGGTTGTCTTCCCTACATTACGCCCAGCCCACTCTTTCCTAGTAAGTGGGCAGAGGCGAGCATAACAGTGCACGCGCGCGCGCACACACTGATAGCCGGGATTTTAGGGAAGGGCGCGTCATGCATAATAGCCGCGCCATCTGTACCACTGCCTGCCGCTGGTTAAAGGTGCAGTGCAGACCAGCGCCTGAAGAGCGCGGCTGCCTCCTAACTCCTGCAACAGGGTTAATTAGCGTGGGTATCCTACGCGACTCCCTCCTTCTCCCACGCTGGGAGTGCTGCTAGCACAAAAGTAGAGATAGGAGTATAGGGCTGGCTACAAATAAGTATCAGCGCAGGGCTCGGATCTCTCCACGGCTCTTGCTGTGTGGAGTTTGTATGTTCTCCCGGTGCAGGCAGCACTGTCTTTGCTTAGGCTGGTTTTAAAAAATTAGCAACGCTCCTCATCTAGATCTCAGGAGGAGATGCCGCGTCCCGCAGCTCCTGGCTGGGCTGAGCAGGCTTCCCTGTTAGCTATAACATAGGGCTAATAGCCTTACGTTATACCAGCACAATGCGGCTCCCCGATGCAGTGCTGTATGACCTTCACACTCCTGTCACAGCAGGACAGCATCACCGCTTTATACTATTAAGGGGGCTAGCAGCGCTGTGCTAACTGGAGTGTAGCAGTTTGCACACGTACAGCGCGGTATTCATGTACAAACAGCGCCCCCTGTTTCCCTTTTAAGGACTGTAGTTACTACTGCACACAAGCATGAAAGCTCAGTGCACTACCTGCAGCAGGGAGTGCTTTAGCGTGGGTCTCTTACGCCTTCCACACTGGGAGTGCTTCAGCGCAAAGGGTAGGGGAGGCCCTGTCCTTGTATGACAGGAGTTTAGTGCTAGCTACAGTGCATAGCTGGTTGCTAGCTGTATGGGAACTAGCCCAATTCCCTTTTGCACCATAACACCACGTTAGGCGGTTCTGAAAGAGGCCAGTTCAGTCGATGCATCACAGCTAGAAGCGAGGGATTGACGAGACAGTCCCGCCAATGCAGCGCCGCTTGGCAGGCTTCCCTTCGTTCTATAACAGAGGGCGCCTAGCTTAATCTAATGGCTTGGTATCTTAGCTTGTGAAGTATCATAGCCTCATGGTGTACTAGCTCTACTGTTCTGGTGCTGCTGCCAGAACTTATGGTTCTAGCATACCCTTCACTCTGGGTTAGCACATTTTGGCGTCCCATCCCCAGGCTTATGCCTCACATGGGCTCGCCTTAAAGAGGGGCAGTATCTTCCCATGCATATATGTGGCAGCACATATACTACATTACTACATATACTACATTATAGGCTGGTCTTAAAACCTTTCACCAGTTTTCTGTGCTTACTTTAGAAGGTATGCATATGTGCATCTATTTATTTCTCATGTGTTCCCTTCGGCAGCACATACAGGAAGAGGTTAGTAACGTGGCATTGCTGCCTCACAGCACTGAGGTGGTCTTTTTGATTCCCACTTCAAAAAATGGGTTAATCTGGCGCTAAAATGGCTCACCTGCTAAGGCGAGTACACCTGTAACAGAAGGGTCCCAGGATTGAAACCAGTCTGGGACAGCACGCAGCTAACATACCCTGCCCCTGCGCAGTAGCAGAGTGACGGCCACACGCGGTACATGAGCAGTCCCCCTGCGTGGGGGTAAGCCACGTGTATGGTATGTATATGTGTGTGTGTATATATATATATATATATGTAATATGTATATTGTATTTTATACTAGCCCTGCAGTAGAACATATACATGCTGGAGTGAATTTTGTCCTTGGGCTCAGTTCCTTCCATGGCTTTAATTTTTGCTCATGTTCTAATTTTACAATATTATTGTCACCTACTAAATTTGTATGTAGGTATGCATATGCATATGTGGATATCGCTTCTTATCCTTACCATAAGAGCAGGGGTAGGATCTGTTGTTATCAGTTTTATGTCTGATACCTAGCATATTGATAGAAGGCTGCGATTGGAGGCTGGACTCCTGATGCGGTAGATGGTACAATAACTCCGCTTAACACGATCTCTCCCGGGGGATTGGGTTGTGTGTATATACATGTATATGTGTAGGAGGCCTATACTTCTACAAGCATTAGGTTACCTATAATACCACGCATGGGAAGCCGCCAGGGATTACCAGAAGCTGTAGGCTATATCCATACATATTATATGGTGGCTCTATAATCTAAAGTCATGTGCTGCAGCTTACATAGTGATAGTCACAATTCCCTAAGGCATTGCTTCTAGTATGGACCCTAGCCATGTCACATGTATATAAGGATATATACTTATATAGCTCGGTTCATGTTAGTCTATATCTATGGCGCCCCGTTTCGGGGGACCTATTATCATTACAGTGATGCACTTGGTAGCAAACTGGTAAGACGCCCATTCCTTGTATGTATATTTCCTAATAATTGGGAAACAAAAACCTGTTTTCTGTTTAACCCTACTGGGGTTATCACTACTGCTATCTCCCTTCTTTGCTTGGGATAACTAACGAGTTCTATGTCTAAGTACAGGTACCCTTCTCAGTATCGATTCCGATACTCCATATTATTGTCGTATATCTCAATAGAATGAGTCTAAAGGGCCCTTAGGTACAATTCATATCTTGAAGGCCTAGGGCCACCTACCGATTTAGGCAGGGACAGACCTGGGTTATATTAGATTGGTGGGCATAATACACATTGTAAATATTTATGTAAGGATACTTAAACTAGCAGACCGTTTTTGGGGTATAAGTATAATCTTCAGATACACGTCTCTAATGGAACAGGCTCAGGTATAGAGTCCTGTTTTACGACCTTCTTGTCTCCACTAACATTCTGCTAGTTTCCACAGTATTTTCTACTGCACATCTCCAGACTGAAGTACGTGCTGTAGGGCATTGGTCTTAGCCCACTGAAGCTACTCTCTATTCCTAATGTGGCGGGTTGCTTTGCGATACAACAGGTCAGTGACATTCTACATTTCGGGCCAGAGGGCTTCTGGTCGCTCACAGGTGAGAGCTTACCCACTAATGCCTCGGTAGAGGCTCCTATTTCATGTAAACTGACATACATAGAGTTCTTCTCCCTTACTGCCTCCTAGCAGCCATCCGCTCTTTTAATCAGTTGGCTCTACACTTTAGAATTTTCCTGGAGTGTGGGTGCATAGTTACAACATTGAGAACCAATTCTACTAGAATCTGTTGGCGTTATGGACCAAAGCATATCTCTGGGCTACTGCACATCTTTACATAGAAGTGTGACAGTCACTATGTTCCACTCAGGGGGCCTGGTGGGTTTCCTGTTCAGTAGCTGTTGATATTTTTATCATACTGACAGGTACCTGACTGGTATCTTCCTGGTTGTTTTCATGCTATGTTCAGGCCAGCAGTTACTACTACCTATGCACTTCCATCATGTTGGAAGTTGTCCGTTGTTTTCTCTTTAGCGTCAGAGTTTCAGTTGCTGGTTTATTCCTGTTCTCAGAAGGGGTTGTACTGCGGTCTGACCCTCTGGAAGGTATTGTAATCTCAATCTTCTCGAAGCCGCCTCGGCCTCATGCCCAGGGTGATCTCCACTCGTTGGAGATTTCTATGGTCTCATCCTTCCGCTGGTTCACAACTTTGTAGTAGTTGGACTTTCGGAAGGGTTCAGGGCGACTGTGCGGCCTTGACTTTTACCTTATACTTTTTGTGAGGAGTCTGTGGACTCTCTGTTTTTGTAGATTGGTATCGTTATACTTCTATCTATATGAGTTATGTCCAGCAGTGCTGGTATTCTGCTATCTGCAAAATGTGGCAGCTTCCTGTTTCCGAATCTGGTACGGTTTCCTCGAGGTTTCTTCTCGGGTTACTGCCCTTCTCCTATGGATTCGGGTAGGAGTTCTCTGCTCCCAACAGTCTGGCTTGGTCTGTTTTCAGCTGAGTTTACAGTGTTCTGATGCTTCTCATCTGATGGTGTTTTCTCGCTAGCCGCTTATTCCATTCGATTACTGTACGTTGTGGTATTCTGTGTCTGTTCCGCACGGAGTTCTGGTTGTCTCCTGGCTCACGACACTTGATTCTCAGCTCTTGCCTTCCGTTGAACCTCCGGTTCTATGCGGTCCCTGTTCGGTTGCCCGAAGGGTCGGCATGTTCTCCGCGCTTCCCACCCGGGAGGTTGGCTTTGGGACGTCCCCACTGTCTTGAACTCCAGTGTCCCCTAGTGGATGAAGGAGAAAACAGGATTTTGGTACTTACCGATAAATCCCTTTCTCCGATTCCACAGGGGACACTGGACGCCCGCCCGGCGCGGCGTACCTGCCTGTTGTGGGTCTTTATATAGTTGTGTGGCTGCATGTGTTCCCTGCAGTGGTTTCCTCTGTTCTCCTTCAGTCGGTATTGTTCCGTTCTGTGGTCTTCTCCTCGTTTTCCTGTTGTCCTCCGTCTCCTCTCGGGCTCAGTTCTTAAACTGGGGCTGATGGGGCATAGAGGGGGAGGAGCCAGTCACACTTCTAAATTATTTAAAGTGCCAGGCTCTACTCTACCACCGTCTATACCCCACTGTCTTGAACTCCAGTGTCCCCTGTGGAATCGGAGAAAGGGATTTATCGGTAAGTACCAAAATCCTGTTTTCCCTACTTCCCAGTTTATCTCATGCCTATGTATCCCTTTGTTTAGGTTTTGCTAAAGTAAGTTTTGTATCCATTGCTGCAAAAAAAATGTTTATTTTTTTTCTACACTCAATTTTTAAGTTAGTAACTGAAGTGCTATTTTTAGAAATGCTGCCAGGATCTTTAACTGTGACATGTGCAAGGTACTGGATACCGTTGGCATTGATAATATATACCTGTATATAAAATGTTAATAAAGAAATACATTTACAAAAAGACAGTTGTGATCCTGTTGCCATGACTGATATCACGCTGACGACAGTTGTTCCTCCAACAGGTCCCAGTGAATGTAAGGTATTGTGGAGATTTTTTTTAATTATTTTTTTTAGCCACAATTTTGACCTTCAAAAAATCCATCTTTTTATTTCACAAATTGTCATGTATATATTTTATGCAGCTCAAATTTTTATTTTACACTTTAAGATCGTATTAGAACAGTAATTTTCCAGTTATGAGATTTAACAGTTGCTGTTTATAATTACCTGCATGTAGCATTTACCCAAGCCGATGGCCTGTGATTTTTGTTCACAATAGACTGTCTGCCGTCATACCGTCTCCAATCTTGTCCACATCATTAAGATCAGTTGTTTTCAACTGTGGAAAAAATATAAATCATGAATAATTCATAGGTGGGAGGCTTTTATGTCCTCTGAGTCACACAGATTGCATATTGATTACAGTGTTCTTGCAAGTGTTTTTTTTTTTTTCCTTTTTGCAAAAATGCATTTTTGCATACATTTTTGGATGGCTTAAACATTTTCCACGAGCTTCTTACTAAGAGGTTCATAAATAATATTTTAATCTGGTTCTGAATAATTTCTTCAAATATGAATATATCGCTTGACAGTTATGCAAAATATGTGTTCATTGTGCACAAAAAGAAGTAAAGCTGTTTCAAAGAATTAGCATATAAATCACATTCTACATTCAGCCGCGAATGTTCAACATTAATCCATGATTTTCCCTGGCTGCAGTAGTTTACTGTTCTAGTAGTATTTAAATGGGAACTAATGGGGTATATATTTCTTTAGGTTTCCATAATTCAAAGGTTATATATATATATATATATATATATATATACAGTGTATATATATATATATATATATATATACATACATACATACATACACAGTATATATTTATTTCTATTACATGACTATATGTACAATATATCCCTATATTTGGAGCATAGTGATGTCATTAATTCTACTCTCAGAGTAGATAATATTATTACTATTAGCATTTATATATAGGTTGCCACAAATTTCTGCAGCCATGTACATAGAGAGATCATTCCTGTAAAATATCAGCTCTATTTGGGGAGCAGTGTCACATGACTAACTGTGCACGTTCTGTGACTCACAAACAACGTAAATTGTATAATATAAGGAATAATGTTCCCTCTTCTGCAAAAAGCAAATGATTTTACAAGTCACCATATAGTTCAGTTAATGGGTTGGGTACAGGATACTGGCGCTCAGGATCCCGGCAGTCAGAATACCGGCAGCAGAATCCCGACAATCAGAATCCCAACCCAATTAGGTAAGTGCCCTAACCCACCTTTCCCACAACTTAACCCTAACCCTCCCCCTGAAGCCTAATCCCTCCTCCCGCATCCTAACCCTCCCCCTAGTGCCTAAACCTTACCCTCCATTTAACCTTAATACATTCTGGATTCCGGTGCCAGGATTCAGACTGCTGTCAGGATTCCGGAGCCGGTATTCTGAGCGCCAGCATCCTGGCCGCCGGGATGGTAACTTCATCCCTAGTAAATTAATAAAAACAAAACCTGAGGCCAAAGTAGGAATTACATTATTAATAAATTACCCTTACTAGGATGCAATGGATCAATATGTTATATTATGTGCCTGAAAACTATAGTTGGTACGATGGTATTTTATTTCCTATCTGCAATATATGTGATAATCTTATGTATGTTTTATTTTTTTTTTCTTACTTTAGTTGTCAAATTTGCATTCAGTTTGTTTCGTCGTAAATTGCCATCGGGCAATCTAAACTTTCTTCTATTCTGCGTGGGCTTTTATTTTTTGCTCGCTTTTTAATCATTTTCCCGGGTTCATTTTACTCCCAGACTTATAAACGTTGGAGTTGTGCCACTGGAACAGATACATCTTTCTTTCTGCACTTTACAAGCTTTCTATATAATTCTTCCCTCCCAGCAATCTGGACGGCTTCCTGGAAGAATTTGCTGACATCTCTAAGGAAGACCAAATTAAAAAACTTCATGACGTATTAGGGCCTCACATGCTGCGGAGGCTGAAAGCAGATGTTTTTAAGAACATGCCAGCCAAAACAGAACTAATAGTACGAGTGGAGCTTAGCCAAATGCAAAAGTAAGTGAAATCCTGTGAGACATTAAACTGTAGTCACTTTGCCTCAATATTTTTTTATAATATATGTAATGGTATTTAAAAATAAAAAAAAATCACAACATTAAAAAAAAAAAAATTATAACAATTAATTAAATTTAAAATGATCGCTGCACATAAAAAAATAAATAAAACTTTATTAATTTCATGTAAAGTTTACAGAACTTATTGAATGAGTGGAGCTTAGTCAAATTGAAATTAAGTAAAATCTTGCAAGACATTAAACTGTTGACACGTCGCATCAATGTTCTTTATAATTTATGTAATGGTATAAAAAAAAGAAATCACATTATTAAAAGAAAAAAGAAGATATTTTTATATATATATATATATATATATATATATATATAAATATCTTTTTTTTCTTTTAATAATTTGATTTCATATCAATCAATGTAATTATTTATATAGTATATATATATATATATATATAGATATATATAGATATATATATATAATTACATTGATATGATTGCTGCACATAAAAAAATAAATACAATTTTATAAATGTAGTTTATAGTTGCTTTTGATTATTTGAATCCATAGATACAGTTTCATTGTAGCCAGTCTGCTGTTATACTAAAACATACAGTATTTGCTTTGTATGCATGTATGTTTATGTTGATGAATAAGCAATAGAAGCAATTAGTAACACAAGTAAATTAATAGGTATTTTTCCATGTATTCGCCTTACGTGAGTTGCTTCCTGTTAACAAATACAGTGTCACATGCCGCTCATGAGAACGCCGGGGGACCGTTTGCTGAACTCCTTCTATCAACTGTCCATCATCCCTGCTCTGTTCTGGATTGGTTCCTGCAGCTATTTCCTTCTGGTGCGACCGCTGCTCCGAGGCTGGTGATAGCGTTTCACGTGTTTTCGGTTCTGGCATTGTCTCCTGTTTTCCAGTCGAGTACCTAGTCCTCCTGTCAGCTTTGATATTCCTGCCGTTTGTGTCATCTAGGCGGCACGGGCCGCACTCCAGCATCCAGTTCATTGTGTCAACCCTGGCGGCACAGGTCGCACTCCAGCGTACAAAGTGCGCAATTCAGTGTACTACCGCTTGTGTCAACCCAGCGGCACAGGCCGTAATCCAGTGTCCAAAGTGCGCAATCCAGCGTACCATCACTTGTGTCAATCCGGCGACACAGGCCACGATCCAGCGTCCAAAGTACGCAATCCAGCATACCACCGTTTGTGTCAACCCGGCGACACAGGCCACAATCCAGCGACTACTAGCCAAGGCCTACCTGCCCTCAAGGCTACTGCACAGCCTGAAGGTCTCACCTTGTTTTATGGCCCCTAGGCCACTGCAAGCCAAGAAATCACCAGCCCTCAAGGCTGCTGCACTGCCCAAAGTCCGCATTTTGTTCTTCGGCCCCTAGGCCACTACTAGCCTGGAACTCTCCAGCCCTCAAGGCTGCTGCACGGCCCAAAGGCCGCATCTTGTTCTACGGCCCCTAGACCACTTCTAGTCAAGAACTCACCATCCCTCAAGGCTGGTCCACGGCCGCAGCTAGCTAAGCATACCAGCTCCCAAGGCTATTACGGGACTAACTTATCTCAGTTAATACCTCAGTTCCTAACATTATCACCGGCCAAAAATAATTGTTTTGAGAACTTTGTGTTACATAGAGGTATTCATCTGTCTTCCTCTTTAGTCATGGACCCTGGTTTGAATCCCGCGCAAATTCTTACAGCCCAGATTCAGGTTCTGATGCAGAAAGTGCAGGAACTTTCCCTCTGAGTGGAGGGGACTCGGGCGGCTCCTGCCCATCCTACTGTAATCGAGCCGAAATTTAATATACCGGACCAGTTTTTAGGGCACCGCAAGGACTTCTTAAACTTTAAAGAGAGCTGTAAACTCTATTTTAAGCTCAGACCCATATTCCCGGTTCTGAGGTTCAACGAGTCGGGATTCAAATTTCCCTCTTACAGGGAGACCCCCAACTTGGGCTTTCGGCCTTCCTTCCACCTCAATTGCGCTACAGACTGTGGACTCCTTTTTCACAGCCCTGGGATTGCTCTATGACGATCCGGACAAAGCAGCCATGGCTGAGGCTAGCCTCTGGTCTTTAAAACAGGAGAAGAGGGCAGTGGAGGATTACTGGAGCTAATTCAGACCCGCTCGTTAAGATGCGTTCGCTCTTAGCTGGACGATATTTTCAATCTGCGCATGCATCGCAATGCGCGTGCGCGAACCACTGTGAAAGATCGGGAAGCGTTCGCTCACCCAGCACAGATCGCCCAGCTGAATGAGTGACAGGAGAGGCCATTTGTGGGTGGTAATAGGGGCAGGCCACTAGAAACGGGGGAGTGGAGGTGCGAACGCAGGCGTGCCTGAGCGTCTTAACCCCCTTTCAGAGGTGTGCATAGTTTACAGGCAGCGTCATTGTACACGTCACCTGGTTGAATTTCACACTGAAGTGATCGCAGTGCTTGTGGCAGGGTATAGTCAAGCGCTGCGATCGCATCCGATGGTGCTCGATGTACCAATGGTTTCATGCCCTTTCAGGAGATGATGTGCGCAAGTGGGCGTCTTATGAATGGCTGGTGGGTGTCTGCATACACAAAGAAATCGCACGCCAAGACATAGTGGGCGTGCTAATGCCTTGCTGTGCGATCGCCTGCCTTGCTGGGGGTGCGCAGGATTTGCATACACTGGGTGCGAGCGAACGCATTTAGCGAACGGGTCTGAATGAGCTCCACTGTACGGAGTTCCGTAAGTGGGCCGTCGACTCTGTGTTGAATGACTCAGCTCTCCGGAGTCAGTTCCGATGGGGATCATATAAAGGACATCTTGGTCCAACATCCTTCTGCAGAAACGCTGGGCGATCAGATGAGTCTAGCCTTCCGCATTGACCGTCGTCTCCGGGTTTGCAGGGTGGAAAAGAATCTGCCATCTCTGGCTTCCTCGATCTCCTCTTTGGATGTCTCCGACTGAACAGGAAGAGCCAATGCAATTGGGGGCTTTCCGTCTTCCTGCAGAGGAGAAGCGGAGGAGACGCACACTGGGCCTTTGTATGTACTGCGGAGGTAAAAGACATATGGCTCAACTTTGTCCCGTCGGGAAAAGGCAAGGTCTAGATAGTAGTGGAGAGTTGCATCTAGGCCTTGCATTCATCTCTCCGGAAAATTCAGTCCTCTTCCCCACAGTACTCTAGTCACCATACGCTCATGTTTCTGTTTTTGTCTTCTTTGATAGTGGAGCCGCAGATAACTTCATGAACCTGGCATTCTTTGAAACACTGGGACTCACTACTGAACCGTTATGTAGTCCAATCACAGTCACCGGTTTGGATGGCAGAAATCTTTCCAAGGTTCCGATTGCTTTCCGGACTCCTCCGTTACAATTGGCAGTGGGATTTCTGCATCTGGAAGAGTTATCGTTTCTCCTTCAATGTGCGCTTGCTCCCATCGTACTGGGATTACCTTGGCTAAAGAAGCATAACCCGGTGATCCAGTGGCAAACTGGTGAAATACTGCAGTGGGGATCCTCTTGTTTTGACAACTGTCTTTCTCGTCCAGTTTGTCTAGCTGCGGCCATTCCATCAGAGTGTCTGCAAATCCCTGCTCCCTAGCGTGACCTGGCCGAAGTATTTTCTAAAAAGAAAGCCGATGTTCTATCACCTCATTGGTCCTTCGATTGTGCCATTGATCTTTTACCTGGTACCAGGCTCCCTAAAGGCAGGTTATGTGCCTTGTCTTTCCCTGAGAGTAAAGCTATGCAGGAATATATCCAGGAGGTTCTGGAAAAGAGATTTATTTGGCCATCCAAGTCCCCGTTAGGAACAGGTTTCTTTGTCATTTAGAAAAAAGATGGATCACTTCGACCTTGCATTGATTTTAGAGGATTGAACAAGATCACAGTCAAAAATGCGCATCCCCTGCCGCTCATCTTAGTCTTTTTCAATTAACTGCGGGAGGCTTCTATTTTTTCATAGATTGACCTGCGGGGAGCATATAACCTTTTTCGCATCCGGGAAGGAGATGAGTTGAAGATGGCATTCGACACCCACTCGGGGCATTTCGAATACCTTGTCATGCCGTTTTGTCTCTCCAATGGCCCAGCTGTCTTCCAGAACTATATCAATGAGGGCTTAAGAGATTTCCTGGGAGTCTTTGCTGTAGTCTACCTAGATGATATCCTTATCTATTCCAAGTCTGTGAAACTGCATTGACAGCACGTAAGACTGGCGTTGCAGAGACTTCTTGACAACATTTTATATGCCAAGTTGGAGAAATGTGAATTCGAGGTGGAAGAGGTCTCCTTCTTGGGTTACATCATCTCCTCTCATGGGTTCTCCATGGATCCTAATAAGCTGAAGGCTATCCTGGACTGAGAGCAACCCACATCGCTGAAGGCCATTCAGCATTTCCTTGGATTTGTGAATTATTATCGCAGGTTTTTCAAATCCTTCTCAATCGTTTCACCCATCGCAGAGTTGACGAAGAAGGGGGCTGATGTAGCTAATTGTTCCTCCAGCACCATTCACGTTTTCAACTCTCTCAAGAAGGCTTTCATGTCTGCTCCTGTCTTTCTACATCCCAAACCAGATCTTCCATTCGTGGTTGAGGTGGACGCTTCCGAGATCGGAGTTGGAGCCATCCTTTCCTAAAGGGATAAAGGGATATGGAAGATGACAAGCTACACCCATGTGCCTTTCCTCTCTCGGAAATTTGATTTGGCAGAGAGAAACTATGATGTGGGCAGCCGAGAGCTTTTGGCCATTAAATGGGTGTTTGAAGACTGGAGACACTGGTTAGAGGGGGCTAACCATGTTGTCTCTGTTCTGACTAACCATAAAAATCTGGCCTATATTGAAACTGCCAAGAGACTGAATGCTAGGCAAGCACGATGGGCCCTGTTCTTCACCCGCTTCAATTTTATCATCTCCTTTCGACCAGGTTCCAAGAACGTGAAGGCGGATGCCCTTTCTCGTAGTTTTCCCACCGCTCATATTCCTAGTATTAAAGAAGAAACCATAATTCCGGCTTCCCAGATTCATCTAGTCTTGACTAGAACCTTGGCTGATTCCCTCAGGCAATGCCAGTCTAAAGCTCCTCCCGAAATGCCTCCAGGATTGATGTTTGTCCCTGAGAAATCTCGTAAGGCAGTCCTGAACGACTTCCACTCGTCCAAAGCTGTTGGTCATCCAGGCATCGCTTGGACTCTTGAACTACTTTCTCATTCAGTTTGGTGGCAGTCCATGTCTCGTGCTGTTCGTGAGTTTGTGGCGGCTTGTGATGTCTGTTCCAGACACAAGACTCTCCGAACTGCTCCTGGCCTGTTATGTCCACTGCCTACTCCTTCTAAGCCTCGGACCCATTTTGCCATGGTCAATCTTCTGTCTTCTTCCCGCTGTTCGATCGTCTGGACCATTGTGAAAGAGTTGGCAGTGCTCTTCATTCAACATGTTTTTAGACTGCATGGACTTCTGTCGGATATTGGCCCTGATTCAGAGCCGGACGCTCTGACCAGAGCGCTCGCTCTGAATCAGGGCCCACCTCCATTAAAATGGAGCGTCCTCCTGGACGCTCGTATAGCTGTGGATCACCACCCACAGCATATACGAGCGTGCAAAAGATGGTCGCGATGGTCTTGACCATCGCGACCATTGGAACTGCGAGTGAAAGCCTGCGGTTGGGTTTCCCAACCGCAAGGCCAGGAGTGATTTTGGCTCTATCAGAGCCAAAATCACAAAGGGGGCGTGCTGTCAGTCACCATCGACAGCACGACCCCTTTGGTGAGACACTCCGAGCGAAGGAAAGTCCTTTGCTCGCCGGGTCTCGCGCATGCGCAGTGGGGAACATCGACCCACTTGCGAGCGTACTGCCGCACTCGAGTGGGTCTGAATGACCCCCATTGTCTCTAATCGAGGGACTCAATTTGTTGCTCGCTTTTGGAGGTGTTTTTGTGCGGACCTGGGTATCAATGTCAGCCTGTCATCGGGTTACCATCCACAGTCCAACGGACAGACGTAGTGCGCCAATCAGACTCTGGAGCAGTACCTCCGCTGTTTTGTCTCTAAGTGTCAAAACGACTGGGTTCCACTTCTGCCCTTTGATGAGTTTGCATACAACAACTCCTGCCATTCTTCTTCCTCCTTCTTCCTCCTTTCTACTGCAATTTTGGGACGCATCCTAGGAGTAATTCTTTTGAAACCACGTCAACTAGAACTCCTTCGTCTTCTTCTGTTTCAAGGCTACGGTCAGTCTGGAGGAAGGTGCACTAAACTCTCCTTCAAGCATCTGGTCGGTCCAAGGTGTGGGCTGACAAACGTCGTCATTGGCCCATTTAGAATCATTTCACAAGTTAATCCTGTGGCCTTTCGACTGAAATTGCCTAGTACTCTAAGGATCAACAATACATTCCATTGTTCTCTCCTGAAGCCGATGTTCTTTTCCTCCATGTTTACTCCTAGGCGTTCAGTCAGGCCTCCACCAGTGCTTGTCCAGTGGCGCCAGGAGTTTGTGATAGAGAAGATCCTTGATTCCAGACACTCACGGAGAAGCCTTCAATTCTTAGTCCACTGAAAGGGCTATGGACCAGAGGAGCACTCCTGGGTTCCCGAAAGAGCCTTACATGCTCCTCTCCTCAAGAAAAAGTTTTTTGAGAACTTTCCTGGGAATCCTGGGTTTAGGGGTTCCTCAACCCCTTGTCAAGGGGGGGAGTTCTGTCACAAGCCGCTCATGCACACGCCGGGGGACCGGTCGCTGAACTCTTCCTATCAACTGTCCATCATTCCTGCTATTTTCTGGATAGGATCCCGCGGCTATTTCCTTCTGGTGCGACCGCTGCTCCGATGCCAGTGATAACGTTTCACGTGTTTCCAGTTCTGGCATTGTCTCCTGTTTTCCAGACGAGTACCCAGTCCTCTTGTCAGCTTTGATATTCCTGCTGTTTGTGTCATCTAGGTGGCACGGTCCGCATACCTACTACCTGCCGTTTGTGTAATCCAGGCGGCACGGGCAGCGCTCCAGTGTCCAGTTGCTTGTGTCAACCTGGCAGCACTTGCCGCACTCCTGCATCCAGCTGCTTCTATAAACACGGCGGCACAGGTCTCACTCCAGCATCCAAAGTGCGCAATCCAGCGTACCATCACTTGTGTCAATCCGGCGGCACAGGCCACAATCCAGCGTCCAAAATATGCAATCCAGCATACCACCGTATGTGTCAACCCGGCGACACAGGCCACAATCCAGTGACTACTAGCCAAGGCTTACCAGCCCTCAAGGCTGCTGCACGGCCCAAAGGCCGCACCTTGTTCTACGGCCCCTAGGCCACTGCAAGCCAGGAACTCGCCAGCCCTCAAGGCTGCTGCACGGCCCAAAGGTCGCATCTTGTTCTCCGGCCCCTAGGCCACTACTAGTCAAGAACTCACCAGCCCTCAAGGCTGCTCCACGGCTGCAGCTAGCCAAGCATACCAGCCCCCAAGGCTGTTGCGGGACTAACCTTTCTCAGTTAATACCTCAGTTCCTAACATACAGCTGAACAGAGACATTAAGCCCTGCACAGAATTATTTCAGCCCATATGTTTTGCAGATTGTTTGCAAGAAAATGAAAATAATACCTGTTTCTCCTTCATTGGATCGTATGCTACATGTATGATCAGTGTTGAATGTGGTGTCAGGTGCCCCTTAATAATGTCAAATATTATTTGCATGCATTCAACATTCCAATGAATCGGAAGGGCCTGATTCAGAGATGTGCGCTAATGTAGTCTTCTAGTCAATTCTAGTCCTCTCATGAAGCTGCTGACAGCACCTCAGTGCAATAAAATATGGACGCAGAGTTTGTCTATCTTGAAGCTGTTTAACTCTATAGCCGATTCTTCTGGGCTCTGGCAATATCACCACAGTTCTGTATGTGTAACCTACCGCAAACCTGAGGAAACGGCACTAACTGATAGGTCAGGTTCCTCACTTTTGGATCCTGCCATTTATAATTGTGTAAGATGTGCAATATTTGGGAACAGTAATAAGGGAGCACTGGTGTATGTTTATATAATACATGGTTGTAGATGTCAGGTATTAAGTTACATTTCTTCTGTACCAATTTAAATATATATCTATTACAGGAAGTATTATAAATTCATTTTAACAAGAAATTTTGAAGCATTGAACTCCAAAGGAGGAGGAAACCAGGTGTCATTGCTGAATATCATGATGGACTTGAAGAAGTGCTGCAACCACCCATACCTGTTCCCTGTCGCTGCTGTGGTAAGATCCACCATCTTCTGGGATGTTTCCGGGTTACTAGGGTGCTAATGTTGGGGCTAGTGTGTGTGTGTGTATATATATATATATATATATATATATATATATATATATATATGAGAACAATAGCCTCTGGTGCCTAGTGCATGACTGGCCTCCAATGTCTGGTCGCTAGTATATGGGAGACCTAAAATCTCTGGTGGCTAGTATATCATAGACCATCAATTTCTGGTGTCTAGTGTATAGAGGACCTCCAATCTCTGGTGGCTATTATATGGGAGACCCCCAACCTCTAGTTGCTAGTATATGGGAGACCATCAATCTGGCGGCTAGTGTATGAGAGACCTCCAATCTCTGGTGGCTAGTGTATGGGTGACCTCCAATCTCTGGTGGCTAGTATATGGGAGACCTCCAATCTCTGGTGGATAGTGTATGGGAGACCTCTAATCTCTGGTGGCTAGTGTATGGGAGACCTCCAATCTCTGGTAGCTAGTATATGATAGAACATCAATCTCTGGTGGCTAGTGTATGGGAGACCTCCAATCTCTGGTAGCTAGTATGTTAGACCATCAATCTCTGGTGGCTAGTAGTGTATATAATGGTTACTGAAGTGGCCTTGGGCGCTCTGACACACAATAAAGTAGCAACCTAGAAATCCGAAACAGGCTATACCCTTCTAGCCACTCAAAATAGACAAATACAAAATACTGATAACCAAGATGCGCTAGTGCCACACAGCAAAGTGATTAGAAAGGAATACTTCCTAATATGTAACAAAAAATGGTCCCCTGAATAGGTAGATCTTTCACAGATGATAGTGATCCATCACATGTAAGACATAAACATAGCGCCAGACATTGTGTAATATAGCAACATGAAATTTATTTAGACATGAATTTTTGATTATCCACATTTGACAATAAAAGTAGTGTATTTAGCATAATACACACTCCTACAAGAATTCCATACAAATATCACACTTGACTTTAATAAAAAATGGGGAATTACCAAAAGTCCCTCTCATAAGGGCCCGTAGATGTTATAAGGTGGAGGTCTCCGGATGACCTCTTCCAGGTTCCTTATCAGGGGCTACTCTGGTCAATTCCTAGTAGGGAATAGTCCTGTCACACTTCACCTGCGCGTTTCGGGAGTGGCCTCTCCCTTCCTCAAGGTAGTGACACTTTCCGGAGACCTCCACCTTATAACATCTATGGGCCCTTATGAGAGGGACTTTTGGTAATTCCCCATTTTTTTATCAAAGTCAAGTGTGATATTTGTATGGAATTCTTGTAGGAGTGTGTATTATGCCAAATACACTATTTTTATTGTCAGTTGTGGATAATTAAAAATGAATGTCTAAATAAATTTCATGTTGCTATATTACACGATGTCTGGCACTATGTTTATGTCTTACATGTGATGGATCACTATCATCTGTGAAAGAGCTACCTATTCGGGGGACCATTTTTTGTTACATTAAAGGAAGTATCCCTTTCTAATCACTTTGCTGTGTGGCACTAGCGCATCTTGGTTATCAGTATTTTGTATTTGTCTACTCTGGTGGAAAATGTATGGGAGAGCCCTAACCTCTGGTGGCTAGTGTATGGGAGACCTGCAACCTCTGGTGGCTAGTGTATGGGAGACCCCCAACCTCTGGTGGCTAGTGTACGGGAGACCCCCAACCTCTGGTAGCTAGTGTATGGGAAACCCCCAACCTCTGATGGCTAGTGTATGGGAGACCCCCCAACCTCTGGTGGCTAGTGTATGGGAGACCCCACCAACCTCTGGTGGCTAGTGTATGGGAGACCCCCCAACCTCTGGTGGCTAGTGTATGGGAGACCCACAACCTCTGGTGGCTAGTGTATGGGAGACCCCAACCTCTGGTGGCTAGTGTTTGGGAGACCCCCAACCTTTGGTGGCTAGTGTATGGGAGACCCCCAACCTCTGGTGGCTAGTGTATGGGAGACTTCCCAACCTCTGGTGGCTAGTGTATGGGAGACCCCCCAACCTCTGGTAGCTTGTGTATGGGAAACTCCCAACCTGTGGTGGCTAGTGTATGGGAGACCCCTAATCTCTGGTTGATAGCAGACCTTCGTTTGTAACACCTGGGTTTAACTCCCTGATGGAGGCCATGTTGGAAAGCATAGCTAGCAGCTAAAATAACTTGTACGAAGTGGGGATAAATACTTGGTGAAAACAAACCCCTATGACGTAAATGCCCTACAGAGACTGGGCTGCTGGATTCATTAATACGGGCAGGACATGTGATGCCAGGCAACAATGTTAGTCATTTTTTAATATAAAACTAATGGGTGATAGAAATGACATCACCTAACGTGCACAGAACATGCATTGGGAGAAGCCACAGCACAGACTGGCAGAGGAAGAACGAGAATGGGTTAAGTATAACAGGACGGGGGTGGCTGTGGTGACCCGGCAGATGCCATGTCCATTCATTAGTTTAATATACACGTAGAGTATGTAAATGGTTTGAGAGACAACTATTCTTGTAGGTCAGCTTTGGTGTTGATGTAGGGCTTCATTTAAAGCATCCTGGGTGTGTTCTTCAAATGACTTTGGTTTGCACAGGTGCGCCTACTACTGTACAGGTGCGGTCTACTTCTGTACTTCTAAAAAACACCTACGTTTAGCCTAATTTCTGGATTAAAATAATCCTGAGAGTAATAGTGGCAAACGGGAGTGTCTTTTCCCATGTCTTACTTTTGTGTGTGTTAAAGTAGCTTTTCCTTACACCTAGACAATTCACCTTTCCATGAACTTCTTCTGGAAGGCACCAAATGGGTTCTATTAAAAGTACAGGAGGACAGTCAGTAGAGAGTTGGTGCAAACTTCAATTCCTTTTGCAGAGTGGAAATAGCTGTGCACCCTCTTCTACAATCCCCTTCATCTTTTCCCATAATCTCATGCCACTTTGCACTGTTTTCGAAACTAAACAGAATGACATGCCTACTGCGTACTCAGCAAGAATAGTCCTTTCTCCACTGAAATCCTTCAAATCAATATCTCCCTCTTGCTCCACATCTAAGGCTGAGTACACACTAGAATAATATTGGCACGATTTTCAAATTGGAATGACAAATCCTGTATTATGTAGTGTGTATGCACAATTGTGCGCTCCTACAGGTCGCATATATCATCCTCTAGTTGGCCTTGCTGCGCGGTCAATCGGAAGATACCATGAATGATGTGGTGCACATAATGTAGTGTGTGCGGCCAACCGGAGGACCAGGCGATATGTCGTTCCGATTTGGCCTTTGAAGATGTCACCTCTTTAAAGATGGTTGTTCTAGTGTGTACAGAAGCAACGACAAATTGTATGCATTCAAACGACACATTAAATTGTTTCGTCACTCTAAGGACCGTACAGTGTATACGCTCTGTATAGTTTGTGCTGGGCTGAAGGGAAATTGGGTTAACCATTGTGTCAGTTGCCCGTCTTTTTGATGTGTACCCGGCTTAAATCTCGGCACACATGAGCAAATCGAGCTTCATGGCACCACCAAAGAGGATATGGGGACATGAACAATGTGCCATTCACTTTAATAATTTAGGGCAATGTAAAAGAAGGCTATTTTTAGCATTTCAGGTACTTCCCAATATATTCTTAGGGTTTTTTTTTATTAGTTCTTACTGAAATACACTGTTAAGCAGAGATTCTCAATTGAAACTATAACATTCGACATAGCAACACCTCTCAATGTAATACTGTAAAGTATAATGATCCTTTACCTTAAGACTTTGTAAATTTGTGTGCGAGTCTTTTAACACAGATTATTATTTGTTCTTTTTCAATGAAATTGTAATATTATTTTATATTTATTTGATATTATGTCTTTTGAATACTGTTTTACTCATTAATGTATGTATTACATTTGCAGTTCTATAATAAAAATATTATGAAAAAATATATAAAATTCAACTTGTTAATCTGAATTATACTTCATTATATTATTGTGTCTTTTTAGGAGGCACCCGTTTTGCCAAATGGATCATATGACGGGAGCTCGTTAGTAAAATCTTCTGGAAAATTGATGCTGCTACAGAAAATGCTGAAAAATTTAAAAGACGGAGGGCACAGAGTGCTGATTTTCTCTCAGGTACGCCATTTTCTATAATGTTTTATATTGCCCACAAAATGGCTGTATTTTTTATTATTTTTTTTATATTTTGAATTGTGGAAAAAAAACACATTATTGAATAATACTATAAAGAAAATGTGATGAAGTAAAACAAAATAGGCTAATTACATTGCAAAAATCATTCAAGGTAAGGAGGTGATCTGATTCTCCTTGAGCAGTGTCCAAAATCAGGCCTGGAAATAGGGATCCCATTGCCGATGACACCATCGCTGGCCTCCATGTTGTAGCCCCTGGCAAACAGACATGACGCCGATCTCTCCACCATAACCGTTGGAGCCATTTTTTTCTATCTTAAGCTTGTGACATGTCTGTGTGTGCCGTGTAAATCTCATGACTATGGTCTTTGGTGTCACCAGTACAACATTTGTTCCAGGGAACGGGTCGGGGATTAAAAGATGTACTAGGACAGGTGCCAAATATGGTTTGAAAGAACTAACAAAAACTAATTTGATTCTTCAAGACACTTTATAAACGTACCCAATAGCACCGCCAGCGGCCAATAATCTGGATCTGACGGTTTCATTTTATAGATGACGAAGATGCTGGATTTACTTGAAGACTTCCTGGAGAATGAAGGATATAAGTATGAACGGATAGATGGAGGAATCACCGGAGGGCTGCGCCAAGAGGCAATTGACAGGTTTAATGGTACTACTTGGTTACTAAAATAGAATCTGCATTATTATATTCTCCCAGATAATGTTGGTTTATTGCAGTGGTTCTAACTTGTAAGAGCACCTGTCACCGTCACCCTCACACAGCAATTCCCCAAATTTAAAGGACGGTCCAGTCTTAGGGAAAAATATTACAACACCACGTTTTCAATCTCACCCCTGGCCCCCCTCCTCTATTTCCTCTACCCCAGCGCACCCTATTACCTGGAGCTGGGTGTTGTATTGCTCTATGGGCTCCCAGGACTGGGAGTCCAGTCTGCCCAGACCCCTCCTAAAGAGCTGAATAGAGATTCCTGCTTCCACTGAGACTGCACTGCCTTTAGGTTGTGCCCCCTTCTGACCAGGGCGGATGCTAAACATGGTTAAAAGGTGGTCTCCTGATGCTTCCAGTGGACCAGTGCTGCTCTCCTCTGTGCTGCTGTTGACTGCCTGTCTTGGACAGAAAGCAGTGTTGGTTATTTTCTTTCATGTGAACTTTCCATTAAGGGAAGCAAACAGGGACTGGCATCACTGTCTGAAACCATCCTGACTTAATAGCATAGTCCTACCTCATTGGTGTAAGCCTGCACCCCAAAGTAAGTAAAACTTTGTATTTTAGCTAAATATAATTAATCTAAAATTAAATTTTGCAGGAAAGGACTCTTTATGTGAGTGGTCTCCTTCTACAGGGTTGTTCCCCATGCTGATGGGTGCACAGTGTTTTCTCCTAAATACTTTGGCACCTCTGAGGGGCTGGAGATCAGGTCTGGTCCCTCTAATTATAATGGGCTGTGCTCTACATCTTCCTGTTGTAATTCTTTGCTAAAGAGCATTTCTAAGGTCGTGTACTAAAAAACAAATGTCCCCTCTAACTTACGACACATGTAATATAGACAGTCCCGTGTCCCCTCACTCTCAGGACATGTGTAATGCAGACAGTCCCGTGTCCCCTCACTCTCGGGACATGTGTAATACAGACAGTCTCGTGTCCCCTCACTCTTAGGACTCATGAAATACAGACAGTCTCAGTTTAACAATTTAGGGTGCGGGGACCTTGGGATATTAATGGCCTTTTGGCTAGCAATCATTGATGGTTTCTCACCAATTGTCCACCATCAATGGCATATAGGGGGCCATGTTTTTTTTTTCTCCCTTAGGCACAGGGGGTACAAAGCTTAGTTCTGCCCCCAACATGCCCCATATAGCATGCACACTTAGCTATGTCCCAAACACGCCATGCACACTTTTCTGATTGGCCCGTTGCCTGTGTGTTCCACCTCCCAGATGCTGCCGGCACTGAGATAGAGATTGCCATTGATAGTGCAAACCATTGATGGTTTCCTGCCATTGATGCAAAACACTGAATTGTATGGTAGACCCTTCGATGACCACCCCTATCCCAGGAACTCCTCCCCTTCTCCCTGGGGCCCCTTTTTAGAAGCCCCCTCTGTTCTCAGTGACAGGAATCATCATCACAGCTTTGTGTCCCACTCTGCCTCTCTTTCTCTGACAGGACAAATTACACAGAGCTGTATCACTCCACCCCTGTATGCTCACTGACAGACCATACATAGAGTATTGTATCTCTCCGCCCACTGTCTCAAGGGGGTTGTAACAATAATATCTGCGTAATAATATCTATACATGGCTGAAAGGCACAGAGGAAGCTGCCGAGATTATTCATCTGTGATATTTTCTCCACTTTTATTTTTATTGTGTTTAGTTTTGCATATATACTGTAACAAAACAACAGATAATAAAAACCACAAAAACGTACTATGTAAAATACCTAATACAATCTATCTCCTTATCAATGGATATTGCGTAAAGAAATTAAATATTGCACTAGCAACAAAAGTAATGTGTCCATGCAGATGTTGATGAATAGATGCACACAGAACAAAGACAATAAATATTTAATTGATGCTGCGAAGCAACTTCATGTGAGATACAAGATAGGATGGAGCATAAAGTGAAACTTCCATATATTCTCTTCCCATTATTGTATCTTCTATAGCTCCAGGTGCCCAGCAGTTCTGCTTCCTACTCTCCACCCGAGCCGGAGGATTGGGAATAAACCTGGCTACTGCTGACACAGTCATTATCTATGACTCTGACTGGAACCCGCATAATGACATACAGGTCAATCAATTATTTATTATTGATTTTCTGGGAGTAATAAACAGCCCTATCTTGTCTCAGTTTCCAAATACTTCTATCTGCACTATTAGAGTTGTTTTAAGTAGAAAATGTTGATGTCAGCAGTTCTTGCAATCTATTATTAATGTATTTGCCTCAAGCAATTTTTTAATATTTATCGTTAAATATGTATTACTAGCCTCTTACATAAAAATGGAGAGTATATACAAAAAGTAAATAAAGTAACAGTAGTAGGAGGGAGCCACAGACTGATTGTTACAGAGGCCAGGATGTACTAAAGGGGAAAATGCGGTAAAACCCCCGTAAATGCCATTTTCAGGGGATTTACTGCATTCCCCAAATGTACTAAGCATTCTGGTGCTTCGTCCCGATGTTACCCAATAGAAGCCTATGGGCTTCTCATCGGGACGCTCCAGGCTGGGAGGGATCCGATCGGATCCCTCCCATCACTCCTCGTGGCCCGCAGCCTTCTGCGCATACCCAGAAGGACTTCTGGGTGTTAAACCTGGAAGTCCCTCTGTCCGGAGTCATCGCAAAGGATAGCTCTTATCGGGAGAGCTGTCCTTTGCGATATTCTTGGTACATACCGCGGTAATGAACCGAGGTATTTACCCGAAGTCAGGGTAGATGTATCGCATCGCGTATGCGATGCTTAGTACATCCCACCCATAGTGGTAATATCAGTGTACCTCAGCAGCACAGAGTATATCAGGTCATAAGAGATATGTTAGTGAGGACTGAACTGCATGTGTCAGGGACAGTGACATGATGTGAGGAGGGGAATGGAGGCAGCAGGAAGTCACAGACTGAGAGTTATATAGTGGAAGGAGCAGGGTCCGCAGCAGCACAAAGTATATCAGGACATAAGTGATGTATTAGTGGTGACAGGGGCAGTAACATGATGTGAGGAGGGGAATGGAGGCAGCAGGAAGCCACAGACTGAGAGTTATATAGTGGATGGAGCAGGGTCCTCCAGCAGCACAGAGTATATAAGGACATGAGAGATGTGTTAGTGAGGACTGAGCTGCATGTGACGGACAGTGACATGATGTGAGGAGTCGAATGGAGACAGCAGGAAGCCACAGACTGAGAGTTATATAGTGGATGGAGCAGGGTGCTCCAGCAGCACAGAGTGTATCAGGATATAAGAGATATGTGAGGACTGAGCTGCATGTGACAGGGACAGTGACATGTGAGGAGGGGAATGGAGGCAGCAGGAAGTCACAGATTGAGAGTTATATAGCGGAATGAGCAGGGTCGCCCAGCAGCACAGAGTATATCAGGACACGAGAGATGTGTTAGTGAGGACTGAGCTGCATGTGACAGGGGCAGTGACATGATGTGAGGAGAGGAATGGAGGCAGCAGGAAGCCACAGACTGAGAGTTATATAGTGGATGGAGCAGGGTGCTCCAGCAGCACAGAGTGTATCAGGATATAAGAGATATGTGAGGACTGAGCTGCATGTGACAGGGACAGTGACATGTGAGGAGGGGAATGGAGGCAGCAGGAAGTCACAGATTGAGAGTTATATCGCGGAATTAGCAGGGTCGCCCAGCAGCACAGAGTATATCAGGACACGAGAGATGTGTTAGTGAGGACTGAGCTGCATGTGACAGGGGCAGTGACATGATGTGAGGAGGGGAATGGAGGCAGCAGGAAGCCACAGACTGAGAGTTATATAGTGGAAGGAGTAGGATCCCCAGAAGCACAGAGCAATGATGTGAGGTGTCTGTCACACAATGGAAGAAAATATTCCTGAAAATAAGAATATGCTCCAGACATGCATTGCTTAATTTATAATCTGTCTTTACAGGCATTCAGCCGAGCTCACAGAATTGGGCAGAACAAGAAAGTTATGATCTACCGATTTGTCACACGCGCATCGGTAGAAGAGAGAATCACCCAAGTGGCTAAAAGGAAGATGATGCTGACTCACCTGGTTGTCCGCCCAGGACTCGGCTCCAAATCTGGCTCCATGTCCAAGCAGGAGCTGGATGATATTTTAAAATTTGGAACTGAGGAGCTATTCAAGGATGATGTTGAAGGTGAGAACAACAATTAGCTGGCTTTAACTGGCATAATTTGCAAACTATGCCACCACATTAATATGTCTTATAATGAATTCTTATCCCAGTATTTGCAAATGAGTTTACATTTTTACTTAGTATGTATGACAGAGGAACACTTTTTCCCTTGCATAGTGTACAACAGTTATTCCTATAGTATACCGTACCATATTTGAGCAAAAACAAATGTACTAAGCCTTTGAGAGAGATGAAATAGATAGAGATAAAGTACCAGCCAATCAGCTCCTAACTTTCACTTTACAGGCAGTATTTGAAAAATGACAGGAGCTGATTGGTTGCTACTTTATTTCTCTTACCTTTATGTAATAGCCTACCAGGCTTTGCCTTTAATAGAAATTGCTGCTTTAAATCTAGCGGCTCTGAAATCTCACCGCTGCCAGAATCTCACAGGCTAATCGGGCCTTAAATTATTAATGACATTCTTTACATAGACGAGGAAGGATACTATAGTTTAAAATGAACCATATTGCCATAGCAGAATTGGTTTAAGAAATAATATAATTAAGTGAATCTTTTCTGCTTTCACACAGTGGAGGCAGCCATTTTGGAACTCTTGACCTCACTGAGGCATGGGGGCAGCCATTTTCTTTAGTAAACACTGTCCAGCAGTTTATCAATTTGCTAGCTGACTCTATGATGCAATTATTTTAGTTTATCTCATTGATGTTGCTGTTTCTTAGCAGATTAATGAACCACATTCACCTAACAATATGGCTACCTCCACTGTAAGTCTTTTGGACAATAAGTAATTTTTACAGTGACTTGACTTTTTACTGAATATGGTCAAATATCTTTCCTAAACTGGGCTCCGTTCCAAGGTCATTAAACATTTTTCCAAAGCAATATAAAATATAATAATTATATGTACAGCAATAGCGAGTGGAAAGCATTTTCCATGGCGACACAATGTTAGCTCTAATCCAATATTTACTCTTGATTAACGAATTAATGAGGATCTGTTACCAGAGTTGGACTGGCCCACTGCCTGTGGGCCCACCCCCTTCTCTAGGTGTCAGGTTCCAGACCTCAAATTGTAAATTGTTACTCTATTAGATGGTCAGTTACAAGGAGCACTGATCGGCATGTGGGATTGGTTCCCTTGTATAGAAACTACACTAAGATTTGCCCATTGGTTACCAAACATCTGTGGTGGCTGACCACACCCTTTAAGCATTGGCCCCTACCACTGCATTCCCCGGTGGGCCCTTCAAGGCCCAGTCCGACACTGCCTGTTACCCACACAGAGCAAAATTATCTATTTTTTAGGCTGAAGCATTATGCAACCTGTCAAGTGGCTAGGAACCAATAACATCATTTACATAATGACTGTCTAATATTCACTATGCCTGATGTATTAAGAATAAGTCCTAGTTAGTGGATTGACTGCACTCACCTACATTTTGCCAAGCCCACAAAATGGTCGTCCCCATTCGCTGTGCCGGTGACAGGTACATTTCAAGTTCACAAATAGGCCATCACACTATCACATTGTAATGACAGCATCCAGTCAGGTGGGCGATGAAATGACTTGTAATAATATAATTATAGTACATGATTAATAATTGTATTTTCTGACAGTTTCACACTTTTCATGCATTTTATATGTTTTAATATTCCGGGGTTTACTTAACTAAATTATCCACAATATTTTCTTAATAAATTGAATGATCTTGTCTGACAATTATGGCCCCATTTACTGTATAAATGAATGAAAATACAGGCTGCAATTTTCTTTTAGTATCACTGTGATACAAACGAAAATGCCACTAGTATTTATTAATACTTACCCCTCCAGCGAGGTCCCGCAAAGTCCAGCAAAGTCCTCGTCCTCGGCGAGGTCCTCTGCAGGGCAGCTGGCAGCCTAACGCTGCCAGCAACGGGGCTCCAGTGTTATGCGCATGCGCGATGGTCCGTCTGTGCCTGGAAGGCTTCACTGAAGCCGGAAAGGCACCGCCAGGTCTCCATCGCCGGCAATAGGGACTGCATCACTCTCGCCATCTAAAAGATGGCGAGAGCGATGCTGTGAAAACTGCGGTAATCTTAGATAACCAGTGTTTATTAAATGCAGAAAGGTGGCATAACCCCTTTAGCGCCATTCATAAATGGAGCCCTAAATGAGGTAGCACTACATTTTCCTACAAACTGAGCCATATTTTACGGCATGTGGAGAACAGAGAGGCATCATGTATGAATGGATAGCTCAAGTGATTTTGCTTTTAATTCACTTTGGAGTATTAGTATAGCTGTTGCCTGCACAGCTTGTGCCACAGACTGCCATCTCATGAAAATGGCTTCAGCCTACAAAATGGCTACCTCCACATGGGGGCCTCAAGTGACATCACTGATTCCTTGTGAATCGATAAGTCGATTCCTTCTGACTGTTGGTTCAGGCCATAAAGTGGATAACACCAGTGCGTGTTGGTGACAGGTAAAATGTAATACCGCAGCCTATGTTCTGTACTACACTGGCTATTACTACAACTGCGTTATGTAGCTTGTGTTTAAAGCATTGTTTAACTTTCCCCTTTCTTTACTGATGTTTTTGTGTCTTCCCTCCTTTTTACTGCAGACCATCATTGTGGCAACTTAACAGTATACAAGAAACCTGGTGAGCAGCTCTGTGATTGGACGGCACAAATGCAGCCAGCGCAGTGGCTAGTCTTAAGCGTGACCCTTCCCCTGTAACACAGACATGAAGAATGCTAAAAAGGCTAAATTTCATATAGAGGCAAACTGGCATTTCAAACCTAATCATATGAAATTCCCACAAAACTTGTAAAATTTTGTCAAGGGCTGACTTTGTCAATATACAAAACTTCAGAGCCATATCACAGTTAGGAAACAGGATATTTACCCAGAAATTCCATAAATGTTATATGGATAATCGGGACTTATAATGTACGTGACTGAGGTTTGTGCTGGTCATAAAATCCACCCCATACTTCCTTATAATGACTAGCAGCAAACCAGCAGCACATGTAGGTCCTTCTAGGTCCCAAGTAAGGTAAAACAATTACTGGAACTTTTTACCACTTGGACCAGTAACTTGGGGCCTGATTTAGAGCCGTTCGCAAAAAGCGAGCGCTCGCTCTGAATTAGGGCGGCCGCTTGTTTTTTTAGTTGCGGCCTTCTGGCCGCTCGCATAGCTGTGGGTTACCACCCACAGCTTATGCGAGCGGCCAGGTGATGGTCGCGATGGTCAAGACCATCGCGACCATCGGGCTTGCGACGAGACCCTTGTGGTAGGGTCTCGTTGCCGCAAGCCCCAGTGGACTTCCTGCGAGACCCATAGCAACGGCTGGCCTCTATGCGGGTCTCGCGCATGCGCACGACGGAGCTCCTTCCGTCGTGCGCATGCGCACTAGGGCTCCATCGACCCGCTTGCGAGCGCTCAGCGCTCGCGAGCGGGTCTGAATCAGGCCCTGAGATCACCTGCATTATTTGCTTTTTGCTTACATACAGGAGGTAGTCTGTAATATAAACAAGCCGGCGGACCTAATCCCGACAGCCGGCTTCCCGACTGCTTAATCCCGACGAGGGTTAAATGACAGGCGCCTAAATCTAGACGCCTGTCATTTTGCCGACGCCGAGAGACCGGCGCCTAGCATCCCGATCGAAGTGATGCCGAGCGCGGATAACCGCGCGGGGGAGGGTTAGGTTTAGGGCTCCCGGGAGGACTTAGGGTTAGGCACCTCCCCAGGAGGTTAGGGTTAGGATAGGGGAAGGGAGTGTTATGGGAAACGTGCAGCTAATTAAATTTCCTCTTACGCTTAGATCATGCTACATTTCTTATTATTTAATACCCCTTTTACACCAAAATCCCAGGTCTGACCCGTGATTTGAAATACGGTTCCAACACGTGTCAGACCTGGGACAGACCCCTTTCACACCGCGGCTCTGACCCGGATTATTCCCGGATTGGTGTCTCAGTGGTTCTCACCTGACGGCGCTTGGGGATGACATCATCTCCAAGCGTCGCAGATCCGCGTCTTCCTATGCTGTGAACGGGACTCGGGTCGGAAGGCACAAGTCACCCGTTCACACTGCAGGGTTACACAGGTCGTTCCCGTCTTCAACCCTGCTCGCTACCCACTTTGGATTACCGGGTCACTCAACCCAGCAACCCAACCCTGGCCCCCTTTTACACTGAGCCGTGACAGCGGCAATAACCCGGGTTATTTGGCCAGTGTAAAAGGGGCATAATTGTTTGGTTCCTCTGGCTTAGCTGTATTTCTTGTCACGTGCCTTATTTTCTAACTAAATTAAGTCCCCGTTTATCAATGAAGGTAAACACCAGCGCAATTTTCCATTTAGTTTCGCTGTGATACAAACGAAAAAATCCTCTGGTATTTACCAATACTTACCCCTCCGGCGAGGTCCAGCGAAAGGAAGTCATAACCCCTTTATGCGGTTATACTTCATTGATCAATGGGGGCCTAAGTCTTGTAAAAGGGGATCCGGTCACATTGCCGACAGTCACCATGTCGACACTACAAGTTCGACATGAAAATGTTGAAATGGCTCAACATGGTTAAGTATGTGAAATTGTTGCTCTGAGTTATGTCGACTTGAGAACTGCCGACCTAACATACTACACCCGTGTGAAAGTACAGGTATCTTTTATTTTCCCGCCGTGCAGATGCCAGTGCTGAGCCGCGTTAGTATGATCATATCAGTCACTAATGTGCGCAATTAAAAAAACATATCGAAAACCAACTTTTACTTTGTCCTATGTGAATTTTAAATCTGTCCTCATCTTCCATGGCTTGGCAAATACATTGTCGGCACAGGTGCAAATGTAACACAGTCTTTGGCGATACCCTCCCTTCGTCATGTCTCCTCCTATTTCCCCTGGCTGTTTAGGACCCTCACTCATTAACATCTCCAGTGTGTTGCTCATTTATTTTGACTGCAGTTGTATATATCACCCTATTGTATGTGTTATGCTAAAGTTATTGAACTTAAGGGGATGTCCACCTACTATAACAATTTTATGTAATCATTAACCACCGTTTGAAATATGGCCCTGATTCAGAGCCGGACGCTCTGACCAGAGCGCTCGCTCTGAATCAGGGCCCACCTCCATAAATATGGAGCGTCCTCCTGGACGCTCGTATAGCTGTGGGTCACCACCCACAGCATATACGAGCGTGCAGGATGATGGTCGCGATGGTCTTGACCATCGCGACCATCGCCACTGCGAGCAGAAGCCTGCGGTTAAGTTTCTCAACCGCAAGGCCCGGAGTGATTTTGGCTCTATCAGAGCCAAAATCACTCCCACTGACATCACTAGTGATGTCAGTGGGGCCGGCTTCTGACGGTAGGCGTTCCCTTGGGAACGCCTCCGTCTGGGAGGCACGCCCACCAAAGGGGGCATGCTGTCAATCAACATCGACAGCACGCCCCCTTGGATCAGACACTACGAGCGAAGGAAAGTCCTTCGCTCGTCGCGTCTCGCACATGCGCACGACGGAGCTCCCTCCGTCGTGCGCATGCGCAGTGCAGACCATCGACCCACTTGCGAGCGGACAGCCGCTCGCGAGTGGGTCTGAATCAGGCCCTATGTCAGTAAAACTTGTTATAGTGTCAATTCTTCAGCTATCTGTAATTGTAGTCTCTTGTCCAACAGATCTTCGGCACCCTGACAACTGTCTCTATAGTGCAGTTGTCAGTGCCCCTCCTATCCTTACAGTGTTGTGATTGGCTATCTCATCATTGTGTCCGCTGAGACAGCCAATAGAAGTTTAGTTAAAAGAGGTTGGAATTGAAGGTGCTAGGGATGAAGACACCAGGAACACATGTACTATGGGTGGGCATCCCCTTATGTATCTGTTGCTGTCTTTTTTTCATTTGGTTTCCGTAAAATTGACAGGGGGCCTCATTCAGAGATGTACGCTGTTCTGTTTTTTTTAAACAGTTGAGCGATTATCGTGAGCCTCGCATTCATTGAAATGCGCCAAGTTCCCTCTGCGATCCCGCAGGCATACTTCAAGGATCGCAGTGTGATTGACAGGAAGGCGCCGTTTGGGTTGGAGGGAACAGGAGAGTTTTCGGCAAAACACAGGCGGGTTGGTGCCGTTTTTGGGGTGGGTCGCAGCAGGTGTCTGTGATCCCCTACGTACATAAGATGACTATAGCGTCTCAGTCCAGACGCCCATGACGCTGTTACTAACATGGACGATTATCGGTGGACCTGCGTATGCACTGCGAATGTGTTCGCGGTTGCAGTGCTGTTTGCGATGGCTCCGGTGGGCGTCTCAGTACTGTTCGGGGACGGTGCTATTTTACAAGCCATCGCTCCTCTGCAGCTTACGAAATTGCAGCTGCGATTACTACACCTTACATCTCTGAAACAGGCCCAGCAATTCTTGGAATTGGAACCACAAATAGTGGAGTTGACATATTGGTGATCTACATCCGCCATTATCATTTCCTGGTGGATGAATGGTTGATGATGATGATGGTTGTAATTAAAAAACAAACAGACAATAGTTTGGAAATATCTATGAATTAGGATGTTTGCTGATGTCCCCTGTGACACTCTGCAGGTGACAATAAGGATGTGGAAGACAGCAGTGTCATCCACTATGATGATGCCGCCATCTCAAAGCTCCTGGACCGAAACCAAGATGCCACTGAGGACACCGAAATCCAGAACATGAACGAATATCTGAGTTCTTTTAAAGTGGCTCAATATGTTGTGCGAGAAGAAGACGGAGTGGTAATACGCATACCTCTGTCCTGCTGTATTGTAATGATATTTTACATACTTTCTTGTGGTCTTTGGGGTTTATAATATGTACTATGCCTTGGAGAGGGATAAAGTACCAGCCAATCAGCTCCTAACTGTCATGTTACAGGCAGTGTTTGAAAAATGACATTTAGGAGCTGATTGGTTGGTACTTCTATCTCCGTCCACTTTAACGCTCATGCTGGGTACACACTTGCAGATATATTGGCTGATCAATTGATTGGCCAACATATCTTGTGCCCGTCGGCCAGTGTGTACAGACGATATGTCTGCAGATATATTGGGGCTTCGTGCTGTGTGTACGGGCGGTCAGACGAGCAGTGTTGAGGCCATGGGGAGGGGGGCGCCACACGCTCCCCCCGACCAGTGGGACCCGTGGCCGGAAGACAGATGATGGCAGTGCATAGGAATCACCATCATATGCAGATTTATCTGTTAAGTATGTACCCAGCTTAAGGCTTAGTACATAGATCACTTTATGAGGAGAAACACAAGCTATAACAGTTGTTTCACCTTCTACATTACTATAATATACAATAATATACAATGTTTATTAGTTAGAGGTGCTTGTAAATATATTATGCAAGATCAACAGTAAATGTGTCGACATTCAGAAGGTCGACACCACAAGGTCAACTGTTCTGTCGACAGTCAATAGGTCGACCATCATTCTGTAGACATGTATTTAGGTTGACAGGGTTAAATGGTTGACACATTGAAAAGGTTGACATTTAACACGTCGACATTAAAAGGTCAACACATTTTTAAAATATATTTCAGCATAAACCTAAGCCTAAAAATCATGGAAAAATCAGGTGTCGTCAGTTTTGTGTCGACATGTTAAATGCCGACATTATGAATGTGTCGGCCATTTAACCCTGTTGCCCTAAACACATGTCTACAGAATGACGGTCGACGTAATGACCGTACTGTCGACATTCAGAATGCGCCGACCTTCTGGTGTCGACCTTCTGAATGTCGACCAATCAACCGGTATTCGCTTAATACAACTATGGTGCAGTTTGCACAATCAATATATAACCAGCAAAGGTGAAAATAGAGGAGCTGCAATCACTGCAGGGGCAATTAATGGGATTTGTGAACTTGCGTTAAATCATTTTCTCATAGTTCAGTAGCTGGTGGGCGCATAGCACGATGCATATATCACTGCATAACAGCAAATACAGCAACACAACATAGCAGCTCATATTGCGGCTGCCCCCACAGGGGGCAGCAAGATGATAGGTGTGGCATTGGTGCCAGGGGCATGGCAACATAAGTGTGTCATTTTGGCCCAGGCCTCTGCTCTACAAAGCCATGATTCCGGGCATAGTAATGAGGACTGTCACCTGACTGCACTAGCCAGGGCACCGAGAGGGGGGGACAGGTACTGATTACATGAGCCTGAGCTTGTTGGAGGAGCCCGGGCCAGCTGCTGAGCAGGATTGTCCCCCATTGCAATGCCATGCATTGTATCTTTTCCTTCTTTTTTTTTGGTGAGGGCGTGGCCACATCTCTTTTATGTGGCCACCAACTCCCAGGACCCAATCAGCTCTCAGCAGCCCTGTGCACTAGCTCATGTTTGTGGCCATTATGGAAAGAGCATCGTCTATCATTGAGTCCAATATTCTGACCTGTACATAGTCTCTTTCTGTTTACGTGACTTCATTGTATTATATGTTGTAAACTTCAGGAGGAAGTGGAACGTGAAATTATTAAGCAGGAAGAAAACGTAGATCCAGATTATTGGGAAAAGCTTCTGCGCCATCACTATGAACAACAGCAAGAAGATCTCGCCAGGAATCTGGGGAAAGGGAAACGAATTCGCAAGCAAGTCAACTACAATGATGCTTCTCAGGAGGACCAAGGTTCTGTCTCTTAGTTATTGGGTTCTAATCACTTTGTTCGTAGCAGTGACTTTCCGGAGCCAAACTGAGGGGTCTGCGTACTAAGCCTAAACTCCTAACTGACACTTTACAGTTAGTTTACAGTGTTTGAAAAACGATAGTTAGGAGCTGATTGGTTGGTACTTTATCTCTCTCCAAGGCTTAGCACATAGAACCATAAGCCACCAACTGCCACTCTCAGCTCGTCTTAGCTTAATTTACTCCTGTATTGACATGCTGAAGTAGACCCTCTGTATTCATAAATGTTCATAATGGAGTTTGTGACACACACCCGCTCCATGTCCCCATTTTGAGTGTTACCCAACAGCTTTTGAATTGTTAACACCTTTTTAATAAAAGTCCAACTAAAAATAATAACTTAGGCAGGCGCAGATCTTGACCTCATGTTGCTCAGAATTAAATTGCCCCCTCTGTCTAGTAAAGTTTTCGTTCCCAATCAGTCCTAGCAAATACAAGTTCAGGATTGTCACCGCCCTAAAAATCGGGTGTCTGTGGTGTTGAAGGTGAAAGTGTCAGGTCTAAATGACAGTCCCCAGTTGGTATTCACTGTCTTTGACATCTTATCCGGTTTGTACATTCTCATAGAATGGCAAGACGAACTGTCTGATAACCAATCAGAATATTCCATTGGCTCTGAGGATGAGGACGAGGACTTTGAAGAGAAGCCTGAAGGTCAGAGTGAGTTAAACTTTTGCGTATGGATCACCTAAAGGACAGTAAGCCAAAAGGGGAACTCTCCGTAAAGGAATGATAACACCCAACTTTCAGCTGCAGCTTTGTAAAAGTAAAGCTCTCTGCTAACAGCCCTTCGTCCCATCTCTACAGACGGCAAAAGATGCCTCTGACAGCTTGTAGTCAGTGACTAAGCGTCTTCTGAGGTAGGATGTAAATTGAAGACATTGCATTCTTCTTCAAATGTCCAGTGGCTATCATTAACCGCATTTTGATTAACTAGAAGACTGCAAGCCAACCAGAACCTGTATAGGTTTAGGTTTCAGTGGTCTCAGTGAACCCTAAACATTTCCATTCCACAATGTAAAAAGACACACATCCCCATCATCGGTTTGCCCCTATTCCAATGTGCCCTACGCCATTGGAGCAATCTTTTAAACATGATTGGGGTGGGTCGTGTAAGCCCCTGGTCCCTCTGCCAAACAACAGTAAAAGGCCATGCGTAGATATGGTTAATGGAAGAGAGGCTGAGCCCATGAAGCTGACTTTTACTCCCTACACAGCAATAATTGTGCACAAGTACTAAGCTGAACACATTTGTAAGGATAAAGGGCCTGATTCAGAGCCGCTCGTAAGCGGCCGCTCGTTCGCTCCGAGCGATGTTCACACATCTGCGCATGCGTATGGGTCGTAATGCGCATGCGCCAACCAGTCATTGCGGTCGGAAATCGAGCGCTCGCTAAATAGCGAATGCCTGCTAATTTGAGTGACAGAATGAGGCGTTTGTGGGTGGTAACAGGGGAAGGTGCTTGAAAATGGGGAGTGGAAATCCGAACGCAGGCGTGCCAAACGGTCAAAACGGGCGTTTTAAGGGTGTGCATAATTAACAAAGCAGCGTCATCGACCACGTCTTAGCCTGAACTGTTCGCATGATTGCGGTAGGAAAATCCAACCACAAGCACTGCGAGCAGTTCAGACGCCTTTCGATGTACTCGATTAATCAAATAAATAGCGGAGATGACGTATGATGCGAGCGGCCAGGGGGCGTCTTTACAAATAGCGAGCGCATGTTTCGTTTGCTCGCTCAGACATAGAGGCGTCAACAGACCGCAAAGAGCGAGCGCTCAATTTAAATAGCCGGCCCCTTTTTCTGAACGAGCGAGCGCAAATAGCGTCCGGCTCTGAATCAGGCCCAAAGATCATTTGCATTAGGTTATTATTGAGCTTATACTGAATTCTGTCTTAATAATCATTAATGCTTTTGACCGCAGTTCATAATTCATGGAAAGTTGATGGCAGATAAAACATTCATCACAGCCATTATTGTCCATACTGCATCTGAGTGTATATGTCACTCATGTTAGATCTATAGATATTACAGAGAAAGGACTGGTCAACATCTATAGTCAGGATCGTTCTCCAACTCCCTAATAGATATTTAGTAAGACCACTTTTTATGTCTTTAAATGCTCACCCTAGTCCAGGGGTGGGGAACCTTTTTTCTGCCTGGGGCCATTTTGATATATATATATATAAAATTATTTGTGAGCCTGGTGCAGGCCACGCCCCCTCTGTGTGACGTCACATGGGGCGGGGCCACAATCGCCAGTGATTACAGGATGCTCGCAGCGGTGTGACCGTCTGAAGCCTCCCAAGGCCGCTCCAGGCAGCACTGCTGCATAGATTCTGGCTGCTGGGTGCCATTCTAGGCACCCTGCCATCCAGATGAGGCTAGCAGACAAAAGCTCCGAGGGCCAGACCAAGTGATTCCGCAGGCCTTATACGGCCCCCGGGCCTGAGGTTCCCCATCCCTGCCCTAGTCTAACAGCACCCACATACCGTATGTTAGTAATGCTTAATAAAAACACTCTACAGATGTGTCCGCACTCGTCTTTGATGCAGTCGCACCAAACAGCCCCTCTTGGCGCGTGTAAGTGTGTGGCCAGCATAAGTCTCTCAGTCAGCGTGCGATGCAGCGTCCACAGCTTTTTTCCACAAGTTCCACTTGTATATCATTCGCAGATATACGAGTGTCGCATCTCAAATTAATCAGCACCGTCTTCTGGTGCGTCCTAGCCGAATCGCATTGCGACATAGACACATTTTCGTCACAAAAAGACGCCCGACAGATCGTCACTGGACCTGTCGGCTCACTCACGCCAGGCATATCGCGCTGCATGGCATATTGAGGCTAGGGGGTCTATTTACTAATCAATGTTAGGAGACAGAGTGAAAAGTGATAAGGTGCCAGCCAATCAGCTCCCAACTGTCATTTTTCAAACACAGCCTGTGAGATGGCAGTTGGGAGCTGATTGGCTGGCACTTATCACAGACTTATCACTTTTCACTCTGTCTCTTATCACTGCTTAGTACATAGACCCCTAGATGAGAAGGGACAGATCTGTATGTTTTGTGTTCTGTGTGTACAGTATATTGGAAGCCCTATTAATATACTGTAAATTGCTGTTCTTTTCTGTTCACACACAAAAATGCCTATTGGAGCAGTTTTAGATGCCCCCAGAAGCACAAACACACCTGCGTTATACATCACTATTTTCTTAGAAAATTATGTTTTTGTAGCAAGAAAAGCAGCTTGCAGGGTGTATTTGGCAGGCAGAAGAGAGAGAGCCTGGAATCCCGGTGCAGTCTGAATTATTTTTACATCATCTCATGTTTTGTTCCGTAATGAAATATTTATTTCTTTCGTTCACATAGGTGGGAGGAGACAGTCTCGTAGACAACTTAAGAGTGATAGAGACAAGCCCCTGCCGCCACTGCTAGCGAGGGTTGGAGGGAACATTGAGGTACGTGTATAATGGGGCATGTGGTTGGGTGTGGTATTAGAGATAGACAGTAATTAGTTAGACAATGTCTAGATAGACAGCAGATGTTAGACAATCAATAGTTAAACAGGGATAAAAGTTTGACAGGGACAAAAGTCAGACACACTAAAGTTAGACATGTAAAAAGGTCAAGAGGGTTACAAGTTCGACATGACAATGGTCGAAACAAAAAAAATCGACATTTTTTTTTGTTTGTTTTTTTAGCCCTATTCTTCAACCTAACCCTCCCCTTGGTGCCTAATCATAACCCTCCCTCCTGGTGCCTAACCCTAACCTTCTGGGTAAGTGCCTAACCCTAAAAAAATATTTTAAAAAATGTGTCGACCATTTTTGTGTCGACCATTTTTATGTCGAACTTTTGACCATGTCGACCTTTTCACATGTCGAACTTTAGTGTGTCTGAGTTTTGTCCCTGTCTAACTATTCACTGTCTAACTTGTGGTGTCTATCTAGACATCTAGACATAGGGCTGAATTCAATTTGAGGCAAAAACGGGTTGGTCAATTTATCACCGATGACGTCATTTTCGCCTGTTTGAATTATCCCCGTATTCTATTTCAAAGACTTTTCACCGGTGTGAAAAGTGTTTGTTAAAAAACAGGGACAACTTTTCACCATGTTTTACATGGAGATAAAAAGTGCAGAATTGGGGTTTTGGGGTGCAGACTTAAAAAAAAATAGCCTGCATCCTTGGGAGTGTCCTTTAAAAGTCATCTGTGGCAAAAAAAAAAAAATTAAAAATCGTTGGGACCCCCCAAAAAATGTACTTTATTTTGGGGGCAAAAAAAAAATGTTGGGGGACAAACTTCTAAAGTAGCGTAATTTATTCTTGAGGGGTCCCCATGTATGCGGCAGGTGTTTCTTCATTGCGGGTGGTAGCGGCAGGTGCTTTTTTGAAGAATTTTAATAAATCATTTAAGGGACTTAAAAATATGCTTACACCCATTTTCATGTACCCCAAATTTGATGGGCATAGTTATTTTGCCACAAAAAATAAGCTAAGTGCTATTCTTCACCCCATTCTTGAAAGCTACATTAATGCACATGCCGCGGCTATTTAAAAACTCGACTCCCTTCAGCAGGCAAAAAGGGGGGTACCCATAGTGATCCCCCATGTCCGGACATCTTTAGGGGGGTGCCAGGAACATTTCCCGAAAATTCCCTGATTTTTTTCTATACTTGCCATTCGCCGGGTCCTGATTCCGCAGCTTCTGCAATTGAATACGGGGTTAAGCGGGCACGCGCCCGATACTTTATCTCCTGCCAAACCTCCGATGTGGGGCGAAAAGTGCGGACTTTTCGCTCCAAATTGAATACCCCCATAGTCTAACTAATTACTATCTATCTATAGTCGGGAACCTCATGTGGTCTTAATGTGCAAGTTACTGTTATGTTGCTGGAGAACGAGCTCTGGAATACCATGAAAGTGAGTTCCACATTTTTTGGGTTAGAAGTCTTGGGGGGCTATGTATCAAGCCTTGGAGAGTGATAAAGTGGAGAAGTTGCCCATAGCAACCAATCAGCGTCTAACTGTCATTTCATAGACCATGCTAGATAAAGGACTGGAGCTGATTGGCTGATTTGGGCAACTTCTTCACTTTATCTCTCCCCAAGACTTTTTACATCTCTCCCCTTGTCGGAAACATCTACATTACTGTGCACCTAATACTGACTGTCAGAATTCAATACAATGCTTTTATAGATTAGTTCCACCCATTTATAGTGGGCAAATATCCCAGGGACCCCACAGATTGGAAGACCTCACCCCCGTCAGCACACCAGCCGAATCTACCAGCAATGGATAATGCAGAGAGACGTCCAAATAGTGCTGTGTTAGTTTGTAACACAGATGCTGACGGGGTAGAGCCGCGACTATGCTGATCACAGCACTGTTTTGTACCGTAGTATTTTCAAGCAATCAATGCATAGGAAGGGAGGTCTTATTTGCACATTTGTACAGGGATTGGTATGTTCATGCTTTTTTATAGTGAAGCAGTTGTTATGGACTTCAGTGTGGAAAATTTCCAGAAGCACAGAATCGTGTGAAAATCAAGAGCGAGGTTTTCCCGTGATTCGGTCATATGTTTTAATGCATCTTCCTTTAGATTGTATTACAAATGTAATGTCATTTTTAAAACAAAGTATATATATTACAGTATATTTTATTCAACTTCGTTATTATGGTACTAAAATGCCTAAAATATTAACACCATTTTTTTTTTGTTTTTTTTGTTTTAAGGTTCTCGGGTTCAATGCTCGGCAACGTAAAGCCTTCTTAAATGCTATAATGAGATGGGGGATGCCTCCACAGGATGCCTTTAATTCACACTGGCTTGTCCGTGACCTCCGTGGAAAGAGTGAGAAAGAATTTAGGTACTGTAATGTGCTTTTTATTCCTGAGTCATCTGCGGGGCCTATAGGAGGTGTCATTTATTGGTTTGTTTCAAAGCTGTTTCCCACTAGGTGGCAGTAACCTTCCATCTTAGCATGTGATTTAATAAATGACAGCACACAAAGCAAAATGCTCTCTGGTGTATTGGTTCTTCATTGATTAGATTAAAAGTACAACATATTTTTATTTTTTTTTATTTATGCTAAATCCAGCCTGCCCAGAGTAATGTATTACTGGTCCATTATCAGAATACATTGGTGGTTGTGTCGAGCATGTCTAACAGTATTTGCATTTTTTTTGGGGGGGGGGTGGGTTTTCACATCCTTGGGTTTTATTTCTTTTTGTACCCCTGCAAATGCATTACAGTGTGGCATTTTTAGGTATGGTCTTAATATTTTTTTATTCTTTATTTCTGTGCAATATTGGGTTGTTGGAAAGACACGTGCAGATTAATAGTGACGGAAGCAAATATGCAATGTTCCCCAGTAGGTTAAAGATACAGTTTGGGGAAGGGGCAGGGAAGGTGGATCTTCCACCAAATGATTGTAGCTGAAGGGTTGGGTAAAGGGCAGTCCTCGTAGTGGGCTGGAAGGGAAATGTTTATAGCTGAAGGGTTGGGTAAAGGGCAGTCCTCATATTGGGCTGGAAGAGAAATGATTGTAGCTGAAGGGTTGGGTAAAGAGCAGTCCTCATAGTGGGCTGGAAGGGAAATGATTATAGCTGAAGGGTTGGGTAAAGGGCAGTCCACATAGTGGGCTGGAAGGGAAATGATTATAGCTGAAGGGTTGGGTAAAGGGCAGTCCTCATAGTGGGCTGGAAGGGAAATGATTGTAGCTGAAGGGTTGGGTAAAGGGCAGTCCTCATAGTGGACTGGAATGGTATGATTGTAGCTAAAGGGTTGGGTAAAGGGCAGCCCTCATAGTGGGCTGGAAGGGAAATTATTGTAGCTGAAAGGTTGGGTAAAGAGCAGTCCTCAGAGTGGGCTGGAATGGAATGATTATAGCTGAAGGGTTGGGTAAAGGGCAGTCCTCATAGTGGGTTGGAAGGGAAAGATTGTTACTGAAGGGTTGGGTAAAGGGCAGTCCTCAGAGTGGGCTGGAAGAGAAATGATTGTAGCTGAAGGGTTGGGTAAAGGGCAGTCCTCATAGTGGGCTGGAAGGGAAATGATTGTAGCTGAAGGGTTGGGTAAAGGGCAGTCCTCAGAGTGGGCTGGAAGGGAATGTTTATAGCTGAAGGGTTGGGTAAAGGGCAGTCCTCATAGTGGGCTGGAAGGGAAATGATTGTAGCTGAAGGGTTGGGTAAAGGGCAGTCCTCAGAGTGGGCTGGAAGGGAATGGTTATAGCTGAAGGGTTGGGTAAAGGGCAGTCCTCATAGTGGGCTGGAAGGGAAATTATTGTAGCTGATGTGTTGGGTAAAGAGCAGTCCTCATAGTGGGCTGGAAGGGAAATGATTGTAGCTGAAAGGTTGGGTAAAGGGCAGTCCTCATAATGGCCTGGAAGGGAATTGATTGTAGCTGATGTGTTGGGTAAAGGGCAGTCCTCATAGTGGGCTGGAAGGGAATGATTGTAGCTGAAGGGTTGGGTAAAGGGCAGTCCTCAGTGGGCTGGAAGGGAAATGATTGTAGATGAAGGGTTGGGTAAAGGGCAGTCCTCATAGTGGGCTGGAAGGGAAATGATTGTAACTGAAGGGTTGGGTAAAGGGCAGTCCTCATAGTGGGATGGAAGGGAATAATTATAGCTGAAGGGTTGGGTAAAGGGCAGTCCTCATAGTGGGCTGGAAGGGAAATGATTATAGCTGAATGGTTGGGTAAAGGGCAGTCCTCATAGTGGGTTGGAAGGGAAAGATTGTTACTGAAAGGTTGGGTAAAGGGCAGTCCTCAGAGTGGGCTGGAAGAGAAATGATTGTAGCTGAAGGGTTGGGTAAAGGGCAGTCCTCATAGTGGGCTGGAAGGGAAATGATTGTAGCTGAAGGGTTGGGTAAAGGGCAGTCCTCATAGTGGGCTGGAAGGGAAATGATTGTAGCTGAAGGGTTGGGTAAAGGGCAGTCTTCAGAGTGGGCTGGAAGGGAATGGTTATAGCTGAAGGGTTGGGTAAAGGGCAGTCCTCATAGTGGGCTGGAAGGGAAATTATTGTAGCTGATGTGTTGGGTAAAGAGCAGTCCTCATAGTGGGCTGGAAGGGAAATGATTGTAGCTGAAAGGTTGGGTAAAGGGCAGTCCTCATAATGGCCTGGAAGGGAATTGATTGTAGCTGATGTGTTGGGTAAAGAGCAGTCCTCATAGTGGGCTGGAAGGGAATGATTGTAGCTGAAGGGTTGGGTAAAGGGCAGTCCTCAGTGGGCTGGAAGGGAAATGATTGTAGATGAAGGGTTGGGTAAAGGGCAGTCCTCATAGTGGGCTGGAAGGGAAATGATTGTAACTGAAGGGTTGGGTAAAGGGCAGTCCTCATAGTGGGATGGAAGGGAATAATTATAGCTGAAGGGTTGGGTAAAGGGCAGTCCTCATAGTGGGCTGGAAGGGAAATGATTATAGCTGAAGGGTTGGGTAAAGGGCAGTCCTCATAGTGTGCTGAAAGGGAAATGATTGTAGCTGAAGGGTTGGGTAAAGGGCAGTCCTCATAGTGGTCTGGAAGGGAAATGATTGTTGCTGACGGGTTGGGTAAAGGGCAGTCCTCATAGTGGGCTGGAAGGGATATTCTTGTAGCTGACAGGTTGGGTAAAGGGCAGTCCTCAGAGTGGGATGGAAGGGAAATGATTGTAGCTGACGGGTTGGGTAAAGGGCAGTCCTCATAGTGGGCTGGAAGGAATATGGTAGTTGTTTGACCAATTTGATGGGAAGCAGAAGTGACCTGGCGCTTGTCATTGAACAGAGCCGTGGCTGTGTAGTGGGACTGCTAACACGTCCCAGATACGGTCCATCTTGTCCAGTTGAAACTTTTCTCATGGTTATGAATGCAGCACATGTTACTGAGTTTTACAGCGTTATCAATAAAGATAACAGTGATAGTCCCAGTGGAGTACCCAACCTGACTGCTTTAGGACTGGGTCTACAAAGTAGCATTAGAACTTCTGGTAGTGATTTGCGCCCCCACAGGTCACTTTGCCTATTTCAAGCTAATGCATTTTGCAGGGCATATGTCTCTTTATTCATGAGACACCTCTGTGAGCCTGGCGCGGACGGAGCAGAGACCTTTGCTGACGGGGTTCCCAGGGAAGGACTGTCCCGGCAACACGTCCTGACCAGAATTGGAGTTATGTCACTGGTTAGAAAGAAGGTGGGTGAGTAAATGTTTACACTAGCCATCAAGGTACACCATGCTGATTGTCAGAAATAAAGCTAATTTATGGTATACCTATGGTTGCATCTGTGGTTAAGTTGCTTTTTACATATCCTTTAGGTGACGAAACATACTTTCACCTTCTTTATTGCTCTTTCTTATTCTACTGCAATCTGTATTATACCAGCTACTGTACCTGACATTTCTCCTGTAACAGGGGACCCCCATGCGCTGTCTAGGACAAAGCAATTATTTAGTATTCCTTTCTGGGTGTAACAAGGTAGTGTATCTCTTCCCAGGAGTGTGGGTCGTTCTATTGGTTCAAATAAAATAATCTTTATTTTGATTAAAAAAATGAACAGCGCAAATGCTTCGTCCTGGAGCAAACTACTCTTCAGTAGTAATTTTCAGACAGTGCAAAGAGATTAAAGGTACAACGGCTAAGTTATATTTGTGACCCTGCAGCGTATTTCAGTCTATAGTTTAATATCCCGGTGATTTGATAGAGTGCCCCCCTAGTGGCAGGGGTAGGTAAACATAATGTCACTGTTGGCATCCTGTGGGACTAACATTGACCTGTCATGTGACCAGACTCACTATATATGGAAGTGAAGGCAGTCACAAACACTTTGGGGTTAGCTCATGGCCTGCGATGATGTCTAACATATGGAACAGACCCAAATACAATTAAATTAGTGAAGCAGTGCATTGGGGCCCTGGGTTTGGTTTGTATAGCCTCCTTATACTCTTTGTGGTCCAAAAGCACAGTGTAATTGGCTCCTGACTAGATTAATGCCTGTATATGTGTGTGGCAGGGGATTCACATTGTGTGTTTTCCAAAGGAGTGAAGTGAATAAACATTCTCTAATTGTACAGCAACATGTTATATGTTGGCACCATATAAATAGTGGCCCATAATAGTAATTAGTGACTTTTAAAGAGGACCAGCTGACTTCTCCCTTTAATATCAAATACCCCATAACTGTACCCTGTAGATCAGGGGTCTTCAACCTTGGCCCTCCAGCTGCTGTGAAACTACACATCCCAGCATGCACTGCCATAGTTTTAGCATGCTGTTATAGCAAAAAGGTGGCAGTGCATGCTGGGATGTGTAGTTCTACAGCAGCTGGAGGGCCAAGGTTGAAGACCCCTGCTGTAGATGTTTTCTGATCCCTCCTGATGTGCTTCAGTTTATGCCGCCATTGTTCACTTCAACAGGCCCAAGCAGCACATCCCTTCCTACCTCTGTGGAGGCTGGAACATCGTATATAGTGAGAGAGGCAGCCTCCTTTTCCCACTCATCCACAGTCACTGTACACATGAGACGCCAGCAATCGCCATCACCAGCAGCATCAGTCAGTATGGCACAGCTGGCTGCTGGCTGAGGGAAGGCTACGTACAGATATATGACTGGTCATTAGTAAAATAGCAGCAGACTGGAATAAACATTTATATAGGGAAGACAATGTATCTCCCAAAAATACAGAAAAGAAAAGTATAATTTTAGTTTTTACAATTGAGAAACCCCGATGGATCTTCTGAGTTAAGTGAACACAAATGAAAGATTCCTAGGGGGGTATATTCACTAAGGAGCGCGTTTTTAGAAGCGGAGATGTTGCCCATAGCAGCCAATCAGATTCTACTTATTATTTATCCAGCACCCTCTAGAAGATAATAGCTGGAATTTGATTGGTTGCTATGGGTAACATCTCCCCTTCTAAAGACCCGCACTTTAGTAACTTTAAGCACTACTGTCTGTCATTTATAGTGAATGACATAAACATCATTGTCTAATTAAACCTATGACCTGTTGTACATCCTAAGGTTCAAGAGTTTGAACAAGTCAACGGCAAGTACAGTACCCCGGATATGATCCCTGAGGGTGCAGAGAATAAGAAGTGTTTCGACATTGTTTCATCAGATCCCACCACGCCGGTTCCAGCGAGTCCTGCTCCTATACAGCCAGGAGCAGCTACAATACCAGGTACACTATGATCATTAAAATATTCCTTATAATCTATAATAGAATAGAACGATTCAACACTAGTATCTGTGCATCAGCCTCATTCCTGCTTACACCCCGTCCTTGGCTGGAGCTCCAGGAAAAGTGGCTGCTCCGGCTATTTTACTAAGTGCTTGTGCACCTTTATGTTATGGGGGTGATGAATCTGCGTATAAGACCTGAGTGAGACTATACGTTGCAGATACAAATAAAAGATGAAATGATGCAGTAATAAAAATATGAAATTAAATAAATAAAAAAATAGAAATGAAAGCTTTGAATGGTATAAATGTATTTTGGATAAAGGTTTAAGAGATTGGAACGCACACCGGTCAGATCACCTGCCTCTCTGCAAGGGGTATATTTACTTAAGTGAGAGTTTTTAGAAGTGGAGAGGTTTCCCATAACAACCAATCAGATTCTACTTACCATTTAACTAGCACCTTCTAGAAGTTAATAGCTAGAATCTGATTGGTTGCTATGGGCAACATCCCCACTTCTAAAAACTCTCACTTTAGTAAATATACCCCCAAATCTCAAATCTGACTGCAAAACTAGGAAAGTGGGTTAAATAAGTGATATTACAGCGCAAATTCAACGCAATTTTCAAATGCATCCATTTTGCTTTTCTCTGCAATGTTGGCTTTGAATCCAGCGATACTGTAGGCATGATGGGAACTTTGCGTTTGTAAATATGTGGTATTTGAATGAATCGGGCCCTCAGTGACTTTCAGTAAAGGTCATCACACATCTTTTCTCTGTTGTCTTTAAAGGCAATGATGCTCTCCTGATATCTGCGACATTTATTTATTACCAGTTATTTATATAGCGCACACATATCCCGCAGCGCTTTACAGAGAATATCTGACCATTCACATCAGTCCCTGCCCCAGTGGAGCTTACACTCTATATTCCCTACCACATGCTCACACACACTAGGGCGTAATTTTGTGGGGTGTCAATTAACCTACCAGTATATTTTTGGAGTGTGGGAGGAAACCGGAGTACTCAGAGGAAACCCACGCAAGCACAGGGAGAATATACAAACTTCACACAGTTAGGGCCGTAGTGGGAAACAAACCCATGACCTCAGCGCTGTGAGGCAGTAACGCTAACCATTACACTGTCTGTGCTGACATCTCTGTGTGTTATAAGTAAGCCATATTCCATGGTCTGTAATACTGTGAAACGGTGCACGGTGCACCTAATTACATCTACTGAGAAACCTGTTCTTCTCTTATAGAAAAATGTGAAATGCAATGTGCAGTAGCCGAGGAGACCGATAATGTGGACCAGAAGACCAAACCGCACTCGGAAGCCCAGGTAAAGTAACCAACCTCTTATAAGACCAAAGCCTGCTGCCAGGATACTGTACATGTACTGTGCATTGTTACATGCACCCAACATCACTCAGTCTGATGGATATTACTGTTCTTGTTCTGCCCTTTCTAACCTTTGATCATGATCACAATGGAAACTCCTTTGTATCTCAAATGAAAAGTCTCATGAACTTTGGGCCTGATTCAGACCCGGTCGCAAGCGCTGAGCGCTCGCAACCAGGTCGATGTTTGCCCACTGGGCATGCGCACGACGGAGCCGGCTCCGTCGTGCGCATGCTCAAGACCCGGCTAGCGACAGGTGCTCTGTCTGCCGTTTGGGGGCGGCTCCGCTGACATCACCAGTGATGTCAGTGGGAGGGCTTCCGGCTCTAATTGAGCCAGAAGGTTCCTTTTGAAGCCGATAAACATCATTCTAGTTATCTAGTTGGTGTTACAGTGCATGTAAAACTGCCAGTATCATTCAGATATACGTGCTCAATATCTCACAGATAGTAGGGGGAATTTATACATAAAAACTGGTGTTGGGGAAAAAGGTGCTAGTGAGCAATACGGTTGTAATGGTCTTTGTTCTGGTTCAGCTATTATCATCCTGTATTTATATAGCACCGCTAAGTGTCCATAGTACCGTACAGGGGAACGTTACAGCGATACATAGTGAGAGAAACCATTCACTTTGCTGGTTACAATAGATAGATAGATAGATAGATAGATAGATAGATAGATAGATAGATAGATAGATAGATATTAGATATATATGAGATAGATAGATAGATAGATAGATAGATAGATAGATAGACATGAGATAGATAGATAGACATTAGATAGATAGATAGATATGAGATAGAGAGAGATGAGATAGATAGAAAAATAGATATGAGATAGAGAGATGAGATATACATGAGATAGATAGATATGAGATAGATAGATGAGATAGACATTAGATAGATAGATAGACATGAGATAGATAGATAGATAGATAGATAGATAGATAGATAGATAGATAGATAGACATGTGATAGATAGATATTTATGTTTATATATAACTTACTTTATATTCATATATATTTAAAGGTTGTTCCCCCCACACACACACCAGCAGCCAAAACATCTATTATATTGGATTAAGGAATGTATTTAAGTGCAAATAACAAAAACCTATAACGAAAGAAAAAATGCTATACATTTGTGAATCTTACTAAGATATAAATAACAAAGTGAATATATAATGTGGATTATCCATTTACAGCCACCCGGCACTTCTGTTTACTGCAGTAATGGCATGGAAGTCCAGGAGCACCTTCTGCATAAGCAATGCACCAATGTTTATTTTATTTTTTATTAATACATACAGATGTGTCCTTGCTCATCTAGCCTCAATACGCCATGCAGCGCGATATGCCTGGTGTGAGTGAGCCGCCAGGTCCCGTGCTGCTCTACTAGTGTCGGGCGTCTCTTTTTTGCCGAAAATGCGTCCAAAACGTGATGTAACTAGGATCCGCCAGGAGTCTGTGCTGATTCATTTGATATGTGACACTATATGCAAAAAACCCGCCCGGCGCTAGCAGTGTCTCATGGGACCAGGCGCGCTGGGAGGGGCAGCAATGATTGCGGGCACATCTGTATCTCACTCTCAGTGCGCTACATTTGCTGGAAGTAATGGTATCTAGCATAAGGCTTAAATCGTGGGGAGGAACGGCTGGCGTCGTGCTTGTATTAAATACTGCTGAGATATTAAGATCATATACATCTCTTAGCTCCCACCCAAGCTGGAGAAAGACGATCTTGAGGAAAAACCAGAATATCTGGAAAATAAAGAAAATAGAAAAAAAGATTCTGGAGACGAGGAGGATGAGAAAGAGGCACTGAGCCAAAATCAGAAAGGTACGAAATGCCCCTCTACACTAACACAGTATACCAGAGAAGTAAGCAACATAAAGCACATGGGAAGCCCCAGTCTCCGGTATGGCTCCTCAGGGAGTGATATGCCGAACCAGCGCACTCTCTGGACAGCGTGAAGTGCATTCATGGACTTCGCTCTCTGGGTCTCATTCATACCCGCTCGCGAGAGCGCAGGACGCTCGCAAGCGGGTCGATGTTACCCCAATGCGCATGTGCACGACGGAGGGAGCTCCATCGTGCGCATGCCCGAGACCCGGACAGCGACAGCCAAGCTGTCGCTCCGGGTCTCGCACCAAAGGGGGCGTGCTGTTGATGGTGACTGACAGCACGCCCCCTTTGGTGGGCGTGCCGGGGGCGTGGCTGCCAGACGGAGGCGTTCCCATGGGAACGCCTACCGTCTGGGTCCGGCCCCACTGACATCACTAGTGATGTCAGTGGGAGTGATTTTGGCTCTGATAGAGCCAAAATCACTCCAGGGCTTGCGGCCACGAGACCCTACCGCAGGGTCTCGTCGCAAGCTCGATGGTCTTGACCATCGCGGCCATCATCATGGACGCTCGCATAAGCTGTGGATGGTAACCCACAGCTATGCGAGCGTCCAAAAGGCCGCTCCACATTTAAATAGGACGGCCCTGATTCAGAGCGTCCGGCTCTGAATCAGGGCCCCTGCCTTTATCTACATGCAATATTTCTGGGTCACCACAAATCACATTTATTTGCACAGTGTAATATGTATAATGGTGAATGATAACTAGCTTTTATCATGATGCCTCAGCATCATTTTCAAATATGATGCTTTGTGGTTTATGCATTAAAGCGGTTAGAAGAAGCTTTATTAACCAATGCTGTCACAGAGACACAGGAATCAGCCACGCCCACTCTGCTTCCCTCAGACACCTCTGCATAGGATGGAACCTAGGGCTGCAGGAAGGTGGACAAATCTCATGACACACAGTGACTATATCAAAGAGCGACCTCCAACTACTTAAGAGCCTCTCCCCCAATGCATTAAAAGTAACTCTTCGGGTCTCCTAAAAACACTGCCTCCTTTATGCTTAGTTATGACCTCGAATGTCGACACTGGTACTTTCTCTATTCCTTGTGGCCTTTTTGTGTACTTGAAGTTTTGTTTATGTTGGGTGAGATACTACCCAAAAACGGTACGGTATGCAGTCGGGATGCTGACGGTCTAAATGCCGACCGTCGTCATGCCGACTGTCTAATCCCGGCAAGGGTCTAATGACAGGCGTCAGTATTCCCAACTCCTGTCATTTTACCTACACCGGGAGCCCGACGCCCGGCATCCCGATCGAAGGTAAGCCACGGGGGGGGGAGAGGGTTGGGTTAGGGGCTCCCGGGGGGACTTAGGGTTAGACACCCCCCCGGGAGGGTTAAGGTTAGGGTTAGGCACTAAGGTGGGGGTGAGGTTTAGGCACCGGGAAGGGGGAGGTTAGGGTTAGGCACCGGGGAGGGAGGCTTAGGGGCAGTGTTAGGGGTTAGGTTAGCATGCTCACCTCTCCTTGTCGGGATTCTGACCACTGGGTCCCGAGTGCCGGGATCCCGTACCCATCCCTGTGTCAGTGATAGGTAAGATAAGATCTGAGCTAGTGCAGTGAGCAAGTCTTTTTGCCAACTGCAAACGACAGTGCTTCCCGCCACACAGAATTGATTGCCCCTATAATGTGTCCATTTCGCTTTCCTTCCATGGGGGATACTGGAGACCTTGGGGTATAGGTGGAGCTCAAGGTCTCCAGTGTCCCCAATGGACTCAGAGAAAAGGATTTTACAGGTAAGAACAAAAATCCCATTTTTATACCTCCATCAAATTGCAATAATCTTATATGAATCTGCTTCGTTTAATAAGTATTTGACAAGGAACATACTAAATCCGCCCATCGCCCTGGCCGTCTTGTGCTCCTCCGCCAACCCTGCCATTACCCGTGCACAGCTGTGCGAATGGAGGTGGACTGCGCCAACAGACATAGCTTTAGGCTGCACCTTGTGTGCGTTGTAAGTGACATCCACTGTGTGTAATCAGTGGCTGCACTTTAATATAGTGTAGGGGAAGTGACCAGCACGTCTGCATGTGTGTAATAAGTGGCTGCACTTTAATATAGTGTAGGGGAAGTGACCAGCACGTCTGCATGTGTGTAATCAGTGGCTGCACTTTAATATAGTGTAGGGGAAGTGACCAGCACGTCTGCATGTGTGTAATCAGTGGCTGCCCTTTAATATAGTGTAGGGGAAGTGACAAGCACGTCTGCATGTGTGTAATCAGTGGCTGCACTTTAATATAGTGTAGGGGAAGTGACCGGCACTTCTGCATGTGTGTAATCAGTGGCTGCACTTTAATATAGTGTAGGGGAAGTGACCAGCACGTCTGCATGTGTGTAATCAGTGGCTGCACTTTAATATAGTGTAGGGGAAGTGACCAGCACGTCTGCATGTGTGTAATCAGTGGCTGCACTTTAATATAGTGTAGGGGAAGTGACAAGCACATCTGCATGTGTGTAATCAGTGGCTGCACTTTAATATAGTGTAGGGGAAGTGACAAGCACGTCTGCATGTGTGTAATCAGTGGCTGCACTTTAATATAGTGTAGGGGAAGTGACAAGCACATCTGCATGTGTGTACATGATTGTGAGTACTAGTGAGTATTGAAGTGATTTGGTAAAAGAATGACATTTTCTTTGGTGACTGGCACAGAATACAGATGATATTTTATCACATTTAGTAGCAGAAGTACCACAAGAGGAAAAACAAGAGGAAAAACCCGGCCTGAACAATGCACAGAATAGCCTGGAAGACAAGGACCCTAAATCAGGTAATAACTACAGCTGCAGAGCAGTGAATAGACACTAGCAATCTGTGTTTCCTGACCAGGAGATATGCGGGCCATGGGCAGGATGGGTAAGCAGCCTCTTCTCTGGGCTGACCTGTTCCCTCTTTCTTCCCGTATTTAGGGAACTGGAGCTTCCCTATTATGTGTGGGTCTTACAGACACCTTTAACGTTGTTGTAAACATTCGGAACCTCTTTTTGTTAATGTCACACCCCCCACGTAGCGTTTAGAGGGGGCATCCCTTGTGTTGCCGGAAGCTATGCTGCCCTCTATAGGCGAAGGCAGTTACTGCATCTCATTTACCATCCAGTCGTATTCCATAGAGCAGAATAATGTCAATCTTTTTAGCTCTGATTATTCAGACCTGAGCCCTTCTCCTCTGTACACTGAAGCCCCTGCATCCGCATAACCTCACCCTTTTACCTTCATAAAGAGGGGTTTTCCTAAAAAGTGTATGTATTTGTATTTGAAGTACAATTATAAGTTTGGTATTTAAGTACTGAGTATGGGGATATATATAGTAGTGTTAGTGTGTTTTATAAACTTCATTAGGTGTTTTTTGCTCTATTTATTGGCCTGATTGTGAGTGGGATGTCGCTGCGTCCCCGTGTGCATCCTTTGCTGGTGTCGCGCGTGCAGCTTTATGCTAATACTGCTACAATCCCTTCCCTGGGGTACAGCCGGTCGTCTGCTTGTGCAAGGACTGAGACGCCGACTTTAAGAGCCCTCAGATGTTGAAATCATGCACGCTGCACCGTTAGTCGCCACCTCCGGTCGCAGCAGTGAAACTTGCGCCAGCCCTATGCTAGGCACAGATTTTCCATGTATGGGCTGCAATGTGAGCCATTAAGCGCCTATGGGCCTGAATTTTGTTTGTACGCAAATACAATGATTCACAATTGCGAAGATATGCTAATGACTCACTCGCCGGGCCAGTGCTTAGAGACGCCCACTGACAACATCTCACATCCGCCGCTCACGCCCATAACAGCCTGCTGAGTAGGTTTAACCTGTCGCAGACACAGCCGGTCACCAGACACACAGAGGGCTCTCCTGCTGCCGCAGTCACAGCTGTCACCAGACACACACAGGCCTCTCCTGCTGCCGCAGTAACAGCTGTCACCAGACACACAGAGGCCTCTCCTGCTGCCGCAGTCACAGCGGTCACCAGACACACAGAGGGCTCTCCTGCTTCCGCAGTCACAGCCGGTCACCAGACACACAGAGGGCTCTCCTACTGCCGCAGTCACAGCGGTCACCAGACACACAGAGGGGTCTCCTGCTGCCGCAGTCACAGTGGTCACCAGACACACAGAGGGGTCTCCTGCTGCCGCAGTCACAGTGGTCACCAGACACACAGAGGGCTCTCCTGCTGCCGCAGTCACAGCGGTCACCAGACACACAGAGGCCTCTCCTGCTGCCACACACACAGCCGGTCACCAGACACACAGAGGGCTCTCCTGCTGCCGCAGTCACAGCGGTCACCAGACACACAGAGGCCTCTCCTGCTGCCGCAGTCACAGCGGTCACCAGACACACAGAGGGATCTCCTGCTTCCGCAGACACAGCGGTCACCAGACACACAGAGGGCTCTCCTGCTGCCGCAGTCACAGCTGTAACCAGACACACAGAGGGGTCTCCTGCTGCCGCAGTCACAGCGGTCACCAGACATGCAGAGGCCTCTCCTGCTGCCGTATACACAGCCGGTCACCAGACACACAGATGCCTCTCCTGCTGCCGCAGTCACAGCGGTCACCAGACACACAGAGGCCTCTCCTGCTGCCGCAGTCACAGCGGTCACCAGACACACAGAGGGCTCTCCTGCTGCCGCAGTCACAGCTGTCACCAGACACACAGAGGGGTCTCCTGCTGCCGCAGTCACAGCGGTCACCATACACGCAGAGGGCTCTCCTGCTGCCGCAGTCACAGCTGTCACCAGACACACAGAGGGCTCTCCTGCTGCCACAGACACAGCTGTCACCAGCCACACAGAGGGCTCTCCTGCTGCCGCAGTCACAGCTGTCACCAGACACACAGAGGGCTCTCCTGCTGCCACAGACACAGCTGTCACCAGACACACAGAGGGCTCTCCTGCTGCCGCAGTCACAGCTGTCACCAGACACACAGAGGCCTCTCCTGCTACCACACACACAGCCGGTCACCAGACACACAGAGGGCTCTCCTGCTGCCGCAGTCACAGTGGTCACCAGACACACAGAGGGCTCTCCTGCTGCCGCAGTCACAGCGGTCACCAGACACGCAGAGGCCTCTCCTGCTGTCGCAGTCACAGCTGTCACCAGACACACAGAGGGGTCTCCTGCTGCCGCAGTCACAGCTGTCACCAGACACACAGAGGGCTCTCCTGCTACCACACACACAGCCGGTCACCAGACACACAGAGGGGTCTCCTGCTACCGCAGTCACAGCGTTCACCAGACACGCAGAGGGCTCTCCTGCTGCCGCAGTCACAGCTGTCACCAGACACACAGAGGGCTCTCCTGCTGCCGCAGTCACAGCTGTCACCAGACACACAGAGGCCTCTCCTGCTGCCGCAGTCACAGCGGTCACCAGACACACAGAGGGCTCTCCTGCTGCCGCAGTCACAGCGGTCACCAGACCACAGAGGGCTCTCCTGCTACCACACACATAGCCGGTCACCAGACACACAGAGGGCTCTCCTGCTGTCGCAGTCACAGCTGTCACCAGACACACAGAGGGCTCTCCTGCTGCCACAGACACAGCTGTCACCAGCCACACAGAGGGCTCTCCTGCTGCCGCAGTCACAGCTGTCACCAGACACACAGAGGGCTCTCCTGCTGAGGGCTCTCCTGCTGCCGCAGTCACAGCTGTCACCAGACACACAGAGGCCTCTCCTGCTACCACACACACAGCCGGTCACCAGACACACAGAGGGCTCTCCTGCTGCCGCAGTCACAGCGGTCACCAGACACACAGAGGGCTCTCCTGCTGCCGCAGTCACAGCTGTCACCAGACACGCAGAGGCCTCTCCTGCTGTCGCAGTCACAGCTGTCACCAGACACACAGAGGGGTCTCCTGCTGCCGCAGTCACAGCTGTCACCAGACACACAGAGGGCTCTCCTGCTACCACACACACAGCCGGTCACCAGACACACAGAGGGGTCTCCTGCTGCCGCAGTCACAGCGGTCACCAGACACGCAGAGGGCTCTCCTGCTGCCGCAGTCACAGCTGTCACCAGACACACAGAGGGCTCTCCTGCTGCCGCAGTCACAGCTGTCACCAGACACACAGAGGCCTCTCCTGCTGCCGCAGTCACAGCGGTCACCAGACACACAGAGGGCTCTCCTGCTGCCGCAGTCACAGCGGTCACCAGACCACAGAGGGCTCTCCTGCTACCACACACATAGCCGGTCACCAGACACGCAGAAGGCTCTCCTGCTGCCGCAGTCACAGCGGTCACCAGACATGCAGAGGGCTCTCCTGCTGCCGCAGTCACAGCTGTCACCAGACACACAGAGGGCTCTCCTGCTGCCGCAGTCACAGCGGTCACCAGACACACAGAGGGGTCTCCTGCTGCCGCAGTCACAGCTGTCACCAGACACACAGAGGGCTCTCCTGCTGCCGCAGTCACAGCGGTCACCAGACACACAGAGGGCTCTCATGCTGCCGCAGTCACAGCTATCACCAGACACACAGAGGGCTCTCCTGCTGCCACAGACACAGCTGTCACCAGCCACACAGAGGGCTCTCCTGCTGCCGCAGTCACAGCTGTCACCAGACACACAGAGGGCTCTCCTGCTGCCACAGACACAGCTGTCACCAGACACACAGAGGGCTCTCCTGCTGCCGCAGTCACAGCTGTCACCAGACACACAGAGGACTCTCCTGCTGCCGCAGTCACAGCGGTCACCAGACACGCAGAGGCCTCTCCTGCTGCCGCAGTCACAGCTGTCACCAGACACACAGAGGGGTCTCCTGCTGCCGCAGTCACAGCTGTCACCAGACACACAGAGGGCTCTCCTGCTACCACACACACAGCCGGTCACCAGACACACAGAGGGGTCTCCTGCTGCCGCAGTCACAGCGGTCACCAGACACGCAGAGGGCTCTCCTGCTGCCGCAGTCACAGCTGTCACCAGACACACAGAGGGCTCTCCTGCTGCCGCAGTCACAGCTGTCACCAGACACACAGAGGCCTCTCCTGCTGCCGCAGTCACAGCGGTCACCAGACACACAGAGGGCTCTCCTGCTGCCGCAGTCACAGCTGTCACCAGACACACAGAGGGGTCTCCTGCTGCCGCAGTCACAGCGGTCACCAGACACGCAGAGGGCTCTCCTGCTGCCGCAGTCACAGCTGTCACCAGACACACAGAGGGCTCTCCTGCTGCCGCAGTCACAGCTGTCACCAGACACACAGAGGCCTCTCCTGCTGCCGCAGTCACAGCGGTCACCAGACACACAGAGGGCTCTCCTGCTACCACACACACAGCCGGTCACCAGACACACAGAGGGGTCTCCTGCTGCCGCAGTCACAGTTGTCACCAGACACACAGAGGGCTCTCCTGCTGCCGCAGTCACAGCGGTCACCAGATACACAGAGGGCTTTCCTGCTGCCGCAGTCACAGCTGTCACCAGACACACAGAGGGGTCTCCTGCTGCCGCAGTCACAGCTGACACCAGTCACACAGAGGGGTCTCCTGCTGCCGCAGTCACAGCTGTCACCAGACACACAGATGGGTCTCCTGCTGCCGCAGTCACAGTTGTCACCAGACACACAGAGGGCTCTCCTGCTGCCGCAGTCACAGTTGTCACCAGACACACAGAGGGCTCTCCTGCTGCCGCAGTCACAGCGGTCACCAGACACACAGAGGGCTCTCCTGCTGCCGCTGTCACAGCGGTCACCAGACACACAGAGGGCTCTCCTGCTGCCGCAGTCACAGCGGTCACCAGACACACAGAGGGCTCTCCTGCTGCCGCAGTCACAGCGGTCACCAGACACACGAGGGCTCTCCTGCTACCACACACAGCCGGTCACCAGACACACAGAGGGCTCTCCTGCTGCCGCAGTCACAGCGGTCACCAGACACACAGAGGGCTCTCCTGCTGCCGCAGTCACAGCGGTCACCAGACACGCAGAGGCCTCTCCTGCTGTCGCAGTCACAGCTGTCACCAGACACACAGAGGGGTCTCCTGCTGTCGCAGTCACAGCTGTCACCAGATACACAGAGGGCTCTCCTGCTACCACACACACAGCCGGTCACCAGACACACAGAGGGGTCTCCTGCTGCCGCAGTCACAGCGGTCACCAGACACGCAGAGGGCTCTCCTGCTGCCGCAGTCACAGCTGTCACCAGACACACAGAGGCCTCTCCTGCTGCCGCAGTCACTGCGGTCACCAGACACACAGAGGGCTCTCCTGCTGCCGCAGTCACAGCGGTCACCAGACCACAGAGGGCTCTCCTGCTACCACACACACAGCCGGTCACCAGACACACAGAGGGGTCTCCTGCTGCCGCAGTCACAGTTGTCACCAGACACACAGAGGGCTCTCCTGCTGCCGCAGTCACAGCGGTCACCAGACACACAGAGGGCTTTCCTGCTGCCGCAGTCACAGCGGTCACCAGACACACAGAGGGGTCTCCTGCTGCCGCAGTCACAGCTGTCACCAGACACACAGAGGGGTCTCCTGCTGCCGCAGTCACAGCTGTCACCAGACACACAGAGGGGTCTCCTGCTGCCGCAGTCACAGTTGTCACCAGACACACAGAGGGCTCTCCTGCTGCCGCAGTCACAGTTGTCACCAGACACACAAAGGGCTATCCTGCTGCCGCAGTCACAGCGGTCACCAGACACACAGAGGGCTCTCCTGCTGCCGCAGTCACAGCGGTCACCAGACACACAGAGGGCTCTCTTGCTGTCGCAGTCACAGCTGTCACCAGACACACAGAGGGCTCTCCTGCTGCCGCAGTCACAGCTGTCACCAGACACGCAGAAGGCTCTCCTGCTGCCGCAGTCACAGCGGTCACCAGACATGCAGAGGGCTCTCCTGCTGCCGCAGTCACAGCTGTCACCAGACACACAGAGGGCTCTCCTGCTGCCGCAGTCACAGCGGTCACCAGACACACAGAGGGGTCTCCTGCTGCCGCAGTCACAGCTGTCACCAGACACACAGAGGGGTCTCCTGCTACCACACACACAGCCGGTCACCAGACACACAGAGGGGTCTCCTGCTGCCGCAGTCACAGCGGTCACCAGACACGCAGAGGGCTCTCCTGCTGCCGCAGTCACAGTTGTCACCAGACACACAGAGGGCTCTCCTGCTGCCGCAGTCACAGCTGTCACCAGACACACAGAGGCCTCTCCTGCTGCCGCAGTCACAGCGGTCACCAGACACACAGAGGGCTCTCCTGCTGCCGCAGTCACAGCGGTCACCAGACACACAGAGGGCTCTCCTGCTACCACACACACAGCCGGTCACCAGACACACAGAGGGGTCTCCTGCTGCCGCAGTCACAGTTGTCACCAGACACACAGAGGGCTCTCCTGCTGCCGCAGTCACAGCGGTCACCAGACACACAGAGGGCTTTCCTGCTGCCGCAGTCACAGCTGTCACCAGACACACAGAGGGGTCTCCTGCTGCAGCAGTCACAGCTGACACCAGACACACAGAGGGGTCTCCTGCTGCCGCAGTCACAGCTGTCACCAGACACACAGAGGGGTCTCCTGCTGCCGCAGTCACAGTTGTCACCAGCCACACAGAGGGCTCTCCTGCTGCCGCAGTCACAGTTGTCACCAGACACACAGAGGGCTCTCCTGCTGCCGCAGTCACAGCGGTCACCAGACACACAGAGGGCTCTCCTGCTGCCGCAGTCACAGCGGTCACCAGACACACAGAGGGCTCTCCTGCTGCCGCAGTCACAGCGGTCACCAGACACACAGAGGGGTCTCCTGCTGCCGCGGTCACCAGACACGCAGAGGGCTCTCCAGCTTCCAGCAGGGGTGCAGTGGCTAATTTATGCACACCCAGAAAACAGTGTTTTAAACGGTCCTGACACGCCTGTGTTTACCTAGTCACCCCCCATGACCTCCACCGAATCACTGACCACCTGTCACTCACTTTGCGAATGAAGCTTTCACTTTTTCTACATATTGTTATGTTACAGCCTTTCTCCAAAATGGAATAAATTCATTTTTGTCCTCAAAATTCTACACACAATACCCCATAATGACAACTTGTAAAAGGTTTTATTGAGATTTTTGCTAATTTAATGAAAAATAAAAACCTAAGAAATCAATTTATTTTTTTATTACCAGTTATTTATATAGCGCTTACATATGAGGGTTAATTTTGTTGGGAACCAATTAACCTACCAGTATATTTTTGGAGTGTGGGAGGAAACCGGAGCACCCAGAGGAAACCCACGCAAACACAGGGAGAATGTACAAACTCCACACACGTATAGAGAATCGAACCCACAACCTCAGTGCTGTGAGGCAGTAATTTATACCATTACACCACCTGTGCTGCCCACTCCAGTGTTCTCCCCAGAAAAATTTTCCAGCCGGGTGGTATGAAGAAGTAGCCGGGTGGGGCCTTCGCAATAATAAAATGTTGTAAACTCTGCTATAATGATTTAAACAGTGTCCCCAGACTGGCCCCTTATAAAGTTCCCCCAGACTGACCCCATATGCAGTGCCCCCAGACTGGCCCCATATGCAGTGCCCCCAGACTGGCCCCTTATCCAGTGCTTCCAGACTGGCCCCTTATGCAGTGCCCCCAGACTGGCCTCTTATGCAGTGCCCCCAGTCTGGCCCCTTATGCAGTGCCCCCAGACTGGCCCCTTATGCAGTGCCCCCAGACTTTCCCCATTTGCAGTTCCCCCAGACTGGCCCCTTATCCAGTGCCCCCAGGCTGGCCCCTTATGCAGTGCCCCCAGACTGGCCCCTTATGCTGTGCCCCCAGACTGGCCCCATATGCAGTGCCCCCAGACTTTCCCCATATGCAGTGCCCCCAGACTGGCACCTTATCCAGTGCACCCCAGACTGGCCCCATATCCACTGCCCCCAGACTTGCCCCATATGCAGTGCCCCCAGACTTTCCCCATTTGCAGTGCCCCCAGACTGGCCCCTTATGTAGTGCCCCCAGACTGGCCCCTTATGCAGTGCCCCCAGACTTTCCCCTTATCCAGTGCCCCCAGACTGGCCCCTTATCCAGTGCCCCCAGACTGGCGCCTTATGCAGGGCCCCAGACTGGCCCCATATGCAGTGCCCCCAGACTTTCCCCATATGCAGTGCCCCCAGACTTTCCCCATATGCAGTACCCCCAGACTTTCCTCTTATGCAGTGCCCCCAGACGCTCCCACTCCCGCTGCCTTGCTGTGGCTGGATCTAGCAGACGCGGGTGACGTCACCCGCGCAGTGCATCACTGGGAACGCTGGCCTCTGAAGCGACCGGAGGCTTCTTTAGCCTCCGGTTGCTTCAGAGGTCAGCGTTTCACACCAGGAGGCGGAGGGTGACCGGGAATGCGGCGGGGGAAGGGCCGGGCGGTGGGCTGTTTCTGCCGGGCGATGCGCCCACAGAAAACAGCCTGGGGAGAACACTGCACTCCTTGGGGTTCAGACGGAAGTGCTGGGAGTGCATCAGGATATTCCTGTGGGTGAGATCCCCACCTCATCAGTAGTGCTAAGAACTTTAGTGTAATTTGTCTCAGGGACTCTGAATTATTTCTCTCTTTTATTTTTTAAGAAAATATTTGCATTATAATCTGTTTGTCATTTTATTCATATTTTTGTAACTAAGCCTTGAAAATATTTTTTGGATTAAACACATTTAATCTAGCATTTAATTTAATCTCCATTTAAACACATTTAATCTCCGTGATTTGAATGTGATTTATTATTAATCTGTTGGGAGATCGCAGACCTCCGGAGAACCGTCTACATGGTGGCAGAAGAACCGTGTATATTGGTAAGTGACCGCAGTGCACCGGCGTCACAACCAGCTGATCCAGGTTGTGCACCCTGTTTCCACTGATCATCACTGAGATGTTCCTACAGCTTAATTGGAGTCTACCTGTGGTAAATTCAGTTGTTTGGACATGATTTTGAAAGGCATATACCTGTCCATATAAGGTCCCACACTTGACAGTGCATGTCAGAGCACAAACCAAGCATGAAGTTCAAGGAATTGTCTGTAGACCTCCAAGACAGGATTGTCTCGAGGCACAAATCTGGGTAAGGGTACAGAAAAAATATCTATTGCTTTGAAGGTCCCAATGAGCACAGTGGCCTTCATCATCCATAAGTTCAGAACCACCAGGACTCTTCCTAGAGTTGGCCGGCCGTCTAAACTGAGCGATCGTGGGAGAAGGGCCCTAGTCAGGGAGGTGACCAAGAACCCGATGGTCACTCTGTCAGAGCTACAGCATTCCTCTGTGGAGAGAGGAGAACCTTCCAGAAGGTCAACCATATCTGCAGCAATCCACCAATCAGGCCTGTATGATAGAGTGGCCAGACGGAAGACACTCCTTAGTAAAAAGCACATGGCAGCCCGCCTGGAGTTTGCCAAAATGCACCTGAAGGACTCTCAGACCATGATGAGACAAAGATTAAACTCTTTGGCGTGAATGCCAGGCGTTATGTTTGGAGGAAACCAGGCACCATTCATCACCAGGCCAATACCATCCCTACAGTGAAGCATGGTGGTGGCAGCATCATGCTGTGGGGATGTTTTTCAGCAGTAGGAACTGGGAGACTAGTCAGGATAGAGGAAAGATGAATGCAGTAATGTACAGAGACATCCTGGATGAAAACCTGCTCCAGAGCGCTCTTGACCTCAGACTGGGGTGACGGTTCATCTTTCAGCAGGACAAGAACCCTAAGCACACAGCCAAGATATCAGAGGAGTTGCTTCAGGACAACTCTGTGAATGTCCTTGAGTGGCCCAGCCAGAACCCAGACTTGAATCCGATTGAACATCTCTGGAGAGATTTGAAAATAGCTGTGCACCGACGCTTCCCAACCAACCTGATGGAGCTTGAGAGGTGCCGCAAAGAGGAATGGGCAAAACTGCCCAAAGATAGGTGTGCCAAGCTTGTGGCATCATATTCAAAAAGACTTGAGGCTGTAATTGCTGACAAAGGTGCATCAACAAAGTATTGAGCAAAGGCTGTGAATACTTATGTACGTGTGATTTCTTAGTTTTCTTTTTTTTTTTATTAAATTTGCAAAAATCTCCCAAATTTTTTTTACACGTTGTCATTATGGGGTATTGTGTGTAGAATTTTGAGGACAAAAATGATTATATTCCATTTTGGAATTAGGCTGTAACATAACAAAATGTGGAAAAAGTGAAGTGCTGTGAATACTTTCCGGATGCACTGTAGGACATGCAGACAGGATTTCCCACCCTGATGGATCAGATCATTTGGATCAGATTTTCATAATGTTGATCATTCTGGCCTGGACATACACCTCCATTGTCTGATCAAATCGCCTGTCGCCCTTTGTCAACCTGTACATTTTATCCTTTCTGGCCACTATTTTGGTTATGATTGAGTTAAAAAAAACACTTCTGCTCTTCTAGTTGGCGTGAGGGACAGATTCTGTGCTTCTAGTTGGGGTGAGGGACAGCTGCTGCTCTGCTAGTTGGGATGAGGGACCTATACTCTTCTGCTAGTTGGGGTGAGTGACAGCTGCTGCTTTGCTAGTTGGGGTGAGGGACAGCTGCTGCTTTGCTAGTTAGGGTGAGGGACAGCTGCTACTTTGGTAGTTGGGGTGAGGGACAGTTGCTGCTCTGCTAGTTGGGGTAAAGGACAAGTTCTGTTTTGCTAGATGTGGTGAGGGACAGCTGCTGTTCTGCTAGTTGGGCTGAGGGGCATATACTCTTCTGCTAGTTGGGGTGAGGGGCAGATATTCTGCTAGTTGGGGAGTTGGGGTGAGGAACAGCTGCTGCTCTGATAGTTGAAGTGAGGGACAGCTATTCTGCTGCTAGCTGGGCTAGGGGACAGCTACTCTTCTGCTAGCTGGGCTGAGCGCCATGGGAGGGGGTACTATTTATCAGGGACAGGGCTGGCTGGAGGGGCCCGGTGTTTGCCCAGGTCAGTAGCCCTTCTGGTAGGGAGAGAGAGGAAACTGCTGCTGCTGAGTGGCAGCATTGTCTCTCCCCAGCCCAGCAATTTTAGAATATCTCTACTTGCCGAGCAGGTTAAATAGAGAGGAAACATTTTCTCCCTCCACCGCAGACCACATGGGGCAGTAGATCAGGTATAAGTCACGTATAAGCTTTCTGATTACGTTAGCTGGCTGACGCATTCTCTTTTTGCAGAGGAGGACAACAAACTAGATGAGAAAGAAGAATGTGTGAACCAACAGAATGGAGAAAACTGCATAAAACAAGAAGATGAAGAAGGAAAAAGAGACGATAGTGGAAAATTTAAATTTATGTTTAATATCGCAGATGGTGGATTTACAGGTACTGGTGTTAAACAGAGATCTCGTTGTTACACCGTAACAGCTGCTCTCATTACATGCATTGCTTACCAGAATACAGATGTGTCCGCATACATCGAGCCTCCTTGCGCATTAAACAGTCCTACTAGTCGCACCATGTCGTGGCATGACTCGGTAGCGGCGGGCATCTTTACGTGCCACATTTTTCCCTTCAGACTTGTCTTATTCGCACAGACGCTGACACTGTAACGCAGCGTTTCGCATGCAGATACAGCTGCAGTCGCACACAGAATATAGACATGCCGCATATTATTTTACTCAGCAGAAGCTGCTTGTGCGTCCTATTTGCATAAGACGCATTTGAAGGGAAAAGTCGCACGAAAGGACTTGGCGCTACCGAGTCAAACGGCGCTCACACGTTATGTGTAACGCGACTCGCAGGGCACAGAGGATAGATATATGTGGACACATCTGTATAATCAGAAAAGTATCCTGCCAGGGAAAAAAATATATGTATATATATATATATCTAAAAAGAAATGTAAGAAATAGAGTTTGAAATTAATTTTCAAACTGACTTTTGTAAATTGCGCTGCGATATATTATTACACCACATCGCTGCCGCTCTGGGACGCACCGTCGTTCAGAGGTGTACCCAGCTTTACTCCAGCTGTGTCTATTGGTGGTTTCTTATGTGTAGATATGGGATGTAGTTTATAGACCGGCGGACACAATGCCGCCAGTCTAAATACCGACACTTCCTGCCCGACACAGGACTTAACATAGGCGTCGAAATGGCGACGCCTATGTTAATCCCGACGCCGGAAAACAGACCCCCGCCATCCCGATAGTCATCTGACGGGTAAGTATAACACTTAGCCCGGGGATGGGGAGGTTAGGTTTAGGGACCCCCGGGGGGACTTAAGGTTAGGCAACCCCACCCCCCCAGGAGAAGGTGGGGGTTAGGCGCCACTAGGGAGAGGTTAGGGTTAGGCACCCCCCGGGAGTGTTATTTTTAGGGTACAGGGAGGGGGGGTTAGGTTTAGGCACCCCTGGGGGGAGGTTAGGGTTAGGCACTAGGGAGGGAGGTTAGAGTTAGGCACCCCTAAAGGAGGGTAAGGGAGGGGAGAAGGGAGGGTTAGGATACTAACCACCGGCCGTCGGGATCTCCTACAGTCGGGTTTTCACTGCCGGTATTTCAATCATAAACATAATCCTGCGTCTTAAGGTGCGTATCCACTATGCGACCCAGGGAAGACAGTACGATTACGACATCATGATCGAACCGTTGTCCCCCATCCCCTGCAGTGCCTACACTGAACGATCAGTCGTTCAGCGCAGGCACCCTCCATCATCCCTTAACATGGTCAATCTGTCATTACCGGCAGATTGACCGGCATGTTCAGGCGATGATTGATGTCGTAAACGTTTCCGACATTTTAGTGCCCGATTCATGCACGATTAATGGACGACCGAACGACAACGATGTCGTTATCGTTCAGTCGTCCATTAATATCTGCTAGTGGATGTGCGCCTTAATACTCTGTAAAATGACTTTGATCTATGTAACAACACAGCACTACTTACTTTGTGTATGTATTTGTGGTTGTTTGTTTACGTGTTTTTGTTGCTCTATTTCAGAGCTTCATACTCTATGGCAGAATGAGGAGAGAGCTGCCGTATCTTCTAGCAAAATATACGAAATATGGCACCGACGACATGACTACTGGCTGCTTGCCGGGATTGTCACGTATCTTTTACTAGCGCTCTAATGACCTGTGGCACCTGCAGCGTGGTGAAAGGTCCTGCTACGGCTAGCACTAAATACTGCTGAGATCAATAGACTTAGGGCCTGATTCAGAGCCACTCGTAAGCGGCAGCTCGTTCGCTCCGAGCGATGTTTGCCCAACTGCGCATGCGTACGGATCGTTACACGCATGCGCGAACCAGTCAGTGCGGCCGAAATTCATGTGCTCGCAAAATAGCGAATGCCTGCTAATTTGAGTGACAGGATGAGGCGTATGTGGGTGGTAACAGGGGAAGGTGCTTGAAAACGGGGAGTGGAGATCCGATCGCAGGCGTGCTTAAAGGTCAAAACGGGTGTTTTATGGGTGTGCATATTTAAAACAGCAGCGTCATTGATCATGTCACTGGGTTTTTTTTAAGCCAGAACTGCTCGTAAAATTGTGGTAGCAAAAACCGACCACAAGAATAGCGAGCATCTCATACCCTGTTCGATGTACTCGATTAATCTAATAAATAGCGGACATGACGTAGGATGCGAGCGGCCAGGGGGCGTAGTTTCCCAAAAAACGGCCGCAAGTTTTGTTCGCTCGTTCAGACCTAGAGGCGTGAACAGACCGCAAACAGCGAACGGTTCATTTGAATAGCCACCCCTATTTTCAGGACGAGCGAGCGCTAATTGCGTCCGGCTCTGAATCAGGCCCTTAGTTTTGCCCTCTGTCAGTTTCTGCTTGTTGCACCCTATATATAAAGTACAATAATAATAGACTGTGCGTGGAGTAGTACTGTATGTCAGACTCAGCTTAGGTAAAAAAAGAAAAAAAGGTCAGCCAAGTGCTCAGACCAGGATATGACACATCTCTAGATTGTAAGCTCTTGCAAACAAGTCTCTCTCACTTTCTGGTTCATCAGATCCTCTGTTTTGTCATTACTGGTTTGATGCAGAGTTGAACGTTAAATGGGTGTAAATTACATCAAAGAAGCATGCACGGGAAAATAGCGTATTTCTGCACTTATAGAGAGCTGTACGCATTTCTAGAAGCCTTCGTCATCATCACCAGTTTGCACTCGCACTTGTCCTGTAGCAGGTGAAAAACAGACGCCTCCTAACAGGTGACCAGGCTTACTGGCTGCTCTGCACGGAGCACGGCCTCACTGACCTACAGGAGAACCCCCGTCCCACTACTCCAGGTGTAAGTGTAGAAGCCATTGTTCACACATGCACAGTGCAAATTTACAAGCAGGCATACGTACAACACAGATCAGCCCCTATATGTACAAAGCCCACTTCCTCATTGTACCACACTACGGGTTATGTAGGCTCCCCGTATTTTGGTTCTAATTAATCATCGTGTTTTGGTTTTGGCAAAACCACCCTGAAGCAATTTGGTTCGGATTTTGTTTTGGATTTCTTAAAAATTGATAAAACACCTAAAATCATGTCATTTGGACCTGTTTGCATGCAATCCAAAACCCGATGTTCCAAACTGACAGTGTACCCGAGCCGAGACTCGGTTCCACATGAAACCTCAAGTGATTCCGAACTGGTACTTGATTCAACTCGGAACCCCTGAGTTCTGGTGTGTTCGTATTTCATGAAAACCGAACCGTACGTCTCTAGTTTTGATGTTAATGCCTTAGAAAAAGCATAAAACACTGACAAAGGGGCTACATCACAGCCATACAATCATCAATGACTGGTTAGTATCATACTGTGACATAATTGGCGTAGTCGCCACCCAGTAGTGGGAGGGGGTTTTACAGATTTATCTTGGGTCCTCTTCCCCTCAGTAACCTGCCATTACTGACCACTCGTACTGGTTCTAACCGCCCCCATACATTCATGGGCACTAATCATCTGTACACCACGCCGTCAGTTGTAGAAGAAAGGGGACTGCATACACCACTCGCAATTGCTGAACGCGGTTTATTTAATTCAGCAAGCATTAAAACAGGAAAAAAAAAATCTATAATTTGCATATATTTAAAAATAATGATTTAATAATGTTAAAATAATATAGGCGAGGTCTCGGTTAAAAGGTTAAAGTTGATATTTCCGGCATATCTTCAAAAAACTCATCAGCAGATTACAAATGGCTGATATTCATCCTTCCCCCTACCAGATAGCTGCGTTCGGAGTCAGCACTTATGACCTTTCCAGTATTGTCACTGTGAGTCTTGTTTCATTACTTATTTGTGTGCCTTGTGTGTAAGCACGGCATGTGTTCTCATCATGATTTTTATTTATTGGTAATTAAAGGTTATGGCACTCTTGGAGGTAATACAGAACTTTATCTTGCTCCTAATGATCCCTTTGTATGGAGATTAATTTTCTCCCTTGCTGTCACGATCCAGCCTCCATTGTCTCACTAATGATCTGTCCTGTCTGTCTCCCTGTTCCGTTCCTTAATCCCTGATCTCAGACATGGCTATGCCCGCTGGCAGGATATTCAAAATGACCCCCGGTATTTAATTTTAAATGAGCCTTTTAAGTCGGAGATTCACAAGGGGAACTACTTGGAAATGAAAAATAAATTTCTAGCACGAAGATTTAAGGTTTTTGCTTTTAATTGTATTTTATTTTTCTATAGCAGTGGTATTGGAATGCATTTATTACGTTTTTAATAAGTGATTTATTCTCCTTAGGTCTGTTTGTTAGTGCATATGAATGCCTAATACAGATGTGCCCTCATATACTGAGGCCCCTCTTGGAGCGTCAGGTCCCGAGGGCTGCACCGAGCGTCTTTCTCGCTCAAAATGTGTATCTTATTAGCAGAAATAAAGCAACCGGGATGACAAACATCATCTTTCATGGTCTTTTGTCCAGGAATGATGATGTGTATATATATATATATATATATATATATTTCTACTTCAGGGTCCATAGGGGGTCCACAGGGTTGACCTTGGGGTATAGGTTGGGAACCAAATCCGGGCACCACGCAGTTAAAGCTTTTAGCTCCCAGGATGCACTGGGTCCACTCTCCCTATAACCCCACCCCCAAGCCAGAGGCACCTCAGTTTAAGTTGGTGCCCGGCGGGAGTCGGGTCACCGTTAGCGCAGGGGGAGCTGATTAGCAGCCCCTAAGCTTATTTTATTTTTTTAGGGACAAAGTTTTTTCATGGACTTTGGACTCTTCAGAGCGGCAGCGTCGGACTGTCCATAGGACGTCTAAGCTGCCGCTCCATCACCCCGCTGGCGCTGAGACGCCAGTACAGATCTGGGGATCTCAGCGGGACCCCAGAGTCTGTACTAGCTGGACTCTGCGGGCGCCCAGGACTGCTGCCGGATCCACGGGGAGCAGGTAAGGTCGCGGATCACCGCTTGCGGTGATCCGCGCATTTCAAATGCAGTCCTGTGCCTCCGGTCTCAGGGGACAGACCGGAGGCGCCGGCAGTGGCGGCGGGCCCCCCATACCCCGTGTGTCCACTAGACCACCAGGGACTTAACGATCGGTGCAGGGAGCCGGCGTCCCGGGGGTTAATAGCCGGCCAGGGGAGGCAGCCTTCCCTGTTACAGCGGCTCCTCCCCTCAGCTCAGCGCGCCTTTCAGTATCCATAGTCTGGCGTCGCTGAGCTGCTTCCTCCGCGGGCCACGCTTCCTCTGAGGTCTCCAGCGGCCATTTTATCTCTGTGGTGCAGCAGAAATCTCTCAGGATGGCAGTGAGTCCAGTCCCCCTGCGTACCTCACCATCAGGTCAGTGTACACAGCGCTGTAGCCTTCCCAGACACTGAATCTGGGCAGTTGAATGCAGTGTAATAGTGCAGTATATTATATGACATGTTTATGTATATATGTATATATCTGCATTGTATGTGACTTATGCTAGTGCTGACTGTACTTTATTCTCTCACCTGTCAGTGTATATCTATCCCTTTTCTTTATCTGCCCTAATACAGCTGTACTTAGGGTGGTTCTGAGACCTCACATTTATATACTTGTTAATATTTGTGTGGTTTGTCACATACTGTTGCGTGCTGCACGTTGCCATATTTTAGATGGAACTGTGTGTTGCATACGCTGAAAATGGGTCCCTGCAGCTAATTTTTGGCATCAGTCAGGACCAGTATAGTGCTGCTTAATATTTCCACCAAGATTGGTCAGATATGTCTGACCAGGAGATAGAGCGTTATACTGCACCCATTTTTACTATCCTGCAAGTCATGTGCTGCAGGTGTTAGTGCGGAGGATTTGACTCATAAAGGGTTCTGTATGTGGCGTCATCTGGTGCCGGCCTCTTTCACGACCCCCTTGGGCGGTTTGTTTTCTCGGGATCCTCTCAATTGCGGATCGCCGGGCGGGCCCCATTGTTGTACCTCACTTGGGGTTACTTCACCATACTGCCCTTTTCATCTCAGGGTATCTCGCAGCTTCTTGCACTCTTCCCCTGTGACACAGACTACCGCTCCCTGCAGGGGTTTTTCGCAGTATATGAATTCCCCCTGGTGCCACAATAGTCTGTCATTCCCCTTGCAGGGATTACCACAACAGCCACCCTGGGTGGATGTTGTTTTCTACGAAACGCTAATTGGCGTGGTTGACGCCCTGTGGTTACTTCCCAGTTGGCTCTGCCGTGAACTGGGTACTGTTCGGGGCTCTTTCCCTCTTACACGGGGGGAAGCCTATTTCAGGTATTATTATCCCTGCTTTAGGGCTGGTAGCAGGTCCATTCTGGTTAGAGTGAATGTTGACCTGCACCTGTATCATACACCCTCAGTATTGCGTGCCTTCGGGTTACCTGTTGCTGACTAGCGGGTGGATCGCATAGCGGGACTCTGGCTGTTGCCAGATAGGAGGTGTTACAACAGTGTTTGGCCTCCTGTCCCAAATTCCCTGAGGGTCATCACGAGCCCCTCCTGGGGGGGATGGGCGTGTTACTCGTCTGATTACAGACGTTACTACGCCTCCCATTCCTGCGTGGTCGGATTCTTCGGATCCGTAGGTGGTAACTCTGCCTGAAATCAGTATACTTGCTTTCAGGAGTTGTTACCCATCCTACCATGGCTATAGCATGGTTGGTTAATACTATTGCATATTGGGTTGATGCATTTGTAACGTTTTTTCCCCTCCAACACGTCGGGGGTTCAAATGTATTTGGTCGCTCACGTAATATATGCTGTTGTCATAGGTGGAAATGCCTATATTGGATACCAGTCTCCTAACTTTCAGAGTTCCGGCTGCGACTGTATCCTCCGTAATACCCTATGGCTGCGCTCTGGGAATGCAGAGGTGCAGATACCATCTTTAGGGTTGATATTGTTTGGTCCTGACCTTGACAAGATTGTAGTAACATTGGCAGTATTACTAACGACAAGTTTACCGCTTTCAGCTATGCCCACTACAAGGCCTCAGACTAAGTCTGTTAAGTCTTTTTTGTCCTCTGGGTCAGCCTAAAGGTCTGTTTCTTCGTAGACTGTCGGCATCTACAAGGGCCGACATATCCAGTACCGAGCAGGCCTGGACTGCCAGCCGATCCTGCTTCTGAACCTACGGATATCTCTTCAGTCTGACGGGACAGGCCTACAACTGGGAGATACCGATTTTCTCAGTTCGCCCGGTATTAGTGTCAAGTTGCCGCGGCTACGTGGGTAGGAGGGTACGCCCTCTTTACAAGGGCCTTACAGATCCAGAAAGCTATGCAGTTGTTGCGGTAAGCGGAGCTAATTAGGCCATCCCCACTATCTCAGTGAGGGACTGGTTGTTCTGTTTTCTTTCTGGTGCGGTGGCTGAATGGTCCTCTTTGGCCTATTCTCTGTCTCAATTCCCTGAACCAGTTCCTAAAGCTACCTGGGCTCAGGAGGAAATCCCTATGCTCCATCATACGATGTTTGGAACCTGGGGACTTTAGGGTATCACTGGATATACAGGACGCGTGCCTACGGGTACTTACAGAGACCTTTCCTCAGCATGGGCTGAGGTTTGCTGTATCACAGCAACACTTACAATTTTTCGGGCTCTGCCTGTTGGGACTGTCCTCAGCCCCACAGGGGTTTACCAGCGTTTTGGATTTTCTGACAGTTCTTCTGTTCAGTATATCCCAATGCTCCTGTACCTGGACGGCCTCCTGCTCTTAGCGGGATCACCGGGGTACTTTACGGCCAGGTCAGGATGACTGTGGCTTCTTCAGGGTGCAGACGTTTAATCAACGGGGAAAAAGTCCTCCCTGCATCCCTCTCTGGGTATTCTTCATCTAGGATCCCTGCTGGATTCTCAGAATCTGAGAATTCTTCTGGCGTAAGACGGAATCTCCTCTCTTCCATTAGGAGTACATGGTTGTCTGCGCAGTCGACAGATGTCTTTACACTCTGGGATGCATGGTGGAATGGGCTCAGTTCCATTCCAGGCCTTTCCATAATTGGCTCATCTCCAGATGGAATGAGTTTTTTCTGTCGGATAACTGTTCAAACGATGATGCTCTCTCCGGAGGCAAGTCGGTCCCTGTCCGGGTGGCTATGGCCATCTCGTCCAGGGTTTTCTTTGCTAGGGACAGTGTCTGGATCGAATCCTTTTCAGTGCAGTTGGACGTCTGTCGATTCCACCCTGTCAATTAACTTACTCTGGCATAACTCTTGTTTCCCGGTGAACCTGAAAAGGTTCAGTCCGACAGGGTTAGGACAGTGGCTTCCTTTTTAGCAACACTGTTCGTTGGGTGGCAATGACAGGTATGTCACATATTCGGACATAGTCCGAGGGTCTCCTCCCGACCATCTCGGCAGCGTTCATTTCAGGAGCTCTCCATTGGGAAGCGGGAGTCCTCAGCCGTCACGACGTGCATCCCGGGGACTAGTCTCTTCCCCAAGAGAGGTTTCATCTCCTGGTGAGCAGGGGGGGCCCCCCTGAGGTGACCCTCATGGCCTTCTGACTTTATCACACTATGGTGTTACAGTTCAGCTCTGGGGATTCTGAAGCAAACTTCAGCGACTCTTTGTCGGTGAAGTGGTCCTTCCACTTTGTGTACCTGTGTTCTCCGGTCTCCCTTCTTCCTCGAGGTCTTTGGAAGTGTTTTCAATCGAGACGGAGATGCTTTCCTGCTGGTGGCTCCTGATTGCCCCAGATGTCAGGGGTACTTGGATCTTCGGAGTCTCTACATCGATACTCCATCCCTGATGCTTCACTGCCCGGACCTGTTGTCTCAGGGTCCTTGGTTTTGCCTTGGACCTGGGTCGTTTGTCTTTGACTGTGTCCTTACAGTGGTCTTACGGCTTCCCTGGCTTTGTCATCGTTGGAATGATTAGAGCACATGGATCAGCTTTTGCTGGGACCTACCACAAACTGTGGCAGCCATAAATCTTATGGTATTGTACCTGTCGATACAATCCTCCGGTGTCCAGGATTTCCAGATATTCTGGCATTCCTTCCGGCTGGCTTGGGTTTCACACTTGGCCTGGTCTTCCTGACAGTGCGGATCTCTACACTGTCAGTATGGTTAAGATATGGAATTGCTTCACTCTGGTATCCAGTTCATCCTTTGGAGTGTTTTCTTGATTATGCCTCCATTTGTCCTCCCTAGGGACTCCTTGGGAGTAAGTAGTGGTTCTTCGTTACCTCCGGGGACAGTCAATGGAACCGCTGGTTGTGATAGCCATTACATGGTCTATTGCTTAGGCTCTCTCTTTCTCTCAGGGTGTTTATATCAACCAGGAGAGTGTCTGAATTGGGAGCGTTCTCATGTGGCTCCCTCTTCTGGAGGGCATCATGTCAGGGTGGGAGTTGCTCTCGCCCTGTGTTTCTTCTTAGTGGTTTTCAGGTTCCATATTATTCTGGAACTTATGGTACGGCCATTCTGTCCCCAGTCCTCTCGGCTGGTGTGGCCTCATTGACTGTGGTCTGGCCTCTTTGGATTTATGTGATCCGTTCAGGTTCCTTACGGAAATCGGACTCCTTATTGGTGGTCTGAGATTTCTGGTTTTCACAGGAAAGGATGGCCGGCCTATAACCAAATGTTGGCTTGGATGGCCTCGTAGGTCTTCCTCAGGGGCCTACCCATGGGTTGCCTTCCTGTTGTTGATGCTTGTTTTTTCTCGGGCCATGTGACCCTCGTGTGCGGCTCGCTGTGGCGCCTCGGCTGTTTTGCCTTACTAGGTGGCCACGTGGTCTTCTGTCCACACCTTTTTAAGGTTCTAGGCATTGGTTTCCTTTGCCTCTCAGGATGCTTCCTTTTTGGCGACGGATTCTCCTCTCAGCACAGGAGCGTCCCCACCCTTGGTTGAACTGCTTTGGGACATCCCCAAGGTCAACCCTGTGGACCCCCTATGGACCCTGAAGTAGAAAACAAGAGATATGGTAAGAACTTACCTTTGTTATCTCTGTTTCTACGAAGTCCATAGGGTCCACAGGGCGCCCGCCCTGACGCACCTGGCTTCATATGGGCTGTGTGGCTGGTCACCGGTTTTCCGTCTCCCATTTCGGTGAGTATGGTTATTGAGTGTTCCAGTTTTCTCTCTCTTTTTCTCTCCTCCTCCGGCCTTTGGCTACTTACAAACTGAGGTGCCTCTGGCTTGGGGGTGGGGTTATAAGGAGAGTGGACCCAGTGCATCCTGGGAGCTAAAAGCTTTAACTGCGTGGTGCCCGGATTTGGTTCCCAACCTATACCCCAAGGTCAACCCTGTGGACCCTATGGACTTCGTAGAAACAGATATAACAAAGGTAAGTTCTTACCATATCTCTTGTTATATATATATACACATAGTACTGCAGATCAGCATAAATGCTGCTGTTCCACCAGAAGACATCAGAAAGACCATTACCATTTCAATCATCTTGTTATCAGTTGCTTAGATCTAACGAGAGGTATAGGGGCTTATTTTTAAAGCAGCACTCACTTTAAAGGCAAAACCAAAAGCTGGCTTTGCTTTTAAAATGATTGCCGCTTTAAAGATATGGGTAGACTCGCAGAAGTTCCCGCAATTGTTCCAGCTCGCACGCTATGACGTAAGCCCCATAAACTTTGTTTCCATATAGAGGTATTACCTAACCCGCTCCTACCACTAGATGGCAGACAGGAGCATCATTCCCCTGCCACTGCAATTACATAGGATGAAAGGTGACACAACATCTGCACATTTATCCTGCAAAGTACTTTGTGCTGCGCTGAGCATTCCACTGATCTGATTGGTTAAAGGTTGTTTAATCATTTCCGTAGAGGATACATGGATGTGTTGGTCTTAGGGGGGAGATATCTCAAGCCGTGGAGAGTGATAAACGACCAACCAATCATCTCCTGTCATTTTTCAAACACAGCCTGTAACATGACTGTTAGGAGCTGATCAGTAGGTACTTTATCACTCTCCTCAATACATCTCCCCCTAAGAATGAACAAAATGACGTGTCCTGATCATGCGCAGCAGACTGAAGTCCGCAAGGTCTGTCCGCGGACCCACTTGTGCTCATTTTAGAATCAGGCCCTTGAGACATAACCTGTCAGCAGGGCAATCGACGACATGTCTGACAAATGCAGAATTCAGTGACGCTTCCACTCGCAATTCCTGACTGTTACAGGTTCTCACCGCTCCCCAGCAAACCGCAAGGACAGTAAATCCATTTAAGCAATTACAATTAATCATAACCTTTAAAGAGTGACTGTTTCTTGGTCCACTGGCCCTAAAGATATATTAAAATGAATTCACTAAACTGTAATGTTCATGTTTCCCCCCCAGTTGCTGGAACAGGCGCTAGTGATTGAAGAACAGCTCAGACGAGCCGCGTATCTCAATATGACCCAGGATCCGAACCACCCAGCCATGGCACTAAATGCCCGGCTGGCCGAAGTGGAGTGCCTTGCTGAGAGCCACCAGCATCTCTCCAAAGAGTCCCTGGCAGGGAACAAGCCTGCTAATGCTGTGCTACATAAAGGTTTGTGACTGTTACCTAACCCGCTCCTACCACGAGATGGCACACTTACCCCGGACTGCCACAATGTCAAAGTATTATCTTTACTGGAAAACTGGGTGTTGTTATTGTGCAGAATGTAAATAAATATGTTTCAGAAAATGAAGAGTTTTCCCTGTGTTAAGTGTAGATTGTCTTAATGATGTTACTAATTAGTAACGGTCTATATTATACGGTACAGCACTATTATACGGTATATGACTGCTTACTACAGCAGACCAAAGAGATGGAGGTACTATAAAGAGGGTTTGCATAGTATTGTGGGAGCAGAGGGGCCGGCGTGTGTAGTGAGTGAGCATTCCTAACTTTCCACTCCTTCCCCAAGTCCGATTTCACCTCCCACAATCTGTTTGATCAGCACGGCTAAGCACGACTGTCAGGTTTGCAGTTTGGTGTATGACAATTTGGTTCAGCAGTCGAAGCATGGCATCTCTGGGGCAGATTCAATTAAGATGAGCTATTGCTATTACTTTGCTTGCATCTCTGTAAACCTAGTAGTATTTAGCGTGGTGTGGAACATCACAGCTAAGTGTTCTTACTGCTACCATAGTATTAATACGAAGAGACAGGGGGAGGGTGGATCATTAATGGTTGGGATGGTTCCGCCATGTTGTCAGTTTTCCAGGACTCCATTGTTACATAAAGTAAGTGTTAGTGAACGGCGTGTTTATTTTAGCCTGTCAGTGGAGACGCTGTCATTACCATCTATGCATTAACTGAACAAATCTACGTCCCCCATTCCCACCAGCCTTAAGTAGGTTCTGGCGGCCAAGATCCTCATGTAGGAGAGATAGTTACTAGGCCAAGATCTTCATGTAGGAGAGATAGTTACTAGGCCAAGATCCTCATGTAGGAGAGATAGTTACTAGGCCAAGATCCTCATGTAGGAGAGATAGTTACTAGGCCAAGATCCTCATGTAGGAGAGATAGTTACTAGGCCAAGATCCTCATGTAGGAGAGATAGTTACTAGGCCAAGATCTTCATGTAGGAGAGATAGTTACTAGGCCAAGATCCTCATGTAGGAGAGATAGTTACTAGGCCAAGATCCTCATGTAGGAGAGATAGTTACTAGGCCAAGATCCTCATGTAGGAGAGATAGTTACTAGGCCAAGATCCTCATGTAGGAGAGATAGTTACTAGGCCAAGATCCTCATGTAGGAGAGATAGTTACTAGGCCAAGATCCTCATCTAGGAGAGATAGTTACTAGGCCAAGATCCTCATGTATGAGAGATAGTTACTAGGCCAAGATCCTCATGTAGGAGAGATAGTTACTAGGCCAAGATCCTCATGTAGGAGAGATAGTTACCAGGCCAAGATCCTCATGTAGGAGAGATAGTTACCAGGCCAAGATCCTCATGTAGGAGAGATAGTTACTAGGCCAAGATCCTCATGTAGGAGAGATAGTTACTAGGCCAAGATCCTCATGTAGGAGAGATAGTTACTAGGCCAAGATCCTCATCTAGGAGAGATAGTTACTAGGCCAAGATCCTCATGTAGGAGAGATAGTTACTAGGCCAAGATCCTCATGTAGGAGAGATAGTTACTAGGCCAAGATCCTCATGTAGGAGAGATAGTTACCAGGCCAAGATCCTCATGTAGGAGAGATAGTTACCAGGCCAAGATCCTCATGTAGGAGAGATAGTTACTAGGCCAAGATCCTCATGTAGGAGAGATAGTTACTAGGCCAAGATCCTCATGTAGGAGAGATAGTTACTAGGCCAAGATCCTCATCTAGGAGAGATAGTTACTAGGCCAAGATCCTCATGTATGAGAGATAGTTACTAGGCCAAGATCCTCATGTAGGAGAGATAGTTACTAGGCCAAGATCCTCATGTAGGAGAGATAGTTACTAGGCCAAGATCCTCATGTACGAGAGATAGTTACTAGGCCAAGATCCTCATGTAGGAGAGATAGTTACTAGGCCAAGATCCTCATGTAGGAGAGATTGTTACTAGTTCTAGTAAAGATTCTTTTTTTCCCTACATTGAAGGACAGATACATTGTTGTTTCCATCCTGGATGTATGATTTTGGAACTTTAGGTTGGAAAGGAAAGAATGTAACAAAGGATTCGAAGATTGATACTAACTGTTCTCGGTGGAGTGCTTTCTTGTGAAGCTTTTCTTTTGTGAAAGTGTTCTTTATAAATATAAGAGAGTTTAAGCTGAATATAAATACAGCAGTGCTATCATCTTTCACACTAAAAAGTTCTTTACATATCGTCTAACATGTTCCCACCTTAAAGGCGCAGATCCACTACACGTTATAAATGGACAATTGAACGATAACGTTATCGTTCAATCGTTCATCAATCGTGCAGTGGATATGCCGGCAACGACCAGCGATACGCGTTCCCGCTGGTCGTTATCGGCATCTGTTATCGCCTGAACATACTGCCCAACCTGCCGATATCGCCAGGTTGTGCATGTTCGGGGATGAGGGAGGCTGCCTGCACTGAGCGACATATCGTTCAGTGTGGACACATTATCCACTGCACAGTATAATGACTGATTGTACAATAACGATGTCGTTATCGTACAGTCGTTCATTCATCGTGTAGTGGATATGCGCCTTAAGACCCAGATAGGCAACATTAAAATGGATACGATTTTAGATCATGTGATATTCTCTAACACGAACTTAGATGTCTTTGCAATCTAATACTACATGCTGCATGGTATAATATGCATCAATGTAAATATATGATAAAGGAATATGAGATGGGATGCCTTCTAGGTTTTTAATAGTCAAGAATTTTGAAGAGAACACACTTATTATTAGTAATATGTACTTCTATAGTGCCAGAATATTCTGTTGCACTTGATAACATAGAGGTGGATTCAGGGGAAGACGTCTAGGGAGATGAAACGCGTTGGGTCACCTTCATTCTGAAACCGGGGGTTTCACCTGTTTTATCCCATGAGAGGTTTTAATTTACTTTTGATGTACGCATATTAATATATGGGTTTTTTTCATTGTGTAATAAGTTTCATTTTAAACATATTACACTGTGACCAGTGCTTCTCTCTCATTGTATATGGAGAGATCACTGGTGTAAGATAACTGATGGAAAAAATAGGAACATCTTGGTGTCTTAAAGACGAACACAAATAAGCCTATATTATATTCACATTTGGTGCAAATCCACCTTTATGTTTTATAAGTGTGTTCACCTCAGAATTCCTAACTACTATGTATGTACATATGACATATATGGGTATGTATGTGTGTTTTCTGGGTTTACTCAGTTTACCTATAAGCGCTACTTATAGGTAAACTGAGTAATGCTTATTCTTTACTATGGCTCTAGTCCGTCACATAAGTATCCCCAATTTCGGTGATTTACAAGGGTCTTACAGTACTGAGGGCCTGATTCAGAGCCACTCGTAAGCGGCCGCACGCTCGCTGCTAACGGGCAGGTTATTCAAATTCCTCGCTTCCACGGCAGACCATAAGGACGTCCTCTATGTCTTAGCGAGCGATAAAAATGTGATCGCATTTTAGTGAAATACCGCCCCTTGCCGCTCGCAGCTAACGTCATCTCCAGGAAGTGTTTAACGCCATCATTAATATCAAGAGCCATCGGAAGCACACGCACTGCTCGTGGTAGACCTTACCCTACCGCCAGCAGTGCGAGTGCTTCTTGTCAAATTACACCTACTGCCACGTCATATGACGAACCCATGATAATTATGGACGCCCTTAAAACGCCGTTTTGACGGTCAGACACGCCTGTGTTAGCAGCAACACTCCCCCGTTCACAAGTATCTTCCCCTGTTACCGCCCACAAACACCACTATCTGTCACTCAAAGTAGCGCTCACTCATTGTTTTACGAGTGCACGATTTTCCATCGCACAGACTGGTTCACACATGTGTATTTAGAACCGTACGCATGCGCGGACGGGAGAAAATCGCTCAGGGTGAGCGAGCGGCCGCTTACGAGTCCCTCACAGGGAGGGGTTTAATTCGATTTTTATTTATTTTATTTTTTTTAAACTAAAGCCTTATGCTCCTGATTCAACAGCATAATTTGAGCCACGTCTATAGAACTGTTTGATACACTGAATTAATTACATGGTCTGAGCAAACGGCATGTCACACAGGTGTTTCCATTTCTAAATGACGGCACCTAGGGTCTGTATTTACTAAGCGCTTCGCGGTGGGTTGGAGCTAAGAATGTAAAGCGGCACTCACAGTCAGTGTACAGCCCGGTGTGCGATGTATTTGTTTTTCCACAAGTATTTGACCCTTGCGGTCCTACATACGCCACACTTGGGGAGATCGTCTGTCCTGTAATCTAAGACTCCTAAACCACAATAACATACAGTAATAAGTTCTATGTAAGGGTAATGTCGTCTGTGTGTGACACGTAAGAAATGCCTTTGAATACAATTCAAATATTTCTGTCAATGATAAATAGTCCTAATTGTGACTGCAGCCGCTGTTAGCCAGGAAAATGCTGGATAAGATCAGAAATAAAAAGTTTTACAACAGGAAATCTGCTATGACGAGAACGGTATTCAGATAAATACGATTGGCATAAATAGAATGTAGACAATCCGAAAAACTTCCATAACGGTCATTCCCATATAGAGGTGGGATCTTCTCACCCGGAAGTACACTGGTGTGACTCGCGGCTCCCCGAATCAACTGCAATTAGCTGCACCCTATGGGGGCAGGGATTAACTCAATACCAGTCAGACCAAAGGAGAGGTCTTGGAGAGAGAGAAACTACCAACCAATCAGCTTTTACAGTAACTGTGATTTTCTATAGCAAAGACTGTTAAATGACAGAAGCTGATTGGTTGGTACTTTGGGACTGTTGTATCACGCCATGAAAAGCGTGAAGTGAACCAGTGATCATAGCAACCCAATCAGCTTTGAGGTAGCATTTATGAAGTACATTCTTTAAAATGATAGGTAGAAGCTGATTGGTTGCTAGGGGCAGCTTCTCAAATCTTTTCACGGCTCGATACATCAACCCCTTTATCTCTCTCCAAGATTATTTGATAAATCTCACCCCAAGTTCACCCCCGACCACTGGAAACCATCAGAAACTGTGCGGCCTGGCACAAATGAAACCGATATATACTCTAGTATATGCCATAACATACACTATAGAATGGGATTAGTTCTTCTCCAGTAAATACTATGCTGTCACATATGGTGTCTTGCAGTTCTGAACCAGCTGGAGGAGCTGCTGAGCGACATGAAAGCCGATGTGACCCGGTTGCCCTCTATGCTGTCTAGGATCCCACCTGTGGCTGCCCGCCTGCAGATGTCCGAGCGCAGTATCCTGAGCAGGCTGACCAACCGGGGAGGGGACAACACAGTCCAGGTCAGCTGAACCAATGGTTATCGCTCTATCATTTACCTGAGGGCGTTCACATATAATATAAGCTTCTCAACTTTGCAAGGAACTGCGACTCTGTAGGTTTTTAAAATGAATTCCTGTGCGCAGCCCAACGTCTCTTGTATTTAAAGAAAAGTACAGCACGCTACACCTCTCGGAGCGAGACTCATTTGCACAGGACGCCTTGCGCCTTATGGCGTATAGACGGGATCCGGTCTAAAGATCTACAGTAAAAAGGTAGACAATGTCTAGGTAGACAACAGATGTTAGACAGTCAATAGGTCGACAGGGACAAATGGTCAACATGGCCAAAAGGTCGACATGAAAAAGGTATACACAAAAATTGTCGACATATATATTTTTTTTTTAGGGTTAGGCACTTACCAGAGGGTTAGGGTTAAGTACTTACCCCAATGGTTAGGGTTAGGCACTTACCCTGACGGTTAGGATTAAGCATCAAGAGGGAGGGTAAGGGTTAGGCACTTACTGGAGGGTTAGGCACTAGAAGGGATGGTTAGGGTCAGGCACCTACTCCGATGGTTAGTGTTAGGCACCAGGAGGGAGGGAGGGTTGGGGTTAGGCACCAAGGGGAAAGTTAGGGTTAGGGTGAAGATTAGGGTTAGGAAAATAAAATAAAAATGTGTCGACTATATTTTGTCTAGCCTTTTCATGTCGACCTTTTGACCCTGTCGACCATTTGTACCTGTTGACCTTCGACCTTTAGTGTGTCAACCTTTTGTCCCTGTCGACCTATTGACTGTGTAACATTGGCGTCTATCTAGATATTGTCTTCCTTTTTACTGTAGATCTTTCAATCCACACCTGTATAGATGCATCTGTATAAACACCAGAACGATAGTTACATTTCGAGGGCCTCACATACTAGTAAGAACCTGCCTGATCAGCTCTATGGGCCATACCACTATCAGATTACAACTGTGGCGGCTACTAGGAAGAGAGACACAGTTAAATAAGTTAGATATACAGATGTGTCCTCATAAAAAAGTTGCTCTAGGCGTGCCAGGGTCCTTGCGGCTAAGCCATGGGCAAGTGATCTTTGTTTCAAAAGTTTCGCCTTATTTACAGCGCTAAAAATTTCAAGAGGTGACAAAATGAATTTGGTAGCGTACACTGACCGCCAGGGCTTACGAGTGATTAAGTTACAAACCCGTGTAAGAAGGTTCTGATAGGAACGGCCGTGGCTAGCCCTCCCGCCAAGTTCCGTTTTGCTGATTCTGCCCCTTTGTACATAGCTTCTACCAGCTCCTTTGCAGCAAAAAGTCGCAACCTGATGCACTAGCGAGCGGCTTTGTACGGAGCTTCGATGTGATTGGGACGCAATATTTGGATGGAAAAGTACGCTGCGCTACCCGCGTCGGAGCCTCTCGCTACATATGGCGCACAGACACTAGGACCCATCTGTAGCATTGATGCATTGTTCCTTTTGTTTTATGTTTCATTTAAAACAATAATAAATTAATGACATAAAACCTAATTTTAGGGAACATTTGGATCCTCGCAGATGTACAATAACTTTGGTCCAAATTTCCGCGGGCCTGGACCAGGCAGTATTGTCAACTACAACCAGATGCCGCTGGGACCTTATGTGACAGGTAGGTGGGCCGTGCTGGTCAGACCCTTTATGAATTGTACAAATGATTTGGGATATTTTCAATAGCCGGCCGGTAAGCTCAGAGGACACTCGGCAAGCCAGATGTTTTCTCTCTTATCAATAGATTTTTAGCCGTTTACGAGATTTCCCTCTGCGGCAGTCTCCATTTCGAAAGGAGGTAAGCCGACTCTCTGTGCTCCATGCCATCTGTGTCATCCTCTAATAGTGGCCAGACTTCACATGGTGTTTCCATTGGCAGTAATGCCCTAGGGGGACCATTCATTTATATGTGCCTATTTTAAAAACTTTCATAGTCGTGGATGGTACATTGGCTTCAGCACGCTGATCAGACACTTGTCCTGTCACATGCTACACAACATGTTTGTCCGCTGCCCTGCATCCTGCATTAAAGAGGAATAGTAACCTTTTTTTTTTTGTAATGAAGTTATCTTTAGAGCCCTAAGTGATCCATCAGATCCTCTCAACATCCCTGACTGGGGGGCAGGATTGGCCACAGCCATGATCCGCACAAACCACCGATATGCTTGGCCCACGCCCTCTCTTCAGTGACCACACCCCAAAAAGATAGGACACACCCCTGTCGCACACGGGAAGTCAGGGCCGTCAATTGATAAACTGGTCTGTTGAGTGAATGAACACTGGAAGCCCTTAACCATCAATATGGCGTTTACGGTTACTGCGGCTAAGTAGGAGTGGGTTAATTATGTTGAAAATCTGCGCATCAAAGGAGTTATTCTATAAAAGCAAATTATAAGTGAAGTGGTGTTAAAAGCATGTAGTTGTATGGGGGTGTTGGGCGCTTTATAGGCATAATAGAGGAGGGGGGTAACCTTACTGCTTTAGGTTAAGCCTCACCCTTAGGAGGGAGGGAACGTCTAATTCTAACTCCTTCCTCTTCTGGCAGTGGAGATTAACCTCTTATAAGGGTAAATGTATCAATCCTTTGGAGAGAGATAAAGTACTAACCAATCAGCTCCTGTTATGCAAACACAGCCTGTAACATGACAGTTAGGAGCTGATTGGTTGGTACTTTGGGGTCAATTCACAAAGTTTTTCGTAAATAAATTGGTCGTAAAGGGCCGGGGTTAGAACGCGTGCTGGACTGACAGACAGGGAAGTAATCAACTTCCCTGTCCTTTTCGCAGGAATGGGTATGAAATACCGGCGGCTGACCCCGGAAACCCGACAGATGAAGATCCCGATGGAGGGTGGTAAGTACCCTATCTCTCCCCTAACCCTTCCTCCCTGCAGCCTATCCCTCCCTGGGGGGGGTGCCTTACCCTAATTTCCCCCAGGGGGTGCCTAACCCCCCTTCCCGCACCCTAAACCTTACTGTCCCTGGGGGGTGCCTAACCCTAACCTCCCCCCAGTAGTGCCTAACCCTCCCGGGGGGAGTGCCTTACCCTAATTTCCCCCCAGGGGTGCCTAAACCAAACCCCCCCTTCCCTGGGGAAATGGACAATACTTACCCGTCCGGACGATCGGGATTGCAACGGTTCGGGATGCCAACGCTGGTATCCTGTTCTCCTTCGGGATATCGGCGTTGGAATTATTCCGGGCGACGGGATTCCGGCATCGGTATATCAACGGCTGGCATCCTGTCCGTCGCCAGTATAACTACATCCCCTTTTCACATTGTAGTGCAGATTACGCCATCCTGAGATGGCGTAATCTGTACACAGTAGCAGAACAGAAGGCAGAGCTTCCGTTCTTCTATGAATCGCACTTACCATACAAAAGTATGGTGATGTGATTCCGCCACGGAGCGGGGGTGCCGCTAAAGTAGTCTGGAACTTCTCCACGGAAACCTGCTCTGCGAATAGAGAAAGTAGAGAAAAGCCCTGTTTACCACAAAACAGGGCTTTTTTTTGCTCTATGTATAGACCCCTTTATCTCTCCAAGGCTTTGTACATCTCCCCTAGTGTGAGCGTCTTGGTGAGATGAGTTTTAGGGTTGAGCCTCTGCAATCCTTGGGCTGTTAGGAGATTGTCGTTCCCACCATAACTTGGAGATGTCTTCAGCAAATGACTGAAAACCTTAAAAGACATTTTTTTTTCGACGTATTGGTACATCCTATTGTCTCTTAGTGGGACACAGACAAACAACATCATTCTAGTCCATGATGCTTTTATAGAAGATCCCAAGGTGCGGCCTTAAGATCATATAAACTAAAGCAATGAATACCCCCATTTTTTTTTGAAAGGTTACTAACTCTTACTACAGTACCTTTTGGATCTAGCTTTAATCCTCTGTCAGTCCGGAACCCTGGCAGTTATCTATCTCATCACAAAGGCTTGGGATCCAGATCTTACCCCTGTTGTGTACCATTTGCATCTGCATTCCTGGCATGCCTATATTGTCTACATTGTGTATACCCTGAGAAATATTGCACTATGTACTAATCCTGGATGTAAACCTGGATATAGTTCTGTGCAGGGATCTCTCAGATCATAGCCTCCTGTACTGTACATGCCTTATGGCTGATGGCAATATCATCTTAATGAAATATATAGAGAAAAAAAAACACAATACACAATTTAGCTTTATTTCACAATGGTTTTCTGTTTATCCATGAGTAGTGTAAATGTAAAATGAGACGGTGCGTGCACACGCTCTTGTGTCATAATCAATATTAATTCAGCTTTCTAAATTATTAATATTGACAGAATTTGACGTAATAGAATGAATATGCTGTAAGTGCTTTGTAGGTGAAGATTGTAAATTATTCATATTTTCCTGTTCTTGACCCCTCAGAGATTTCATAGTAATAGTAAAATACAGTTACCGATGCATCCTGTCATTAAAAGTTGATGCACAGCTAAAAAAAAAAAATGCAAACTTGGCGGCATTTTATCCTTGTGTCCTTACTTTGTTTTCAATAAAGAGGATGTAACTATAGCGCAGTGGTGTCTGTAACAATATAGGTCAAGTAAAGAGTGATTTGTGTCTTACACATAGTGCCGGTTGGTATGCAGTCGGGATGGCAACTGCCTAAATGCCGACCGTCGGCATTCCGACTGTCTAATCCTGGCAAGGGTCTTCGACGCCTGCCATTTTACCTATGCCAGGCGCCCGGCATCCCGATCGAAGGTAAGCATGGCGCGGACAGCCGTGGGGGGGTGGGGGAGGAGGGTTAGGATAGGGGCTCCCGGAGGGAGGTTAGGGCTAGGCACCCCCTTGGGAGACTTCGGGTTAGGCTGCGGGGAAGGGAGGGTTAGGTTTAGGCACTTAGAAGTGGGTTAGAGTTAGGCACCCCTAAGGGGTATTTAGGGTTACAGAGGTTAGAAAGGTTAGCGATACTTACCTGAATTTACGATCAGGATTTTCACCCTTCCTGGGCTGCCGCTGTCGGGATAAATCATACTAATCCCGTGCATGTTACATTATACTATTGGGTCTATTTATCAAAGGGATTCTCGCTGTTTATGAAGCTCCACAGCATGGGATGGTCATCTCAGATGGGGAACATCTTAGCTTTTCCCATGCAATGGGCTTTCCTACAATAGCTTTATTATGGTATGCATTTGGCATCCCGGGGGTTTGGATGCGGACGCTCCTATTACCGGCGCCGAAATCCTAACGCCGGTCAGAAGCCTGGCGCCAGTATCCCGACCGCCGGGATACCGAAGGTAAGTATCGGGGTGTTAGGTTTAGGCACTAGAGGGAGGGTTAGGGTTAGGCATTAAATAGGGGGGGGGTTAAGGTAGGGAGAGGGTTAGGCATTGGTTAGGGGGCGGTTAGGGTTAGGCACTAGGGGGGAGAGATAGGGATAGGCACTAAGGGAGGAGGGTTAGGCACTTATTGAGGAGGGTTAGGCACCGGGGAGGTTAGGGTTAGGCACTAGGGGGAGAGGGTTAGGGATAGGCACTTATTGGGGAGGGTTAGACACTAGGGGGGGGAGGTTAGGGTTAGGCACTAGGGCGGGAGGGTTAGGCACTTATTGAGGAGGGTTAGGCACCGGGGAGGTTAGGGTTAGGCACTAGGTGCAGAGGGTTAGGGATAGGCACTTATTGGGGAGTGTTAGGCAACGGGGAGGTTAGGGTTAGGCACTAGGGGCAGAGGGTTAGGGATAGGCACTTATTGGGGAGGGTTAGACACTAGGGGGGGTTAGGGTTAGGCACTAGGGGGGAGGTTAGGGTTAGGCACTGGGGGTGGGGAGGGTTAGGCACTGGGGAGGGAGAGGTTGGGGTTAGGTACTAGGGGGGGGATTAGGCACCAAAGAGGGAGGGTTAGGGTAGGGAGAGGGGAAGGGTTAGCATACCGACCAACAAGTGTCAGTATGTTAACCCTTTTGGGATGCCGGAGTCGGATTCTAACAGCCGGGATCCCAAGCTCCGGCATCTCATACCGATTCCCTTTATTATGCGATGCATGTATTACAAATATTCATCATGGACAGCGGCAGTACCTCTAGTGGCCCCTGTCCTCCTATGCTGCCGCCATCTCAGGATGGAGGTGGCAAATGCGGTAAAAGGAAAAAATACTTTAATATTCTTCAAATATGCCATTTTTTTCTTCTAACACTATTATACATTCACATTTTTTTCTTTATAAATTGTAAAGAACAGAAAAAAAAATCTGTTTTATTTTTAACACAATGAAGCACGCCAAAAAGCAGGGTTCCTGGCGCAGTGCTCCTGTGTGTCCTGGCAATGCCATGAGCCATTTGCTTTTGTTAAACAGCCTAGAAAATTTTTTTCTCCCAACAACAGAAAATACTGTAGGTCTTTTCAGGGCTATTTGCCAAATACGTATACCCCCTATATCACAATATCCTACAGACTTTGAAACATGCCATTGCCCTCAAAATGAAATCTCAATCAGTTGAAAGTATAGTACAGGCAGCCATTTTAGGAGGTCAGTTTAAGACCCAGGGACAGAGCTGAAGTATCCTTCATATCCTCGAATGATAAGAAAATGGCTGCCTTCACTTTGTATAAACAACTTGCACACATTAAGGCAGAGACAGGTAACGTGTGAGGGAAAACGAGGCCATTTTTGCTGTTAAAAGAAAAAAGCAATTGCCACAACTGTACATATGTGAGATTTGTTAACATTGCAGAGCAGATTTAGGCCCTCATTCAGAGCCGTACGCTCTGAGCAGAGCGCACGCTCTGAACGAGGGCCGGCCTCCTTAATTATGGAGCGTCCTCCTGGACGCTCGTATAGCTGTGGGTCACCACCCACAGCCTATACGAGCGTGCAGTTTGATGGCCGCGATGGTCTTGACCATCGCCACTGCGAGCCGGAGCCTGTGGTTGAGTTTTTCAACCGCAAGGCCCGGAGTGATTTTGGCTCTATCAGAGCCAAAATCACTCCCACTGACACCACTAGTGATGTCAGTGGGCCGGCTTCTGACGGTAGGCGTTCCCTTGGGGACGCCCCCGTCAGGGAAGCACGCCGCCGGCACGCCCACCAAAGGGGGCGTGCTGTCAATCAACATCGACAGCACGCCCCCTTTGATCAGACACAACGAGCGAAGGAAAGTCCTTCGCTCGTCGTGTCTGGCGCATGCGCACGACGGAGCTCCCGCCGTCGTGCGCATGCGCAGTGCACAACATCGACCCACTTGCGAGCGGACAGCCGCTTGCGAGTGGGTCTGAATCAGGCCCTTAGTCAGTGTTATTTCAAAGACAAATAGCACCGGGTAGGGAAGAAAATATAAAAAGTTATTTCCAACAAGAAACCCATAAATCATCAAGATTATTATTATCGTTTATTTTTAAGGCACCACTAAGTTTCTGCAGCTCCGTACAGGGTATGTACAAAGTAACATGACATATAAATGGTACAGTAAGTGTAAGTTGACACATCTTTGGAATATTAAAGAACAATTGACCAGTAAACTAGGTAGGAGACGGACAAGGACGAGGCTTCTGGTAGCTCACTTCCCTGACATGCAAGTGTAGGTGAGTAACTGGGAGGGGAAGGCACTCAGCACTCTATGTGCTCACCCTTCACTGGGTCCTGTCTCACTGAGGGACAGAGTCACCGAAAGGGCTGTAGAGTGCCTGGCCGGGTAATTTCTAGGGGGGGGGGGCGTGGCTACACCCCCTGCAAAAATGGCAGCAGCAGTCTCCCAGTACTTACTGCTTCCTGCCACACAGCAGCCAGTATTCACCGCAGTCCAGCACACAGCAGCGGTGTACCGAGCCCCCACTGAGCCCCTCCAGCAAGTCCGGGCATTCAGTACCTGCTCACGGGTAATCAGTGCTTCTTGTCTTCAGGTCCCCCTCTGCTCCCCTGGGGACCAGAAGAAATGGAGGCCTGGAAGTAAGGACAGTGATAAGGATGGACATGAGGAAGGAGGGCCCTGCTTGTGAGAACTTACATACTAAGAGAAGGGGTACATAGGGGTATATACAATTACCCGCGGGACTTCTCCCGCGAGTAATTGAGGCTCGAAAGTCCCGCGGCGCAGGGTTAAGCTATTCAATAAAATTGCTTTTTTCCCGCGCCGGTAAATGTGCCCTCGCTCGCGGGAACACACTGTTTCCGACAAGGGCGGCTTCGTGTAGCTGTTACCTCGCACCTACATGAGGTGCGAGGTAAAGCACGACAGTGGGGGACTCGCGCGGGGTCTCGTGGATACCCGCACGTGGAGTCCCCATTAATTGACTCACCACCAGCGTAACAATTAGTCACGGGGTAAACCCTGCGGGTAATTGTATATACCCCATAGTTTGAGGGTGAACTGGGAGGAAGCAAATGACAGAGGAGGGGAAAAGAGTTTAGGATGAGTGGTGGTAGGGTTTGAAAATCTTGAGTTTTCAGTAAACATTTGAAGCTGGCAAGAATGACTTGGTTGAAGGAGTCAGTCCCAGGGGAGAGAGCAGAACGGAGACGGTAACCAGGGTGGAGTGGAGGCAGCAATTGGAGGAAGACTAGAGGGAGTGGGAGGAAATGTGGTTGTAGATGTGGAAGGGGGTGATTAAGAGGCATATTCATCAATATGCCCCTAAAGTGCCCGATACTTTGGTATCTGACTCACTGTGAATTACCGGTATAATTACGTGTGCTCCAGTGCAGGGAGAGATGCTCCAAAGAAAAACTGTCCCCGCAACCCTTAACCCTGCCTACGCCGATGCTAATTGCCGTGTAAAGTTCTGCCACTAGTAGTGTTAGTGCACCTGCATGAACTGAGGTCACACGTGCGCACTGCTGGAAGGTACGAGCGGTTAGATTCCAACATATCCATCTCACTGACCTGCTTCCCATAGGAAGTAGCGGGGCTTCGGGAACTAACGCCATAAGAAGACAGTCACATCCAGCTCCTAATAATGAATGAGCCAATTACTAAAAACATGCGGAAACTAAACCTAGTGGAAATTACTAAAGGAGTACATTTTCTTTTAAACTCCCCATCACCTGATGAGTGTTCCCTCCTAACAGTGCAGGGTAAACCATCAGCCATAATCATAATGAAATAACGACACAGAGACTTGTATAAGGGGAAAGGAAGCTTTATTTATTTTTAAACTAATGAAACGTTTTAATACATAACTGAACCAATAAAGAAGAAAGACAGACACAGTATGGTGGCGCAGAAAGAACGGCCCCACAATGCAAGGTCACCAACTGCATACTCACACCCATCTTCTAAATGTGAGGCGAGCAGTCGGCCCATTACCTCCCAAGTTATCCACCTCCCACCGCAGTGACACGACATGAGGCCCCACCTGGTTAGGGGGTTGCCGCTGACCCCAGTAGGGTAGAATCAGCCTAAGCCATGTATTGGAAGGGACAGCATCTCAAGCTCCAAAGACAGATGGCAACTGGTACCGTTCTTTCACGCCACAAGAAAAGCCGACGCCAAACAGCTCAATGAATAAGGGAGGGAGGGCGGGAAACAGCCGACCAGAGAAATTTCTATGAAATAACTGCCAAGCATCGACTGGAATAGCACTGACCCACCCCCTGCCCAATCTTATAGGCTAACCAAACCTAACCCTACCCCCTGCCCAATCCTATAGCCTAATTAAACCTAACCCCACCCCCTGCCCAATCCTATAGGCTAACCAAACCTAAACACACCCCACAACACTACCTCACTAAACAACTAGCCCCTTCTTGTCCAGAGGCCGACACCCACAGGCTCGGGAGTTTAATTACCTCCATGCATATAAAATGCACTCCGTCCTACTAAAGCTAAATGTAGATTTATTAAGTTCAATAGAGCAACCTAGGCAGTTTTGTATTAGTACAGTATATTTGCTTATTAAATATAAATTTTACATATCATATTGCCCAGATATTGCTGTATAATCTTGTGCTTTGTGGATTTTAATTATTACGTGTAATAGCAAATGTCTGCTAATTACAGGCACAGATTAAACGCTCAGGTTGAAGGTAACTTTTTTTTTTTCCTTTCTGTGAATCTGAACTACATTTCTTAATTAAAAGAGACCTGTAAAACATTACTTTTAATGGCCTTTTGAGCATTAATGGGTTGCTGGGTTGTCAGCAGTCACTCACCCTCCTGAAAACCCCTCCGACTTTACTTGGTGAATGCATGTCCCCTGAACCCTGATTGCTAGCTGCCATCGGAGGATGTGGGTTCTTCTATAGTAACTCATGTATCATCACTTGGGGTGATCCCGCCATATAATCAGATTATTTCTTGTTTTCTCCCCTGCAGCTCCGAATGGGGCGCACTCCTGCTTCCCGGACAGGAAATCGCTAGAGTCACTGATGGACGTTGCGTCTTTGGAGCGTAAGGGAAGAGCCCACGACATCATTTTTATCGAAGATTAACGTCTCAGGAGCAGGGAGTGCGCAGAGACAGCCATATCCGCATTTATAGTGTCCTACAAAGTACAGAAACACCTAAAGAACTTGTTTGAAAAAAAAAAAAAAAAGAAAAAAAGTATAAAAAAAAAAGAAAAAAAAAAAGGATTTAACTTCCTTGTACATTTTTTGCACTTTCTTATTGAAGACTTGAAGAGTTTGTCTTGTTAACAGTTGAAATACACCTGAAGGGTATTACGGTACTATTTATGTTTCTTATTAGAGGAAACCAGTTTGTTGTCAAGGAACCAACTTAATATGCAGCTTTTATTGACTTTGTTAAATCTTTTCTGCCTTTTTTGTTTTGTTCTGTTCTAGAAGCTGCATGCACTTATCTGGCCCTTCGGATGACATTAGCTGGTCACAGTAAAACACATTCCCTTTGCAGACATCTTCATGACTGGAGTGATGAGCAGCTGTTATTGCTACCACAAATACGGATTACTAATACTACAAGTTTTTAGGTGTATTTTGCCAAAAGCAAGAACGGCCTATTGTGCTTGTGTGTCTGTCCTCATATACTCAATAAACAAACTCCGCCCACTTGCATGACCTCATTCTTTTTGGAAGCTCTCAGGATGAATGGAGGGAACACACCTAGAGCTGTGGGACCTAATGCTGCGGGAACCTAGTGTACGCCACTACAGGTGGTTCAGAGGGGATGTAGTTATGACACCAGCAGCCGCGATGCCACCGGTCTTAATCCCGACAAGGAACTTAAGATAGGCGTTGAAATACCGACGCCGGAATCCAGAAGGACGGCTGCCCGAACGAGGCAAGTCCGGGGCGCCCTTAGCGTTAGCTGCAGGGGGGGAGGGTTAGGTGTAGGCAGCATAGCGGGGTTAGCGTTTGGTTTTGGGGGCAGGGTTAGGTAACACTGGAGGGTGGGTAAGGAACTAAGGGGGGAGGCTTATGTTTAGGCACAAAGGGGGGAGACCTAGGTTTAGGCACTAACGGGGAGAGTTATGGTGCGTACACACTAGACGATATGCTCCCTGAGCGATATCGTCTAGTGTGTCCTCGGCAGGCTGTGCTCAATATCGTTCATGACATTGAGCACACCCGCTGAACGATATCATTAATGATATCGTTCTGCGCCGGGCTCCCTTCCCCCATTCCCCAACATACAGCAACCTGACGACATCGTCAGGTTGGCCTGCATGTTAACCCGATGAACGATGATGACGAACGACCCGCGGGAACGCGCGTCGTCTTTATCTTTCATCACTTTTGTGTAAAAAATGGACGATAAAGTGGACGACTGAACGATACCGATAGGGGGAGAAGGGGGGAGCGTAAGTATACTTACCTGACCACTGTCGGGATACCAACCATTGGGATGCCGCTGGTATTTTGACAGTCGACATTACATACCAATTCCGGTTCAGAGACTTACAGAACTCAGTCATATCTCCATTTGCAGCTGACAGGGCGTTATTGGGTGGCAGTAGGGTGCTCGCACACAGGCTTAGTTTAGTGACGGCGCGTCAGTGGCCTTGTGGGCTATGCGAGTTGTGCGTACGTGGAATTTTCAGATGGATCTTTTGCACCAGGGATATGGCTGGAGCGCTGATATGGATGAGGGCTATAAAGCTCAGCGCACAGATAGGGGTGGTCTGACCACAACTCTACCTACGGGCGGATGTCCACAATTGGTTCCGTGCAGACGATGTGGGTGTGACTGCGGCCAACTTGTGTTCACCAAAGTCCCCATGATGTTCATTTCTTAGAAGTTGTAGTTTTGCACAGTTATTATATTTACTGCTTAGATCAGTGTTTCCCAGACTTCAAGGTACCCTAACGGGCCACGTTTTAAGGATATGCATGATTGAGTACAGATGGTTAAATCGAAAGAAAAAGTATATAAATCACCTGTATCCAAGCATGGTATCCTTAAAGCCTGGACCGTTGAGGACCGATGCTTTGAGAACCGAGTTTTTGGGACCTCTGGCCTTTGAAGTCTGCATTACGGGCAGAATAGCCATATAACGTTCATGTTGTGTGTAATTCTGAGACATATTGGAAATTGAGACATAGAATTGTGAGACTTTTTTTTAGTACTTAACACTGAGGATTATTTAACACCATGATAAATGTGACAACCAATACAATTCCCGACATCCCTTCATACACAGGTACTTAAACTCTGTCCTCAGGACCCCAAACAGTGCATGTTTTCCAGTGAACTGTGTGGGATCCTGAGAACCAAGTTTGAGAACCACTGTCTTAATAGAAATAAGGTACACGACTACTGTAGAGCAGAGGTTCCCAAACCTAGTCCTCAAGGCACCCTAACTGTTCAGGTTTTAAGGATATCCATTGTTTCAGCACAGATGGTTAAATGAAATTGACTGAAGTACTAATTAAGCCACCTCTGCTCAAGCATAGATATCGTGAAAACCTGGACTGTTAGGGTGCCCTGAGGATCGAGTTTGGGAATCCCTGCTGTAGAGGTTTATGGATACTTCCCAGGGTAATCATGGCTTTTATTACTAGTGAAGTTTAGAAAATGGAATATAGCATTTGGTTTAGTTAATATGGGTTACAGAACAATTATTAAATAAAGGAAAATGTCATATGACAGGAAAGCAGTGTAACCGTTTTCTGTAATAAATAGGAGTTAGCTCCACAGGATTTTAAATTCAACATACACACCTACCTCATTGGCTGACAGCAGGAAATAAGGGTGTGTCTTATGGAAAAATATGTTGTCCAGCCATCCCCTCAGGGGTGGATCATCCACCATGTGATGTAGGAGGCAACCTATGGCCTGATGTGACCTAGAGGGCCCCCTGCTGCTCATTGTTGGCGTGACTTTCCATTCGTGTTTCAACTATTGTATACTTTGCAGGGGATGAGATCAGGCCCCACTTTGGTGCCTTATTGAAAGTGTCAGCGGCACCAGCCTAGCACATGTGCTGTCAGATACGAAAGGGGAGGTTCCTGCAGCTCTGACACTGATGAGGAGAGGGGGTGATCAGACTCAACCTGCACTGCAGGTTAATGCATGTTGCACACACCATCCCGACTGTTTTACAAACATGAAGAAAGAGCCACCCGTTCCATCTTCTTCCTTCACCACCTAGTCCTCCCAAGTTCTGTCTGCAAGACCAGAGAGACAGCTGAGACAACCGACTCGTGTTTTTTTATTTATAAATTGAGCATGGAAGCTGCAGCCTGTCGTGGTCAGCTTCTGTCCCTGTTTGTAGGGTCAGCTTTAGTCTCTGTGTGTGTGGTCAGCTTTAGTGTGTGTGTGTGTGGTCAGTTTGAGTCTCTGTGTGTGTAGTCAGCTTTAGTCTCTCTGTGTGTAGTCAGTTTTAGTCTGTGTGTGTAGTCAGTTTTAGTCTGTGTGTGTAGTCAGTTTTAGTCTGTGTGTAGTCAGTTTTAGTATCTGTGTGTGTGTAGTCAGCTTTAGTCTGTGTGTGTAGTCAGCTTTAGTCTCTGTGTGTGTAGTCAGCTTTAGTCTCTGTGTGTGTAGTCAGCTTTAGTCTCTGTGTGTGTAGTCAGCTTTAGTCTCTGTGTGTGTAGTCAGCTTTAGTCTCTGTGTGTGTAGTCAGCTTTAGTCTCTGTGTGTGTAGTCAGCTTTAGTCTCTGTGTGTGTAGTCAGCTTTAGTCTCTGTGTAGTCAGCTTTAGTCTCTGTGTGTGTAGTCAGCTTTAGTCTCTGTGTGTGTAGTCAGCTTTAGTCTCTGTGTGTGTAGTCAGCTTTAGTCTCTGTAGTCTGCTGTAGTCTTTGTGTGCATAGACAGCTGTAGTCTGTGTGTGTAGTCAGCTGTAGTCTGTGTGTGTAGTCAGTTTTAGTCTGTGTGTGTAGTCAGTTTTAGTATCTGTGTGTGTAGTCAGCTTTAGTCTGTGTGTGTAGTCAGCTTTAGTCTCTGTGTGTGTAGTCAGCTTTAGTCTCTGTGTGTGTAGTCAGCTTTAGTCTCTGTGTGTGTAGTCAGCTTTAGTCTCTGTGTGTGTAGTCAGCTTTAGTCTCTGTGTAGTCAGCTGTAGTCTCTGTGTATAGTCAGCTGTAGTCTCTGTGTGTAGTCAGCTGTAGTCTCTGTGTGTAGTCAGCTGTAGTCTGTGTGTCTAGTCAGTTTTAGTCTCTGTGTAGTCAGCTTTAGTCTGTGTGTGGTCAGCTTTAGTGTGTGTGTGTGTAGTCAGTTTTAGTCTATATGTGTGTGTGGTCAGCTTTAGTCTGTGTGTGTAGTAAGTTTGAGTATCTGTGAATGGTCAGCTTTAGTCTCTCTATGTGTAGTCAGTTTTAGTCTGTGTGTGTGTAGTCAGTTTTAATCTTTGTGTGTGTAGTCAGCTTTAGTCTCTGTGTAGTCAGCTTTAGTCTCTGTGTAGTCAGCTTTAGTCTCTGTGTGTCTAGTCAGCTTTAGTCTGTGTGTAGTCAGCTTTAGTCTCTGTGTAGTCAGCTTTAGTCTGTGTGTAGTCAGCTTTAGTCTCTGTGTGTAGTCAGCTTTAGTCTGTGTGTGTAGTCAGCTTTAGTCTGTGTAGTCAGCTGTAGTCTGTGTGGTCAGCTGTAGTGTGTGTGGTCAGCTTTAGTCTGTGTGTGTAGTCAGCTTTAGTCTCTGTGTGTAGTCAGCTTTAGTCTGTGTGTGTAGTCAGCTTTAGTCTGTGTGTGTGTAGTCAGCTTTAGTCTGTGTGTGTAGTCAGCTTTAGTCTGTGTGTGTGTGGTCAGCTTTAGTCTCTCTGTGTGTAGTCACCTGTAGTCTCTGTGTGTGTAGTCAGCTGTAGTCAGTTTTAGTCTCTGTGTGTAGTCAGCTGTAGTCTGTGTGTGTAGTCAGTTTTAGTCTATCTGTATAATCAGCTTTAGTCTCTCTGTGTGTAGTCAGCTTTAGTCTCTGTGTGTGTAGTCAGCTTTAGTCTCTGTGTAGTCAGCTGTAGTCTCTGTGTGTATAGTCAGCTGTAGTCTGTGTGTGTAGTCAGCTGTAGTCTGTGTGTGTAGTCAGTTTTAGTATCTCTGTGTGTGTAGTCAGTTTTAGTCTCTGTGTAGTCAGCTTTAGTCTCTGTGTGTGTGTGTGGTCAGCTTTAGTGTGTGTGTGTAGTCAGTTTTAGTCTATATGTGTGTGTGGTCAGCTTTAGTCTCTCTGTGTGTAGTCAGTTTTAGTCTGTGTGTAGTCAGTTTTAGTCTGTGTGTGTAGTCAGCTTTAGTCTCTGTGTAGTCAGCTTTAGTCTCTGTGTGTGTAGTCATCTTTAGTCTGTGTGTAGTCAGCTTTAGTCTGTGTGTGAAGTCAGTTTTAGTCTCTGTGTAGTCAGCTTTAGTCTGTGTGTGTAGTCAGCTTTAGTCTCTCTGTGTGTAGTCACCTGTAGTCTGTGTGTAGTCAGTTTTAGTCTATCTGTATAATCAGCTTTAGTCTCTCTGTGTGTAGTCAGCTTTAGTCTCTGTAGTCCGCTTTAGTCTGTGTGTGTGTGGTCAGCTGTAGTCTCTGTGTGTAGTCAGCTTTAGTCTGTGTGTAGTCAGTTTTAGTATCTCTGTGTGTAGTTGTCAGCTTTAGTTTCTCTGTGTGTGTAGTCAGCTGTAGTCTCTGTGTAGTCAGCTGTAGTCTCTGTGTGTGTAGTCAGTTTTAGTCTCTGTAGTCTGCTTTAGTCTCTGTGTAGTCAGCTGTAGTCTCTGTGTAGTCAGCAGTAGTCTCTGTGTAGTCAGCTGTAGTCTCTGTGTGTATTCAGTTTTAGTCTGTGTGTAGTCAGCTGTAGTCTCTGTGTAGTCAGCTTTAGTCTCTGTGTGTGTAGTCAGCTGTAGTCTGTGTGGTCAGCTGTAGTGTGTGTGGTCAGCTTTAGTCTGTGTGTGTAGTCAGCTTTAGTCTCTGTGTGTAGTCAGCTTTAGTCTGTGTGTGTAGTCAGCTTTAGTCTGTGTGTGTGTAGTCAGCTTTAGTCTGTGTGTGTAGTCAGCTTTAGTCTGTGTGTGTGTAGTCCGCTGAAGTCTCTGTGTGTGTAGTCCGCTTTAGTCTCTGTGTGTGTAGTCAGCTTTAGTGTGTGTGTAGTCAGCTTTAGTCTCTGTGTGTGTGGTCAGCTTTAGTCTCTGTGTGTGTGGTCAGCTGTAGTGTGTGTAGTCAGCTTTAGTCCCTCTGTGTGTAGTCAGCTTTAGTCTCTGTGTGTGTGTAGTCAGCTGTAGTCTCTGTGTGTAGTCAGCTGTAGTCTCTGTCTGTGTAGTCAGTTTTAGTCTCTGTGTAGTCAGCTGTAGTCTGTGTGTGTAGTCAGTTTTAGTCTCTCTGTGTAGTCAGCTTTAGTCTCTGTGTGTAGTCAGCTTTAGTCTCTCTGTGTGTAGTCAGCTTTAGTCTGTGTGTGTGTAGTCAGCTTTAGTCTGTGTGTGTGTAGTCAGCTTTAGTCTGTGTGTGTAGTCAGCTTTAGTCTCTGTGTAGTCAGCTTTAGTCTCTGTGTGTAGTCCGCTGTAGTCTCTCTGTGTGTAGTCAGCTGTAGTCTCTGTGTGTGTAGTCCGCTGTAGTCTGTGTGTGTGTGGTCAGCTGTAGTCTCTGTGTAGTCAGCTGTAGTCTCTGTGTGTGTAGTCAGTTTTAGTGTCTCTGTGTGTAGTCAGCTTTAGTCTCTCTATGTGTAGTCAGCTTTAGTCTCTGTGTAGTCAGCTTTAGTTTGTGTGTGTGTAGTCAGCTGTAGTCTGTGTGTGTAGTCAGCTGTAGTCTGTGTAGTCAGCTGTAGTCTCTGTGTGTAGTCAGCTTTAGTCTCTCTATGTGTAGTCAGCTTTAGTCTCTGTAGTCTGCTTTAGTCTCTGTGTAGTCAGCTGTAGTCTCTGTGTAGTCAGCAGTAGTCTCTGTGTAGTCAGCTGTAGTCTCTGTGTGTATTCAGTTTTAGTCTGTGTGTAGTCAGCTGTAGTCTGTGTAGTCAGCTGTAGTCTCTGTGTGTAGTCAGTTTTAGTCTCTGTGTGTGTAGTCATCTGTAGTCTCTGTGTGTGTGTGTAGTCAGCTTTAGTCTCTGTGTGTAGTAGCTGTAGTCTCTCTGTGTGTGTAGTCAGCTTTAGTCTCTCTGTGTGTAGTCAGTTTTAGTCTGTGTGTTTACTCAGCTTTAGTCTCTGTGTGTAGTCTGTTTTAGTCTGTGTGTGTAGTCAGCTTTAGTCTGTGTGTGTGTGGTCAGCTTTAGTCTCTGTGTGTGTGGTCAGCTGTAGTCTGTGTGTGTAGTCAGCTTTAGTCTCTCTGTGTGTAGTCCGCTGTAGTCTCTGTGTGTGTTGTCCGCTGTAGTCTGTGTGTGTGTGGTCAGCTGTAGTCTCTGTGTGTGTGTAGTCAGCTGTAGTCTGTGTGTGTGTAGTCAGTTTTAGTGTCTCTGTGTGTAGTCAGCTTTAGTCTCTCTATGTGTAGTCAGCTTTAGTCTCTGTGTAGTCAGCTTTAGTTTGTGTGTGTGTAGTCAGCTGTAGTCTGTGTGTGTAGTCCGCTGTAGTCTCTCTGTGTGTAGTCAGCTGTAGTCTCTGTGTGTGTAGTCCGCTGTAGTCTGTGTGTGGTCAGCTGTAGTCTCTGTGTAGTCAGCTGTAGTCTCTGTGTGTGTGTAGTCAGCTGTAGTCTGTGTGTGTGTAGTCAGTTTTAGTGTCTCTGTGTGTAGTCAGCTTTAGTCTCTCTATGTGTAGTCAGCTTTAGTCTCTGTGTAGTCAGCTTTAGTTTTTGTGCGTGTAGTCAGCTGTAGTCTGTGTGTGTAGTCTCTGTGTGTGTGTGTAGTCATCTAGTCTCTGTGGTTATAGTCAGCTGTAGTCTCTGTGCAGTCAGCTGTAGTCTCTCTGTGTGTGTAGTCTGTGTGTGTGTAGTAGCTGTAGTCTCTCTGTGTGTGTAGTCAGCTTTAGTCTCTCTGTGTGTAGTCTGTTTTAGTCTGTGTGTGTAGTCAGCTTTAGTCTGTGTGTGTGTGGTCAGCTTTAGTCTCTGTGTGTGTGGTCAGCTGTAGTGTGTGTGGTCAGCTGTAGTCTGTGTGTGTAGTCAGTTTTATTCTCTCTGTGTAGTCAGCTTTAGTCTCTCTGTGTGTAGTCAGCTGTAGTCTCTGTGTGTGTAGTCCGCTGTAGTCTGTGTGTGTGTGTGGTCAGCTGTAGTCTCTGTGTAGTCAGCTGTAGTCTCTGTGTGTGTGTAGTCAGCTGTAGTCTGTGTGTGTGTAGTCAGTTTTAGTGTCTGTGTGTAGTCAGCTTTAGTCTCTCTATGTGTAGTCAGCTTTAGTCTCTGTGTAGTCAGCTTTAGTTTGTGTGTGTGTAGTCAGCTGTAGTCTGTGTGTGTAGTCAGCTGTAGTCTGTGTGTAGTCAGCTGTAGTCTCTGTGTGTAGTCAGCTGTAGTCTCTGTGTGTAGTCAGCTTTAGTCTCTCTATGTGTAGTCAGCTTTAGTCTCTGTGTAGTCAGCTTTAGTTTGTGTGTGTGTAGTCAGCTTTAGTCTGTGTGTGTAGTCAGCTGTAGTCCCTGTGTAGTCAGCTGTAGTCTCTGTGTGTGCAGTCAGTTTTAGTCTCTGTAGTCTGCTTTAGTCTCTGTGTAGTCAGCTGTAGTCTCTGTGTAGTCAGCAGTAGTCTCTGTGTAGTCAGCAGTAGTCTCTGTGTAGTCAGCTGTAGTCTCTGTGTAGTCAGCTGTAGTCTCTGTGTAGTCAGCTGTAGTCTCTGTGTAGTCAGCTGTAGTCTCTGTGTGTATTCAGTTTTAGTCTGTGTGTGTAGTCAGCTGTAGTCTGTGTAGTCAGCTGTAGTCTCTCTGTGTGTGTGTAGTCAGCTGTAGTCTCTGTGTGTAGTCAGTTTTAGTCTCTGTGTGTGTAGTCATCTGTAGTCTCTGTGTGTGTGTGTGTAGTCATCTGTAGTCTCTGTGGTTATAGTCAGCTGTAGTCTCTGTGCAGTCAGCTGTAGTCTCTCTGTGTGTGTAGTCTGTGTGTGTGTAGTCAGCTTTAGTCTCTCTGTGTGTGTAGTCAGCTTTAGTCTCTCTGTGTGTGTAGTCAGCTTTAGTCTCTCTGTGTGTAGTCAGTTTTAGTCTGTGTGTGTAGTCAGCTTTAGTCTGTGTGTGTGTAGTCAGCTGTAGTCTCTCTCTCTCTGTAGTCAGCTCTAGTCTCTCTGTGTGTGTAGTCAGCTGTAGTCTCTGTGTGTGTAGTCAGCTGTAGTCTCTGTGTGTGTGTAGTCAGCTGTAGTCTCTGTGTGTCTAGTCAGCTGTAGTCTCTGTGTGTCTGTAGTCAGCTGTAGTCTCTGTGTGTGTGTAGTCAGCTGTAATCTCTGTGTGTGTAGTCAGTTTTAGTCTGTGTGTGTAGTCATCTGTAGTCTCTGTGTGTGTGTGTAGTCATCTGTAGTCTCTGTGTGTGTAGTCAGCTGTAGTCTGTGTAGTCAGTTTTAGTCTCTGTGGTTGTAGTCAGCTGTAGTCTCTGTGGTTGTAGTCAGCTGTAGTCTCTGTGGTTGTAGTCAGCTGTAGTCTGTGTGTGTGTAGTCAGCTTTAGTCTCTGTGTGTGTAGTAGCTGTAGTCTCTCTGTGTGTGTAGTCACCTTTAGTCTCTCTGTGTGTGTAGTCAGCTTTAGTCTCTGTGTGTGTAGTCAGCTGTAGTCTCTGTGTGTATAGTCAGCTGTAGTCTGTGTGTGTAGTCAGTTTTAGTCTCTATATGTGTGTGTGGTCAGCTTTAGTCTGTGTGTGTAGTCAGTTTGAGTATCTGTGTGAATGGTCAGCTTTAGTCTCTCTGTGTGTATAGTCAGTTTTAGTCTGTGTGTAGTCAGTTTTAGTCTCTGTGTGTGTAGTCAGCTGTAGTCTCTGTGTGTAGTCAGCTTTAGTCTGTGTGTAGTCAGTTTTAGTATCTCTGTGTGTAGTTGTCAGCTTTAGTTTCTCTGTGTGTGTAGTCAGCTGTAGTCTCTGTCTGTGTGTAGTCAGCTGTAGTCTCTGTGTAATCAGTTTTAGTCTCAGTGTGTTGTCAGCTTTAGTCTCTGTGTGTGTAGTCAGCTTTAGTCTGTGTGTGAAGTCAGTTTTAGTCTCTGTGTGTAGTCAGCTTTAGTGTGTGTGTGTAGTCAGCTTTAGTCTGTGTGTGTGTAGTCAGCTTTAGTCTCTCTGTGTGTAGTCAGCTGTAGTCTCTGTGTGTTGTCAGTTTTAGTCTCTGTGTGTAGTCAGCTGTAGTCTGTGTGTGTAGTCAGTTTTAGTCTATCTGTGTATAATCAGCTTTAGTCTCTCTGTGTGTAGTCAGCTTTAGTCTCTGTAGTCCGCTTTAGTCTGTGTGTGTGTGGTCAGCTGTAGTCTCTGTGTGTAGTCAGCTTTAGTCTGTGTGTAGTCAGTTTTAGTATCTCTGTGTGTAGTTGTCAGCTTTAGTTTCTCTGTGTGTGTAGTCAGCTGTAGTCTCTGTCTGTGTGTAGTCAGCTGTAGTCTCTGTGTAATCAGTTTTAGTCTCAATGTGTAGTCAGCTTTAGTCTCTGTGTAGTCAGCTTTAGTCTCTGTGTAGACAGCTGTAGTCTCTGTGTAGACAGCTGTAGTCTCTGTGTAGTCATCTGTAGTCTGTGTGTGTAGTCAGTTTTAGTCTATCTGTGTGTAGTCAGCTTTAGTCTCTCTGTGTGTAGTCAGCTTTAGTCTCTATGTGTGTAGTCAGCTTTAGTCTCTGTGTGTGTAGTCAGCTGTAGTCTGTGTGGTCAGCTTTAGTCTGTGTGTGTAGTCAGCTGTAGTCTCTGTGTGTAGTCAGCTTTAGTTTCTCTCTGTGTGTAGTCAGCTTTAGTCTGTGTGTGTAGTCAGCTTTAGTCTGTGTGTGTAGTCAGCTTTAGTCTGTGTGTGTGTAGTCAGCTTTAGTCTCTGTGTAGTCAGCTTTAGTCTCTGTGTGTGTAGTCCGCTGTAGTCTCTGTGTGTGTAGTCAGCTTTAGTCTGTGTGTGTGTGGTCAGCTTTAGTCTCTGTGTGTGTGGTCAGCTGTAGTGTGTGTGGTCAGCTGTAGTCTGTGTGTGTAGTCAGCTTTAGTCCCTCTGTGTGTGTGTAGTCAGCTGTAGTCTCTGTGTGTGTGTAGTCAGCTGTAGTCTCTGTGTGTAGTCAGCTTTAGTCTCTCTGTGTGTAGTCAGCTTTAGTCTCTGTGTGTAGTCAGCTTTAGTCTCTGTGTGTAGTCAGCTGTAGTCTGTGTGGTCAGCTGTAGTGTGTGTGGTCAGCTTTAGTCTGTTTGAGTAGTCAGCTGAAGTCTCTGTGTGTAGTCAGCTTTAGTCTGTGTGTGTAGTCAGCTTTAGTCTGTGTGTGTAGTCAGCTTTAGTCTGTGTGTGTAGTCAGCTTTAGTCTGTGTGTGTGTAGTCAGCTTTAGTCTCTGTGTAGTCAGCTTTAGTCTCTGTGTGTGTAGTCAGCTGTAGTCTCTGTGTGTAGTCCGCTATAGTCTGTGTGTGTGTGGTCAGCTGTAGTCTCTGTGTAGTCAGCTGTAGTCTCTGTGTGGTCAGCTTTAGTTTGTGTGTGTGTAGTCAGCTGTAGTCTGTGTGTGTAGTCAGCTGTAGTCTCTGTGTGTAGTCAGCTGTAGTCTCTCTATGTGTAGTCAGCTTTAGTCTCTGTGTAGTCAGCTTTAGTTTGTGTGTGTGTAGTCAGCTTTAGTCTCTGTGTGTGTAGTCAGCTGTAGTCTCTGTGTAGTCAGCTGTAGTCTCTGTGTGTGTAGTCAGTTTTAGTCTCTGTGTATTCTGCTTTATTCTCTGTGTAGTCAGCTGTAGTCTCTGTGTAGTCAGCTGTAGTCTCTGTGTGTAGTCAGTTTTAGTCTGTGTGTAGTCAGCTGTAGTCTGTGTAGTCAGCTGTAGTCTCTCTGTGTGTGTAGTCAGCTTTAGTCTCTGTGTGTAGTCAGTTTTAGTCTGTGTGTTTACTCAGCTTTAGTCTCTGTGTGTGTAGTCTGTTTTAGTCTGTGTGTGTAGTCAGCTTTAGTCTGTGTGTGTGTAGTCAGCTCTAGTCTCTCTGTGTGTGTAGTCAGCTGTAGTCTCTCTGTGTGTGTAGTCAGCTGTAGTCTCTGTGTGTGTAGTCAGCTGTAGTCTCTGTGTGTGTGTAGTCAGCTGTAGTCTCTGTGTGTGTGCTGTCAGCTGTAGTCTCTGTGTGTGTGCTGTCAGCTGTAGTCTCTGTGTGTGTGCTGTCAGCTGTAGTCTCTGTGTGTGTGCTGTCAGCTGTAGTCTCTGTGTGTGTGTAGTCAGCTGTAATCTCTGTGTGTGTGTAGTCAGTTTTAGTCTCTGTGTGTGTAGTCATCTGTAGTCTCTGTGTGTGTGTGTGTAGTCATCTGTAGTCTCTGTGTGTGTAGTCAGCTGTAGTCTCTGTGTGTAGTCAGTTTTAGTCTCTGTGGTTGTAGTCAGCTGTAGTCTCTGTGTAGTCAGCTGTAGTCTCTGTGTGTGTGTAGTCTGTGTGTGTATAGTCAGCTTTAGTCTCTCTGTGTGTAGTAGCTGTAGTCTCTCTGTGTGTTTAGTCAGCTTTAGTCTGTGTGTAGTCAGCTTTAGTCTGTGTGTGTAGTCAGCTTTAGTCTCTGTGTGTCTAGTCAGCTTTAGTCTCTGTGTAGTCAGCTGTTGTCTCTGTGTGTATTGTCAGCTGTAGTCTGTGTGTGTAGTCAGCTGTAGTCTGTGTGTGTTGTCAGTTTTAGTATCTCTGTGTATAATAAGCTTTAGTCTGTGTGTGTAGTCAGTTTTAGTCTCTGTGTAGTCAGCTTTAGTCTCTGTGTGTGTGTGTGGTCAGCTTTAGTGTGTGTATAGTCAGTTTTAGTCTCTATATGTGTGTGTGGTCAGCTTTAGTCTGTGTGTGTAGTCAGTTTGAGTATCTGTGTGAATGGTCAGCTTTAGTCTCTGTGTGTAGTCAGTTTTAGTCTGTGTGTGTAGTCAGTTTTAGTCTCTGTGTGTGTAGTCAGCTTTAGTCTCTGTGTGTGTAGTCAGCTTTAGTCTGTGTGTAGTCAGCTTTAGTCTGTGTGTGTATTCAGCTTTAGTCTGTGTGTGTGTAGTCAGCTTTAGTCTGTGTGTGTAGTCAGCTGTAGTCTCTGTGTGTTGTCAGTTTTAGTCTCTGTGTGTTGTCAGTTTTAGTCTCTGTGTGTAGTCAGCTGTAGTCTGTGTGTGTAGTCAGTTTTAGTCTATCTATCTGTGTATAATCAGCTTTAGTCAGCTTTAGTCTCTGTAGTCCGCTTTAGTCTGTGTGTGTGTGTGGTCAGCTGTAGTCTCTGTGTGTAGTCAGCTTTAGTCTGTGTGTAGTCAGTTTTAGTATCTCTGTGTGTAGTTGTCAGCTTTAGTTTCTCTGTGTTTGTAGTCAGCTGTAGTCTCTGTCTGTGTGTAGTCAGCTGTAGTCTCTGTGTAATCAGTTTTAGTCTCAGTGTGTAGTCAGCTTTAGTATCTCTGTGTGTAGTCAGCTTTAGGCTCTGTGTGTGTGGTCAGCTGTAGTGTGTGTGGTCAGCTTTAGTCTGTGTGTGTAGTCAGCTGTAGTCTCTGTGTGTAGTCAGCTTTAGTTTCTGTGTGTAGTCAGCTTTAGTCTGTGTGTGTAGTCAGCTTTAGTCTGTGTGTGTAGTCAGCTTTAGTCTGTGTGTGTAGTCAGCTGTAGTCTCTGTGTGTGTAGTCAGTTTTATTCTCTGTGTGTAGTCAGCTGTAGTCTGTGTGTGTAGTCAGTTTTAGTCTCTCTGTGTGTAGTCAGCTTTAGTCTCTCTGTGTGTAGTCAGCTTTAGTCTCTGTAGTCCGCTTTAGTCTATGTGTGGGTGTTGTCAGATTTCGTCTCTGTGTGTGTAGTCCACTTTAGTCTGTGTGTGTGTGGTCAGCTGTAGTCTCTGTGTAGTCAGCTGTAGTCTCTGTGTGTGTGTAGTCAGCTGCAGTCTGTGTGTGTGTGTGTGTAGTCAGTTTTAGTGTCTCTGTGTGTAGTCAGCTTTAGTCTCTCTATGTGTAGTCAGCTTTAGTTTGTGTGTGTGTGTAGTCAGCTGTAGTCTCTGTGTGTGTAGTCAGCTGTAGTCTCTGTGTGTAGTCAGCTGTAGTCTCTCTATGTGTAGTCAGCTTTAGTCTCTGTGTAGTCAGCTTTAGTTTGTGTTTGTGTAGTCAGCTTTAGTCTCTGTGTAGTCAGCTGTAGTCTCTGTGTGTGTAGTCAGTTTTAGTCTCTGTGTAGTCTGCTTTAGTCTCTGTGTAGACAGCTGTAGTCTCTGTGTGTAGTCAGTTTTAGTCTCTGTGTGTGTAGTCAGCTGTAGTCTCTCTGTGTGTGTGTAGTCAGCTGTAGTCTGTGTAGTCAGCTGTAGTCTCTGTGTGTGTAGTCAGCTGTAGTCTGTGTGTGTAGTCAGTTTTAGTCTCTCTATGTGTAGTCAGCTTCAGTCTCTGTGTAGTCCGCTTTAGTCTCTGTGTGTGTGTAGTCAGCTTTAGTCTCTCTGTGTGTAGTCAGCTGTAGTCTCTGTGTGTAGTCAGTTTTAGTCTGTGTGTTTACTCAGCTTTAGTCTCTGTGTGTGTAGTCTGTTTTAGTCTGTGTGTAGTCAGCTTTAGTCTGTGTGTGTGTAGTCAGCTGTAGTCTCTCTGTGTGTGTAGTCAGCTGTAGTCTCTGTGTGTCTGTAGTCAGCTGTAGTCTCTGTGTGTGTGTAGTCAGCTGTAATCTCTGTGTGTAGTCAGTTTTTGTCTCTGTGTGTGTAGTCAGCTGTAGTCTCTGTGTGTGTGTGTAGTCATCTGTAGTCTCTGTGTGTAGTCAGCTGTAGTCTCTGTGTGTAGTCAGTTTTAGTCTCTGTGGTTGTAGTCAGCTGTAGTCTGTGGTTGTAGTCAGCTGTAGTCTGTGGTTGTAGTCAGCTGTAGTCTCTGTGTGTGTGTGTGTAGTCAGCTTTAGTCTCTGTGTGTGTAGTAGCTGTAGTCTCTCTGTGTGTGTAGTCAGTTTTAGTCTCTGTGTAGTTAGCTGTAGTCTGTGAGTGTGTGTAGTCAGCATTAGTCTCTCTGTATGTGTGTGTAGTCAGCTTTAGTCTCTGTGTAGTCCGCTTTTTTCTCTGTGTGTGTGTAGTCAGCTTTAGTCTCTCTGTGTGTAGTCAGCTGTAGTCTCTGTGTGTAGTCAGTTTTAGTCTGTGTGTTTCTTCAGCTTTAGTCTGTGTGTGTAGTCAGCTTTAGTCTGTGTGTGTAGTCAGCTTTAATCTCTGTGTGTGTAGTCTGTTTTAGTCTGTGTGTGTAGTCAGCTTTAGTCTGTTTGTGTGTAGTCAGCTGTAGTCTCTCTGTGTGTGTAGTCAGCTGTAGTCTCTGTGTGGTCAGCTGTAGTCTCTCTGTGTGTGTGTAGTCAGCTGTAGTCTGTGTGTGTGTAGTCAATTTTAGTCTCTCTATGTGTAGTCAGCTTCAGTCTCTGTGTAGTCCGCTTTAGTCTCTGTGTGTAGTCAAGTTTTAGTATCTCTGTGTGTAGTCATCAGCTTTAGTCTGTGTGTGTGTAGTCAGCTGTAGTCTCTGTGTGTGTGTAGTCAGCTTTAGTCTCTCTGTGTGTGTAGTCAGCTTTAGTCTCTCTGTGTGTGTAGTCAGCTTTAGTCTCTCTGTGTGTAGTCAAGTTTTAGTATCTGTGTGTAGTCGTCAGCTTTAGTCTGTGTGTGTGTGTAGTCAGCGGTAGTCTCTGTGTGTAGTCAGCTTTAGTCTGTGTGTAGTCAGCTTTAGTCTATGTGTAGTCAGCTGTAGTCTGTGTGTGTAGTCAGCTGTAGTCTGTGTGTAGTCAGTTTTAGTCTCTGTGGTTGAAGTCAGCTTTAGTCTCTCTGTGTGTGTAGTAGCTGTAGTCTCTCTGTGCGTGTAGTCAGCTTTAGTCTGTGTGTGTAGTCAGTTTTAGTCTCTGTGTGTGTAGTTAGCTTTAGTCTGTGAGTGTGTGTAGTCAGCATTAGTCTCTCTGTCTGTGTGTGTAGTCAGTTGTAGTCTGTATAGTCCGCTTTAGTCTCTCTCTGTGTGTGTGTGTAGTCAGGTTTAGTCTCTGTGTGTAGTCAGCTGTAGTGTCTGTGTGTGTAGTCAGCTGTAGTCTCTGTGTGTGTAGTCAGTTTTAGTCTCTCTGTGTGTGTAGTCAGCTGTAGTCTCTGTGTGTGTTTAGTCAGCTTTCGTCTCTGTGTGTAGTCAGCTGTAGTCTGTGTGTAGTCAACTTTAGTCTCTGTGTGTGTAGTCAGTTTTAGTATCTCTGTGTGTGTAGTAGTCATCTTTAGTCTGTGTGTGTGTTTCTAGTCAGTTTTAGTCTGTGTGTGTAGTCAGCTGTAGTCTGTGTGTGTGTAGTCCGCTTTAGTCTCTCTGTGTGTGTAGTCCGCTTTAGTCTCTGTGTGTGTGTAGTTAGCTGTAGTCTCTGTGTGTGTAGTCAGCTGTAGTCTCTGTGTGTGTGTAGTCAGCTGTAGTCTCTGTGTGTGTGTAGTCAGCTGTAGTCTGTGTGTAGTCAGCTTTAGTCTCTGTGTGTAGTCAGCTGTAGTCTCTGTGTGTGTAGAGAGCTGTAGTCTCTGTGTGTAGTCAGCTGTAGTCTCTGTGTGTAGTCAGCTGTAGTCTGTGTGTGTGTGTGGTCAGCTTTAGTCTCTGTGTAGTCAGTTTTAGTCTGTGCGTTGTCAGTTTTAATCTGTGTGTGTGTAGTCAGCTTTAGTCTCTCTGAGTGTAGTCAGCTGTAGTCTCTGCGTGTGTAGTCAGCTGTAGTCTCTGTGTGTGTAGTTAGCTGTAGTTTCTGTGTGTGTAGTCAGCTGTAGACTGTGTGTGTAGTCAGCTGTAGTCTGTGTGTGTAGTCAGCTGTAGTCTGTGTGTGTAGTCAGCTGTAGTCTCTGTGTGTAGTCAGTTTTAGTCTCTGTGTTTGTGTAGTCAGCTTTAGTCTCTGTGTGTGTAGTCAGTTTTAGTATCTCTGTGTGTGTAGTAGTCATCTTTAGTCTGTATGTGTGTTTCTAGTCAGTTTTAGTCTGTGTGTGTAGTCAGTTTTAGAATCTCTGTGTGTGTGTAGTCAGCTGTACTCTCTGTGTGTGTAGTCAGTTTTAGAATCTCTCTGTGTGTAGTCAGATTTAGTCTCTGTGTGTATAGTCAGCTTTAGTCTCTCTCTCTGTGTGTGTAGTCAGCTTTAGTCTGTGTGTGTATAGTCAGCTTTAGTCTCTGTGTGTGTATAGTCAGCTGTAGTCTCTGTGTGTGTAGTCAGCTTTAGTCTCTGTGTGTGTAGTCAGCTTTAGTCTCTGTGTGTGTAGCCAGCTTTAGTCTCTGTGTGTGTAGCCAGCTGTAGTCTCTCTGTGTGTGTAGTCAGCTGTAGTCTGTGTGTGTGTAGTCAGCTTTAATCTCTGTGTGTGTGTAGTTAGCTTTAGTCTCTGTGTGTGTGTAGTTAGCTGTAGTCTCTGTGTGTGTGTAGTCAGCTGTAGTCTCTGTGTGTAGTCAGCTGTAGTCTCTGTGTGTAGTCAGCTGTAGTCTCTGTGTGTGTGTGTAGTCATCTTTAATCTGTGCGTAGTCAGTTTTAGTCTGTGTGTGTAGTCAGCTTTAGTCTCTGTGTGTGTAGTCAGCTGTAGTCTCTGTGTGTGTAGTCAGCTGTAGTCTCTGTGTGTGTAGTCAGCTGTAGTCTCTGTGTGTGTAGTCAGCTGTAGTCTCTGTGTGTGTAGTCAGCTGTAGTCTGTGTGTGTAGTCAGCTGTAGTCTGTGTGTGTAGTCAGCTGTAGTCTCTGTGTGTAGTCAGCTGTAGTCTCTGTGTGTAGTCAGTTTTAGTCTCTGTGTTTGTGTAGTCAGCTTTAGTCTGTCTGTGTGTAGTCAGTTTTAGAATCTCTGTGTGTGTGTAGTCAGCTGTAGTATCTGTGTGTGTAGTCAGTTTTAGGATCTCTGTGTGTGTGCAGTCAGATTTAGTCTCTGTGTGTAGTCAGCTTTAGTCTGTGTGTGTATAGTCAGCTTTAGTCTCTCTCTGTGTGTGTAGTCAGCTTTAGTCTGTGTGTGTATAGTCAGCTTTAGTCTCTCTGTGTGTGTGTAGTCAGCTGTAGTCTCTGTGTGTGTAGTCAGCTGTAGTCTCTGTGTGTCTGTAGTCAGCTGTAGTCTCTGTGTGTCTGTAGTCAGCTGTAGTCTCTCTGTGTGTGTAGTCAGCTGTAATCTCTGTGTGTGTAGTCAGTTTTAGTCTCTGTGTGTGTAGTCATCTGTAGTCTCTGTGTGTGTGTGTAGTCATCTGTAGTCTCTGTGTGTGTGTGTAGTCATCTGTAGTCTCTGTGGTTGTAGTCAGCTGTAGTCTCTGTGTAGTCAGCTGTAGTCTCTGTGAGTGTGTAGTCTGTGTGTGTGTAGTCAGCTTTAGTCTGTGTGTGTGTAGTCAGCTTTAGTCTCTGTGTGTGTAGTCAGCTTTAGTCTCTGTGTGTAGTCTGTTTTAGTCTGTGTGTGTAGTCAGCTTTAGTCTCTGTGTGTAGTCTGTTTTAGTCTGTGTGTGTAGTCAGCTTTAGTCTGTGTGTGTAGTCAGCTGTAGTCTCTGTGTGTGTGTAGTCAGCTGTAGTCTCTGTGTGTGTGTAGTCAGCTGTAGTCTCTGTGTGTGTGTAGTTAGCTGTAGTCTCTGTGTGTGTGTGTGTAGTCAGCTGTAGTCTCTGTGTGTCTGTAGTCAGCTGTAATCTCTGTGTGTGTAGTCAGTTTTAGTCTCTGTGTGTAGTCATCTGTAGTCTCTGTGTGTGTGTGTGTGTAGTCATCTGTAGTCTCTGTGGTTGTAGTCAGCTGTAGTCTCTGTGTAGTCAGCTGTAGTCTCTGTGTGTGTGTAGTCTGTGTGTGTGTTGTCAGCTTTAGTCTGTGTGTGTAGTCAGCTTTAGTCTCTCTGTGTGTGTAGTCAGCTTTAGTCTGTGTGTAGTCATCTTTAGTCTGTGTGTGTAGTCAGCTTTAGTCTCTGTGTGTGTAGTCAGCTGTAGTCTCTGTGTGTATAGTCAGCTGTATTCTGTGTGTGTAGTCAGCTGTAGTCTGTGTATGTAGTCAGTTTTAGTATCTCTGTGGGTGTAGTCAGCTTTAGTCTGTGTGTGTAGTCAGTTTGAGTATCTGTGTGAATGGTCAGCTTTAGTCTCTCTGTGTGTAGTCAGCTTTAGTCTCTGTGTGTAGTCAGCTTTAGTCTGTGTGTAGTCAGCTTTAGTCTGTGTGTGAAGTCAGTTTTAGTCTCTGTGTAGTCAGCTTTAGTCTGTGTGTGTAGTCAGCTTTAGTCTGTGTGTGTGTAGTCAGCTTTAGCCTCTCTGTGTGTAGTCACCTGTAGTCTCTGTCTGTGTAGTCAGCTGTAGTCTGTGTGTAGTCAGTTTTAGTCTCTGTGTGTAGTCAGCTGTAGTCTGTGTGTGTAGTCAGTTTTAGTCTATCTGTATAATCAGCTTTAGTCTCTCTGTGTGTAGTCAGCTTTAGTCTCTGTAGTCCGCTTTAGTCTGTGTTTGTGTAGTCAGCTTTAGTCTGTGTGTAGTCAGCTTTAGTTTCTCTGTGTGAGTAGTCAGCTGTAGTCTCTGTCTGTGTGTAGTCAGCTGTAGTCTCTGTGTAGTCAGCTGTAGTCTCTGTGTGTGTGTAGTCTGTGTGTGTAGTCAGCTTTAGTCTCTGTGTGTGTGTTGTCAGCTGTAGTCTGTGTGGTCAGCTGTAGTGTGTGTGGTCAGCTTTAGTCTGTGTGTGTAGTCAGCTGAAGTCTCTGTGTGTAGTCAGCTTTAGTTTCTCTCTGTGTGTAGTCAGCTTTAGTCTGTGTGTGTAGTCAGCTTTAGTCTGTGTGTGTGTAGTCAGCTTTAGTCTGTGTGTGTAGTCAGCTTTAGTCTGTGTGTGTAGTCAGCTTTAGTCTGTGTGTGTAGTCAGCTTTAGTCTGTGTGTGTGTAGTCAGCTTTAGTCTCTGTGTGTGTGTAGTCAGCTTTAGTCTCAGTGTAGTCAGCTTTAGTTTGTGTGTGTGTAGTCAGCTTTAGTCTCTGTGTGTGTAGTCAGCTGTAGTCTCTGTGTAGTCAGCTTTAGTCTCTGTGTGTGTAGTCCGCTGTAGTCTCTGTGTGTGTAGTCCGCTTTAGTCTCTGTGTGTGTAGTCCGCTTTAGTCTCTGTGTGTGTGGTCAGCTCTAGTCTGTGTGTGTGTGGTCAGCTTTAGTCTCTGTGTGTGTGGTCAGCTGTAGTGTGTGTGGTCAGCTATAGTCTGTGTGTGTAGTCAGCTTTAGTCCCTCTGTGTGTAGTCAGCTTTAGTCTCTGTGTGTGTGTAGTCAGCTGTAGTCTCTGTGTGTGTAGTCAGCTGTAGTCTCTGTGTGTAGTCAGCTGTAGTCTCTGTCTGTGTAGTCAGTTTTAGTCTCTGTGTAGTCAGCTGTAGTCTGTGTGTGTAGTCAGTTTTAGTCTCTCTGTGTGTAGTCAGCTTTAGTCTCTGTGTGTAGTCAGCTTTAGTCTCTGTGTGTAGTCAGCTGTAGTCTGTGTGGTCAGCTGAAGTCTCTGTAGTCAGCTTTAGTTTCTCTCTGTGTGTAGTCAGCTTTAGTCTGTGTGTGTAGTCAGCTTTAGTCTGTGTGTGTGTAGTCAGCTTTAGTCTGTGTGTGTAGTCAGCTTTAGTCTGTGTGTGTGTAGTCAGCTTTAGTGTCTGTGTAGTCAGCTTTAGTCTCTGTGTGTGTAGTCCGCTGTAGTCTCTGTGTGTAGTCAGCTGTAGTCAGTGTGTGTGTGGTCAGCTGTAGTCTCTGTGTAGTCAGCTGTAGTCTCTGTGTGTGTGTAGTCAGCTGTAGTCTGTGTGTGTGTAGTCAGTTTTAGTGTCTCTGTGTGTAGTCAGCTTTAGTCTCTCTATGTGTAGTCAGCTTTAGTTTGTGTGTGTGTAGTCAGCTGTAGTCTCTGTGTGTAGTCAGCTGTAGTCTCTGTGTGTAGTCAGCTTTAGTCTCTGTGTGTAGTCAGCTTTAGTCTCTGTGTGTAGTCAGCTTTAGTCTCTCTATGTGTAGTCAGCTTTAGTCTCAGTGTAGTCAGCTTTAGTTTGTGTGTGTGTAGTCAGCTTTAGTCTCTGTGTGTGTAGTCAGCTGTAGTCTCTGTGTAGTCAGCTGTAGTCTCTGTGTGTGTAGTCAGTTTTAGTCTCTGTGTAGTCTGCTTTAGTCTCTGTGTAGTCAGCTGTAGTCTCTGTGTAGTCAGCTGTAGTCTCTGTGTGTAGTCAGTTTTAGTCTGTGTGTGTAGTCAGCTGTAGTCTGTGTAGTCAGCTGTAGTCTCTGTGTGTGTGTGTAGTCAGCTGTAATCTCTGTGTGTGTATTCTTTTTTAGTCGCTGTGTGTGTAGTCATCTGTAGTCTCTGTGTGTGTGTGTGTGTAGTCGTCTGTAGTCTCTGTGTGTGTAGTCAGCTGTAGTCTCTGTGTGTAGTCAGTTTTAGTCTCTGTGGTTGTAGTCAGCTTTAGTCTCTCTGTGTGTGTAGTCAGCTTTAGTCTCTCTGTGTGTAGTCAGTTTTAGTCTGTGTGTTTACTCAGCTTTAGTCTCTGTGTGTAGTCTGTTTTAGTCTGTGTGTGTAGTCAGCTTTAGTCTGTGTGTGTGTAGTCAGCTGTAGTCTCTGTGTGTGTAGTCAGCTGTAGTCTCTCTGTGTGTGTAGTCAGCTGTAGTCTCTGTGTGTGTGTAGTCAGCTGTAGTCTCTCTGTGTGTGTAGTCAGCTGTAGTCTCTGTGTGTGTAGTCAGTTTTAGTCTCTGTGTGTGTAGTCATCTGTAGTCTCTGTGTTTGTGTGTAGTCATCTGTAGTCTCTGTGTGTGTGTAGTCGGCTGTAGTCTCTGTGTGTAGTCAGTTTTAGTCTCTGTGGTTGTAGTCAGCTGTAGTCTCTGTGTAGTCAGCTGTAGTCTCTGTGTGTGTGTAGTCTGTGTGTGTGTAGTCAGCTTTAGTCTCTGTGTGTGTGTAGTCAGCTTTAGTCTCTCTGTGTGTGTAGTCAGCTTTAGTCTCTCTGTGTGTGTAGTCAGCTTTAGTCTCTCTGTGTGTGTAGTCAGCTTTAGTCTCTCTGTGTGTAGTCAGTTTTAGTCTGTGTGTTTACTCAGCTTTAGTCTCTGTGTGTAGTCTGTTTTAGTCTGTGTGTGTAGTCAGCTTTAGTCTGTGTGTGTGTAGTCAGCTGTAGTCTCTGTGTCTGTAGTCAGCTGTAGTCTCTGTGTGTGTGTAGTCAGCTGTAGTCTCTGTGTGTGTAGTCAGCTGTAGTCTCTGTGTGTGTGTAGTCAGCTGTAGTCTCTGTGTGTGTGTAGTCAGCTGTAGTCTCTGTGTGTCTGTAGTCAGCTGTAGTCTCTGTGTGTGTGTAGTCAGCTGTAATCTCTGTGTGTGTGTAGTCAGTTGTAATCTCTGTGTGTGTAGTCATCTGTAGTCTCTGTGTGTGTGTGTAGTCATCTGTTGTCTCTGTGTGTGTAGTCAGCTGTAGTCTCTGTGTAGTCAGTTTTAGTCTCTGTGGTTGTAGTCAGCTGTAGTCTCTCTGTGTGTAGTCAGCTTTAGTCGGTGTGTAGTCAGCTTTAGTCTGTGTGTGTGTAGTCAGCTGTAGTCTCTGTGTGTGTGTAGTCTGTGTGTGTGTAGTCAGCTTTAGTCTCTCTGTGTGTGTAGTCAGCTTTAGTCTCTCTGTGTGTGTAGTCAGCTGTAATCTCTGTGTGTGTGTAGTCAGCTGTAGTCTCTGTGTGTATAATCAGCTGTATTCTGTGTGTGTAGTCAGCTGTAGTCTGTGTGTGTAGTCAGTTTTAGTATCTCTGTGTGTGTAGTCAGCTTTAGTCTGTGTGTGTAGTCAGTTTTAGTCTGTGTAGTCAGCTTTAGTCTCTGTGTGTGTGTGTGTGTGTGTGGTCAGCTTTAGTGTGTGTGTAGTCAGTTTTAGTCTCTATATGTGTGTGTGGTCAGCTTTAGTCTGTGTGTGTAGTCAGTTTGAGTATCTGTGTGAATGGTCAGCTTTAGTCTCTCTGTGTGTAGTCAGTTTTAGTCTGTGTGTAGTCAGTTTTAGTCTCTGTGTGTAGTCAGCTGTAGTCTCTGTGTGTAGTCAGCTTTAGTCTGTGTGTAGTCAGTTTTAGTATCTCTGTGTGTAGTTGTCAGCTTTAGTTTCTCTGTGTGTGTAGTCAGCTGTAGTCTCTGTCTGTGTGTAGTCAGCTGTAGTCTCTGTGTAATTAGTTTTAGTCTCAGTGTGTAGTCAGCTTTAGTCTCTGTGTGTGTAGTCAGCTTTAGTCTGTGTGTAGTCAGCTTTAGTCTGTGTGTGTGTAGTCAGCTTTAGTCTCTGTGTGTGTAGTCAGCTTTAGTCTGTGTGTGTAGTCAGCTTTAGTCTGTGTGTGTGTAGTCAGCTTTAGTCTCTGTGTGTGTAGTCAGCTGTAGTCTCTGTGTGTAGTCAGCTGTAGTCTCTCTATGTGTAGTCAGCTTTAGTCTCTGTGTAGTCAGCTTTAGTTTGTGTTTGTGTAGTCAGCTTTAGTCTCTGTGTAGTCAGCTGTAGTCTCTGTGTGTGTAGTCAGTTTTAGTCTCTGTGTAGTCTGCTTTAGTCTCTGTGTAGACAGCTGTAGTCTCTGTGTGTAGTCAGTTTTAGTCTCTGTGTGTGTAGTCAGCTGTAGTCTCTCTGTGTGTGTGTAGTCAGCTGTAGTCTGTGTAGTCAGCTGTAGTCTGTGTGTGTGTAGTCAGCTGTAGTCTGTGTGTGTAGTCAGTTTTAGTCTCTCTATGTGTAGTCAGCTTCAGTCTCTGTGTAGTCCGCTTTAGTCTCTCTGTGTGTAGTCAGCTGTAGTCTCTGTGTGTAGTCAGTTTTAGTCTGTGTGTTTACTCAGCTTTAGTCTCTTTGTGTGTAGTCTGTTTTAGTCTGTGTGTAGTCAGCTTTAGTCTGTGTGTGTGTACTCAGCTGTAGTCTCTCTGTGTGTGTAGTCAGCTGTAGTCTCTGTGTGTCTGTAGTCAGCTGTAGTCTCTGTGTGTGTGTAGTCAGCTGTAATCTCTGTGTGTAGTCAGTTTTTGTCTCTGTGTGTGTAGTCAGCTGTAGTCTCTGTGTGTGTGTGTAGTCATCTGTAGTCTCTGTGTGTAGTCAGCTGTAGTCTCTGTGTGTAGTCAGTTTTAGTCTCTGTGGTTGTAGTCAGCTGTAGTCTGTGGTTGTAGTCAGCTGTAGTCTCTGTGTGTGTGTGTGTGTGTGTGTGTGTGTGTGTAGTCAGCTTTAGTCTCTGTGTGTGTAGTAGCTGTAGTCTCTCTGTGTGTGTAGTCAGTTTTAGTCTCTGTGTAGTTAGCTGTAGTCTGTGAGTGTGTGTAGTCAGCATTAGTCTCTCTGTATGTGTGTGTAGTCAGCTTTAGTCTCTGTGTAGTCCGCTTTTTTCTCTGTGTGTGTGTAGTCAGCTTTAGTCTCTCTGTGTGTAGTCAGCTGTAGTCTCTGTGTGTAGTCAGTTTTAGTCTGTGTGTTTCTTCAGCTTTAGTCTGTGTGTGTAGTCAGCTTTAGTCTGTGTGTGTAGTCAGCTTTAATCTCTGTGTGTGTAGTCTGTTTTAGTCTGTGTGTGTAGTCAGCTTTAGTCTGTTTGTGTGTAGTCAGCTGTAGTCTCTCTGTGTGTGTAGTCAGCTGTAGTCTCTGTGTGGTCAGCTGTAGTCTCTCTGTGTGTGTGTAGTCAGCTGTAGTCTGTGTGTGTGTAGTCAATTTTAGTCTCTCTATGTGTAGTCAGCTTCAGTCTCTGTGTAGTCCGCTTTAGTCTCTGTGTGTAGTCAAGTTTTAGTATCTCTGTGTGTAGTCATCAGCTTTAGTCTGTGTGTGTGTAGTCAGCTGTAGTCTCTGTGTGTGTGTAGTCAGCTTTAGTCTCTCTGTGTGTGTAGTCAGCTTTAGTCTCTCTGTGTGTGTAGTCAGCTTTAGTCTCTCTGTGTGTAGTCAAGTTTTAGTATCTGTGTGTAGTCGTCAGCTTTAGTCTGTGTGTGTGTGTAGTCAGCGGTAGTCTCTGTGTGTAGTCAGCTTTACTCTGTGTGTAGTCAGCTTTAGTCTATGTGTAGTCAGCTGTAGTCTGTGTGTGTAGTCAGCTGTAGTCTGTGTGTAGTCAGTTTTAGTCTCTGTGGTTGAAGTCAGCTTTAGTCTCTCTGTGTGTGTAGTAGCTGTAGTCTCTCTGTGCGTGTAGTCAGCTTTAGTCTGTGTGTGTAGTCAGTTTTAGTCTCTGTGTGTGTAGTTAGCTTTAGGCTGTGAGTGTGTGTAGTCAGCATTAGTCTCTCTGTCTGTGTGTGTAGTCAGTTGTAGTCTGTGTAGTCAGCTTTAGTCTCTGTGTGTATAGTCCGCTTTAGTCTCTCTGTGTGTGTGTGTGTAGTCAGGTTTAGTCTCTGTGTGTAGTCAGCTGTAGTGTCTGTGTGTGTAGTCAGCTGTAGTCTCTGTGTGTTGTCAGTTTTAGTCTCTCTGTGTGTGTAGTCAGCTGTAGTCTCTGTGTGTGTTTAGTCAGCTTTCGTCTCTGTGTGTAGTCAGCTGTAGTCTGTGTGTAGTCAACTTTAGTCTCTGTGTGTGTAGTCAGTTTTAGTATCTCTGTGTGTGTAGTAGTCATCTTTAGTCTGTGTGTGTGTTTCTAGTCAGTTTTAGTCTGTGTGTGTAGTCAGCTGTAGTCTGTGTGTGTGTAGTCCGCTTTAGTCTCTCTGTGTGTGTAGTCCGCTTTAGTCTCTGTGTGTGTGTAGTTAGCTTTAGTCTCTGTGTGTGTGTAGTTAGCTGTAGTCTCTGTCTGTGTAGTCAGCTGTAGTCTCTGTGTGTGTGTAGTCAGCTGTAGTCTCTGTGTGTGTGTAGTCAGCTGTAGTCTGTGTGTAGTCAGCTTTAGTCTCTGTGTGTAGTCAGCTGTAGTCTCTGTGTGTGTAGAGAGCTGTAGTCTCTGTGTGTAGTCAGCTGTAGTCTCTGTGTGTAGTCAGCTGTAGTCTCTGTGTGTGTGTGTAGTCAGCTTTAGTCTCTGTGTAGTCAGTTTTAGTCTGTGCGTTGTCAGTTTTAATCTGTGTGTGTAGTCAGCTTTAGTCTCTCTGAGTGTAGTCAGCTGTAGTCTCTGCGTGTGTAGTCAGCTGTAGTCTCTGTGTGTGTAGTTAGCTGTAGTTTCTGTGTGTGTAGTCAGCTGTAGTCTCTGTGTGTGTAGTCAGCTGTAGTCTGTGTGTGTAGTCAGCTGTAGTCTGTGTGTGTAGTCAGCTGTAGTCTCTGTGTGTAGTCAGTTTTAGTCTCTGTGTTTGTGTAGTCAGCTTTAGTCTGTCTGTGTGTAGTCAGTTTTAGAATCTCTGTGTGTGTTTAGTCAGCTGTACTCTCTGTGTGTGTAGTCAGTTTTAGAATCTCTGTGTGTGTAGTCAGATTTAGTCTCTGTGTGTATAGTCAGCTTTAGTCTCTCTCTGTGTGTGTGTAGTCAGCTTTAGTCTGTGTGTGTATAGTCAGCTTTAGTCTCTGTGTGTGTGTAGTCAGCTGTAGTCTCTGTGTGTGTTTAGTCAGCTTTCGTCTCTGTGTGTAGTCAGCTGTAGTCTGTGTGTAGTCAACTTTAGTCTCTGTGTGTGTAGTCAGTTTTAGTATCTCTGTGTGTGTAGTAGTCAACTTTAGTCTCTGTGTGTGTAGTCAGTTTTAGTATCTCTGTGTGTGTGTAGTCATCTGTAGTCTCTGTGTGTGTGTGTAGTCATCTGTAGTCTCTGTGTTTGTGTAGTCGGCTGTAGTCTCTGTGTGTAGTCAGTTTTAGTCTCTGTGGTTGTAGTCAGCTGTAGTCTCTGTGTAGTCAGCTGTAGTCTCTGTGTGTGTGTAGTCTGTGTGTGTTTACTCAGCTTTAGTCTCTGTGTGTAGTCTGTTTTAGTCTGTGTGTGTAGTCAGCTTTAGTCTGTGTGTGTGTAGTCAGCTGTAGTCTCTGTGTGTGTAGTCAGCTGTAGTCTCTGTGTGTGTGTAGTCAGCTGTAGTCTCTGTGTGTGTGTAGTCAGCTGTAGTCTCTGTGTGTGTGTAGTCAGCTGTAGTCTCTGTGTGTGTGTAGTCAGCTGTAGTCTCTGTGTGTGTGTAGTCAGCTTTAGTCTCTCTGTGTGTGTAGTCAGCTTTAGTCTCTCTGTGTGTGTAGTCAGCTTTAGTCTCTCTGTGTGTAGTCAGTTTTAGTCTGTGTGTTTACTCAGCTTTAGTCTCTGTGTGTAGTCTGTTTTAGTCTGTGTGTGTAGTCAGCTTTAGTCTGTGTGTGTGTAGTCAGCTGTAGTCTCTGTGTGTGTAGTCAGCTGTAGTCTCTGTGTGTGTGTAGTCAGCTGTAGTCTCTGTGTGTGTGTAGTCAGCTGTAGTCTCTGTGTGTCTGTAGTCAGCTGTAGTCTCTGTGTGTGTGTAGTCAGCTGTAATCTCTGTGTGTGTAGTCAGTTGTAATCTCTGTGTGTGTAGTCATCTGTAGTCTCTGTGTGTGTGTGTAGTCATCTGTTGTCTCTGTGTGTGTAGTCAGCTGTAGTCTCTGTGTGTAGTCAGTTTTAGTCTCTGTGGTTGTAGTCAGCTGTAGTCTCTCTGTGTGTAGTCAGCTTTAGTCGGTGTGTAGTCAGCTTTAGTCTGTGTGTGTGTAGTCAGCTGTAGTCTCTGTGTGTGTGTAGTCTGTGTGTGTGTAGTCAGCTTTAGTCTCTCTGTGTGTGTAGTCAGCTTTAGTCTCTCTGTGTGTGTAGTCAGCTGTAATCTCTGTGTGTGTAGTCAGCTGTAGTCTCTGTGTGTATAATCAGCTGTATTCTGTGTGTGTAGTCAGCTGTAGTCTGTGTGTGTAGTCAGTTTTAGTATCTCTGTGTGTCTAGTCAGCTTTAGTCTGTGTGTGTAGTCAGTTTTAGTCTGTGTAGTCAGCTTTAGTCTCTGTGTGTGTGTGTGTGGTCAGCTTTAGTGTGTGTGTAGTCAGTTTTAGTCTCTATATGTGTGTGTGGTCAGCTTTAGTCTGTGTGTGTAGTCAGTTTGAGTATCTGTGTGAATGGTCAGCTTTAGTCTCTCTGTGTGTAGTCAGTTTTAGTCTGTGTGTAGTCAGTTTTAGTCTCTGTGTGTAGTCAGCTGTAGTCTCTGTGTGTAGTCAGCTTTAGTCTGTGTGTAGTCAGTTTTAGTATATCTGTGTGTAGTTGTCAGCTTTAGTTTCTCTGTGTGTGTAGTCAGCTGTAGTCTCTGTCTGTGTGTAGTCAGCTGTAGTCTCTGTGTAATTAGTTTTAGTCTCAGTGTGTAGTCAGCTTTAGTCTGTGTGTAGTCAGCTTTAGTCTGTGTGTGTGTAGTCAGCTTTAGTCTCTGTGTGTGTAGTCAGCTTTAGTCTGTGTGTGTAGTCAGCTTTAGTCTGTGTGTGTGTAGTCAGCTTTAGTCTCTCTGTGTGTAGTCAGCTTTAGTCTCTGTGTGTGTAGTCATCTGTAGTCTGTGTGGTCAGCTTTAGTCTGTGTGTGTAGTCAGCTGTAGTCTCTGTGTGTAGTCAGCTTTAGTTTCTCTCTGTGTGTAGTCAGCTTTAGTCTGTGTGTGTAGTCAGCTTTAGTTTGTGTGTGTGTAGTCAGCTTTAGTCTGTGTGTGTAGTCAGCTTTAGTCTCTGTGTAGTCAGCTTTAGTCTCTGTGTGTGTAGTCCGCTGTAGTCTCTGTGTGTGTAGTCCGCTTTAGTCTCTCTGTGTGTAGTCAGCTTTAGTCTGTGTGTGTGTGGTCAGCTTTAGTCTCTGTGTGTGTGGTCAGCTGTAGTGTGTGTGGTCAGCTGTAGTCTGTGTGTGTAGTCAGCTTTAGTCCCTCTGTGTGTGTGTAGTGAGCTGTAGTCTCTGTGTGTGTGTAGTCAGCTGTAGTCTCTGTCTGTGTAGTCAGTTTTAGTCTCTGTGTGTAGTCAGCTGTAGTCTGTGTGTGTAGTCAGTTTTAGTCTCTGTGTGTAGTCAGCTTTAGTCTCTCTGTGTGTAGTCAGCTTTAGTCTCTGTGTGTAGTCAGCTGTAGTCTGTGTGGTCAGCTGTAGTGTGTGTGGTCAGCTGTAGTCTGTGTGTGTAGTCAGCTTTAGTCTGTGTGTGTAGTCAGCTTTAGTCTGTGTGTGTAGTCAGCTTTAGTCTGTGTGTGTAGTCAGCTTTAGTCTGTGTGTGTGTAGTCAGCTTTAGTCTGTGTGTGTAGTCAGCTTTAGTCTGTGTATGTAGTCAACTTTAGTCTCTGTGTAGTCAGCTTTAGTCTCTGTGTGTGTAGTCCGCTGTAGTCTGTGTGTGTGTAGTCAGCTGTAGTCTCTGTGTAGTCAGCTGTATTCTCTGTGTGGTCAGCTTTAGTTTGTGTGTGTGTAGTCAGCTGTAGTCTGTGTGTGTAGTCAGCTGTAGTCTCTGTGTGTAGTCAGCTGTAGTCTCTCTATGTGTAGTCAGCTTTAGTCTCAGTGTAGTCAGCTTTAGTTTCTGTGTGTGTAGTCAGCTTTAGTCTCTGTGTGTGTAGTCAGCTGTAGTCTCTGTGTAGTCAGCTGTAGTCTCTGTGTGTGTAGTCAGTTTTAGTCTCTGTGTAGTCTGCTTTAGTCTCTGTGTAGTCAGCTGTAGTCTCTGTGTAGTCAGCTGTAGTCTCTGTGTGTAGTCAGCTGTAGTCTCTCTATGTGTAGTCAGCTTTAGTCTCTGTGTAGTCAGCTTTAGTCTCTGTGTGTGTAGTCAGTTTTAGTCTCTGTGTAGTCTGCTTTAGTCTCTGTGTAGTCAGCTGTAGTCTCTGTGTAGTCAGCTGTAGTCTCTGTGTGTAGTCAGTTTTAGTCTGTGTGTAGTCAGCTGTAGTCTCTGTGTAGTCAGCTGTAGTCTCTGTGTGTAGTCAGTTTTAGTCTGTGTGTAGTCAGCTGTAGTCTGTGTAGTCAGCTGTAGTCTCTGTGTGTATGTGTAGTCAGCTGTAGTCTCTGTGTAGTCCGCTTTAGTCTCTGTGTGTGTGTAGTCAGCTTTAGTCTCTCTGTGTGTAGTCAGTTTTAGTCTGTGTGTTTACTCAGCTTTAGTCTCTGTGTGTGTAGTCAGCTTTAGTCTGTGTGTGTGTAGTCAGCTCTAGTCTCTCTGTGTGTGTAGTCAGCTGTAGTCTCTCTGTGTGTGTAGTCAGTTGTAGTCTCTGTGTGTGTGTAGTCAGCTGTAGTCTCTGTGTGTGTGTAGTCAGCTGTAGTCTCTGTGTGTGTGCAGTCAGCTGTAGTCTCTGTGTGTCTGTAGTCAGCTGTAGTCTCTGTGTGTGTAGTCAGCTGTAATCTCTGTGTGTGTAGTCAGTTTTAGTCTCTCTGTGTGTGTAGTCAGCTTTAGTCTGTGTGTAGTAAGCTTTAGTCTCTGTGTGTGCAGTCAGCTTTAGTCTCTGTGTAGTCAGCTGTAGTCTCTGTGTGTATTGTCAGCTGTAGTCTGTGTGTGTAGTCAGCTTTAGTCTCTGTGTGTAGTCAGCTGTAGTCTCTCTATGTGTAGTCAGCTTTAGTCTCTGTGTAGTCAGCTTTAGTCTCTGTGTGTGTAGTCAGTTTTAGTCTCTGTGTAGTCTGCTTTAGTCTCTGTGTAGTCAGCTGTAGTCTCTGTGTAGTCAGCTGTAGTCTCTGTGTAGTCAGCTGTAGTCTCTGTGTGTAGTCAGTTTTAGTCTGTGTGTAGTCAGCTGTAGTCTGTGTAGTCAGCTGTAGTCTCTGTGTGTATGTGTAGTCAGCTGTAGTCTCTGTGTAGTCCGCTTTAGTCTCTGTGTGTGTGTAGTCAGCTTTAGTCTCTCTGTGTGTAGTCAGTTTTAGTCTGTGTGTTTACTCAGCTTTAGTCTCTGTGTGTATAGTCAGCATTAGTCTGTTTGTGTAGTCAGTTTTAGTATCTCTGTGTGTATAGTCAGCTTTAGTCTGTGTGTGTAGTCAGTTTTAGTCTCTGTGTAGTCAGCTGTGTAGTCTGTGTGTGTGGTCAGCTTTAGTGTGTGTGTGTAGTCAGTTTTAGTCTCTATATGTGTGTGTAGTCAGCTGTAGTCTGTGTGTGTAGTCAGTTTGAGTATCTGTGTGAATGGTCAGCTTTAGTCTCTGTGTGTAGTCAGTTTTAGTCTCTGTGTGTGTAGTCAGCTTTAGTCTCTGTGTGTAGTCAGCATTAGTCTGTGTGTAGTCAGCTTTAGTCTGTGTGTGTGTAGTCAGCTTTAGTCTGTGTGTGTGTAGTCAGCTGTAGTCTCTGTGTGTTGTCAGTTTTAGTCTCTGTGTGTAGTCAGCTGTAGTCTGTGTGTGTAGTCAGCTTTAGTCTCTGTAGTCCGCTTTAGTCTGTGTGTGTGTGTGTGGTCAGCTGTAGTCTCTGTGTGTAGTCAGCTTTAGTCTGTGTGTAGTCAGTTTTAGTTTCTCTGTGTGTAGTTGTCAGCTTTAGTTTCTCTGTGTTTGTAGTCAGCTATAGTCTCTGTCTGTGTGTAGTCAGCTGTAGTCTCTGTGTAATCAGTTTTAGTCTCAGTGTGTAGTCAGCTGTAGTCTGTGTGTGTAGTCAGTTTTAGTCTGTGTGTAGTCAGCTTTAGTCTCTCTGTGTGTAGTCAGCTTTAGTCTCTCTGTGTGTAGTCAGCTTTAGTCTCTGTGTGTAGTCAGCTGTAGTCTGTGTGGTCAGCTGTAGTGTGTGTGGTCAGCTTTAGTCTGTGAGTGTAGTCAGCTGTAGTCTCTGTGTGTAGTCAGCTTTAGTTTCTCTCTGTGTGTAGTCAGCTTTAGTCTGTGTGTGTAGTCAGCTTTAGTCTGTGTGTGTGTAGTCAGTTTTAGTCTGTGTGTAGTCAGCTGTAGTCTGTGTAGTCAGCTGTAGTCTCTCTGTGTGTGTGTAGTCAGCTGTACTCTGTGTGTGTGTAGTCAGTTTTAGTCTCTCTATGTGTAGTCAGCTTCAGTCTCTGTGTAGTCCGCTTTAGTCTCTGTGTGTGTAGTCAGCTTTAGTCTCTCTGTGTGTAGTCAGCTGTAGTCTCTGTGTGTAGTCAGTTTTAGTCTGTGTGTTTACTCAGCTTTAGTCTCTGTGTGTGTAGTCTGTTTTAGTCTGTGTGTAGTCAGCTTTAGTCTGTGTGTGTGTAGTCAGCTGTAGTCTCTGTGTGTGTGTAGTCAGCTGTAGTCTCTGTGTGTCTGTAGTCAGCTGTAGTCTCTGTGTGTCTGTAGTCAGCTGTAGTCTCTGTGTGTGTGTGTAGTCATCTGTAGTCTCTGTGTGTGTAGTCAGCTTTAGTCTGTGTGTGTGTGGTCAGCTGTAGTCTCTGTGTAGTCAGCTGTAGTCTCTGTGTAGTCAGCTGTAGTCTCTGTGGTTGTAGTCAGCTTTAGTCTGTGTGTGTAGTCAGCTTTAGTCTGTTTGTGTGTAGTCAGCTGTAGTTTCTCTGTGTGTGTAGTCAGCTGTAGTCTCTGTGTAGTCAGCTTTAGTCTCTGTGTAGTCAGCTGTAGTCTGTGTAGTCAGCTGTAGTCCGTGTGTGTGTAGTCAGCTGTAGTCTGTGTGTGTGTAGTCAGCTGTAGTCTGTGTGTGTGTAGTCAGTTTTAGTCTCTCTATGTGTAGTCAGCTTCAGTCTCTGTGTAGTCCGCTTTAGTCTCTGTGTGTAGTCAGCTGTAGTCTGTGTGTGTAGTCAGTTTTAGTCTCTGTGTGTAGTCAGCTTTAGTATCTCTGTGTGTAGTCATCAGCTTTAGTCTGTGTGTGTGTAGTCAGCTGTAGTCTCTGTGTGTGTGTAGTCAGCTTTAGTCTCTCTGTGTGTGTAGTCAGCTTTAGTCTCTCTGTGTGAGGTCAGCTGTAGTCTCTCTGTGTGTGTAGTCAGCTGTAGTCTCTGTGTGTAGTCAGCTGTAGTCTCTGTGTGTGTGTGTAGTCAGCTTTAGTCTCTGTGTAGTCAGTTTTAGTCTGTGTGTAGTCAGCTTTAGTCTCTGTGTGTAGTCAGCTTTAGTCTCTGTGTGTGTGTAGTCCACTTTAGTCTGTGTGTGTGTAGTCAGCTGTAGTCTCTGTGTGTGTGTAGTCAGCTGTAGTCTCTGTGTGTGTGTAGTCAGCTTTAGTCTCTCTGTGTGTGTAGTCAGCTTTAGTCTCTCTGTGTGAGGTCAGCTTTAGTCTCTCTGTGTGTAGTCAAGTTTTAGTATCTGTGTGTAGTCGTCAGCTTTAGTCTGTGTGTGTGTGTAGTCAGCGGTAGTCTCTGTGTGTAGTCAGCTTTAGTCTGTGTGTAGTCAGCTTTAGTCTCTGTGTAGTCAGCTTTAGTTTCTCTCTGTGTGTAGTCAGCTTTAGTCTGTGTGTGTGTGTAGTCAGCTGTAGTCTCTCTGTGTGTGTAGTCAGCTTTAGTCTCTGTGTGTGTGTAGTCAGCTTTAGTCTCTGTGTGTGTGTAGTCAGCTTTAGTCTCTGTGTGTGTAGTCAGTTTTAGTCTCTGTGTGTGTAGTTAGCTTTAGTCTGTGAGTGTGTGAAGTCAGCATTAGTCTCTCTGTATGTGTGTGTAGTCAGTTGTAGTCTGTGTAGTCAGCTTTAGTCTCTGTGTGTATAGTCCGCTTTAGTCTCTCTGTGTGTGTGTGTGTGTAGTCAGGTTTAGTCTGTGTGTGTAGTCAGTTTTAGTCTCTGTGTGTGTGTAGTCAGTTTTAGTCTCTGTGTGTGTGTAGTCAGCTGTAGTCTCTGTGTGTGTTTAGTCAGCTTTCGTCTCTGTGTGTAGTCAGCTGTAGTCTGTGTGTAGTCAACTTTAGTCTCTGTGTGTGTAGTCAGCTTTTGTCTCTGTGTGTAGTCAGTTTTAGTATCTCTGTGTGTGTAGTAGTCATCTTTAGTCTGTGTGTGTGTTTCTAGTCAGTTTTAGTCTGTGTGTGTAGTCCGCTTTAGTCTCTGTGTGTGTGTAGTTAGCTTTAGTCTCTGTGTGTGTGTAGTTAGCTGTAGTCTCTGTGTGTGTGTAGTCAGCTGTAGTCTCTGTGTGTGTGTAGTCAGCTGTAGTCTGTGTGTAGTCAGCTTTAGTCTCTGTGTGTAGTCAGCTGTAGTCTCTGTGTGTGTAGAGAGCTGTAGTCTCTGTGTGTAGTCAGCTTTAGTCTCTGTGTAGTCAGTTTTAGTCTGTGCATAGTCAGTTTTAGTCTGTGTGTGTGTAGTCAGCTTTAGTCTCTCTGTGTGTAGTCAGCTGTAGTCTCTGCGTGTGTACTCAGCTGTAGTCTCTGTGTGTGTAGTTAGCTGTAGTCTCTGTGTGTGTAGTCAGCTGTAGTCTCTGTGTGTGTAGTCAGCTGTAGTCTGTGTGTGTAGTCAGCTCTAGTCTGTGTGTGTAGTCAGCTGTAGTCTGTGTGTGTAGTCAGCTGTAGTCTGTGTGTGTAGTCAACTGTAGTCTCTGTGTGTAGTCAGTTTTAGTCTGTCTGTGTGTAGTCAGTTTTAGAATCTCTTTGTGTGTGTAGTCAGCTGTAGTCTCTGTGTGTGTAGTCAGTTTTAGGATCTCTGTGTGTGTAGTCCGCTTTAGTCTCTGTGTGTGTGTAGTTAGCTGTAGTCTCTGTGTGTGTGTAGTCAGCTGTAGTCTCTGTGTGTGTGTAGTCAGCTGTAGTCTGTGTGTAGTCAGCTTTAGTCTCTGTGTGTAGTCAGCTGTAGTCTCTGTGTGTGTAGAGAGCTGTAGTCTCTGTGTGTAGTCAGCTTTAGTCTCTGTGTAGTCAGTTTTAGTCTGTGCGTAGTCAGTTTTAGTCTGTGTGTGTGTAGTCAGCTTTAGTCTCTCTGTGTGTAGTCAGCTGTAGTCTCTGCGTGTGTACTCAGCTGTAGTCTCTGTGTGTGTAGTTAGCTGTAGTCTCTGTGTGTGTAGTCAGCTGTAGTCTCTGTGTGTGTTGTCAGCTGTAGTCTGTGTGTGTAGTCAGCTGTAGTCTGTGTGTGTAGTCAGCTGTAGTCTGTGTGTGTAGTCAGCTGTAGTCTCTGTGTGTAGTCAGTTTTAGTCTCTGTTTGTGTAGTCAGCTTTAGTCTGTCTGTGTGTAGTCAGTTTTAGAATCTCTGTGTGTGTGTAGTCAGCTGTAGTCTCTGTGTGTGTAGTCAGTTTTAGGATCTCTGTGTGTGTAGTCCGCTTTAGTCTCTGTGTGTGTGTAGTTAGCTTTAGTCTCTGTGTGTAGTCAGCTTTAGTCTGTGTGTGTATAGTCAGCTTTAGTCTCTCTCTCTGTGTATGTAGTCAGCTTTAGTCTGTGTGTGTATAGTCAGCTTTAGTCTCTGTGTGTGTGTGTAGTTAGCTTTAGTCTCTGTGTGTGTAGTCAGCTTTAGTCTCTGTGTGTGTGTAGTCCACTTTAGTCTCTGTGTGTGTAGTCAGCTGTAGTCTCTGTGTGTGTGTAGTTAGCTTTAGTCTGTGTGTGTGTAGTTAGCTGTAGTCTGTGTGTGTGTAGTCAGCTATAGTCTCTGTGTGTGTGTGTAGTCAGCTGTAGTCTGTGTGTATTCAGCTTTAGTCTCTGTGTATAGTCAGCTTTAGTCTCTCTCTCTGTGTATGTAGTCAGCTTTAGTCTGTGTGTGTGTAGTCAGCTGTAGTCTCTGTGTGTGTAGTCAGCTTTAGTCTCTGTGTGTAGTCAGCTGTAGACTCTGTGTGTGTGTGTAGTCTGCTTTAGTCTGTGTGTAGTCAGTTTTAGTCTGTGCGTAGTCAGTTTTAGTCTGTGTGTGTGTAGTCAGCTTTAGTCTGTGTGTGTGTAGTCAGCTCTAGTCTCTGCGTGTGTACTCAGCTGTAGTCTCTGTGTGTGTAGTTAGCTGTAGTCTCTGTGTGTGTAGTCAGCTGTAGTCTGTGTGTGTGTAGTCAGTTTTAGGATCTGTGTGTGTGTGTAGTCAGATTTAGTCTCTGTGTGTAGTCAGCTTTAGTCTGTGTGTGTATAGTCAGCTTTAGTCTCTCTGTGTGTGTGTAGTCAGCTGTAGTCTCTGTGTGTGTAGTCCACTTTAGTCTCTGTGTGTGTAGCCAGCTGTAGTCAGCTGTAGTCTGTGTGTGTGTAGTCAGCTTTAGTCTCTGTGTGTGTGTAGTTAGCTTTAGTCTCTGTGTGTGTGTAGTTAGCTGTAGTCTATGTGTGTGTGTAGTCAGCTGTAGTCTGTGTGTGTGTGTAGTCAGCTTTAGTCTCTGTGTGTAGTCAGCTGTAGTCTCTGTGTGTGTAGAGAGCTGTAGTCTCTGTGTGTAGTTAGCTGTAGTCTCTGTGTGTAGTCAGCTGTAGTCTCTGTGTGTGTGTGTAGTCAGCTTTAGTCTCTGTGTAGTCAGTTTTAGTCTGTGCATGCATAGTCAGTTTTAGTCTGTGTGTGTGTAGTCAGCTTTAGTCTCTGTGTGTGTAGTCAGCTGTAGTCTCTGTGTGTAGTCAGCTGTAGTCTCTGTGTGTGTAGTCAGCTGTAGTCTCTGCGTGTGTACTCAGCTGTAGTCTCTGTGTGTGTAGTTAGCTGTAGTCTCTGTGTGTGTAGTCAGCTGTAGTCTCTGTGTGTGTAGTCAGCTGTAGTCTCTGTGTGTGTAGTCAGCTGTAGTCTGTGTGTGTATAGTCAGCTTTAGTCTCTCTGTGTGTGTGTAGTCAGCTGTAGTCTCTGTGTGTGTAGTCAGATTTAGTCTCTGTGTGTAGTCAGCTTTAGTCTGTGTGTGTATAGTCAGCTTTAGTCTCTCTCTGTGTGTGTGTAGTCAGCTTTAGTCTGTGTGTGTATAGTCAGCTTTAGTCTCTGTGTGTGTGTGTAGCCAGCTGTAGTCTCTCTGTGTGTGTAGTCAGCTGTAGTCTGTGTGTGTGTAGTCAGCTTTAGTCTCTGTGTGTGTGTAGTTAGCTTTAGTCTCTGTGTGTGTGTAGTTAGCTGTAGTCTATGTGTGTGTGTAGTCAGCTGTAGTCTCTGTGTGTGTGTGTAGTCAGCTGTAGTCTGTGTGTAGTCAGCTTTAGTCTCTGTGTGTAGTCAGCTGTAGTCTCTGTGTGTGTAGAGAGCTGTAGTCTCTGTGTGTAGTCAGCTGTAGTCTCTGTGTGTAGTCAGCTGTAGTCTCTTTGTGTGTGTGTAGTCAGTTTAAGTCTGTGCGTAGTCAGTTTTAGTCTGTGTGTGTGTAGTCAGCTGTAGTCTCTGTGTGTAGTCAGTTTTAGAATCTCTGTGTGTGTGTAGTCAGATTTAGTCTCTGTGTGTAGTCAGCTTTAATCTGTGTGTGTATAGTCAGCTTTAGTCTGTCTCTCTGTGTGTGTAGTCAGCTTTAGTCTGTGTGTGTATAGTCAGCTTTAGTCTCTCTGTGTGTGTGTAGTCAGCTGTAGTCTCTGTGTGTAGTCAGATGTAGTCTCTGTGTGTCTGTAGTCAGCTGTAGTCTCTGTGTGTCTGTAGTCAGCTGTAGTCTCTGTGTGTGTAGTCAGTTTTAGTCTCTGTGTGTGTAGTCATCTGTAGTCTCTGTGTGTGTGTGTAGTCATCTGTAGTCTCTGTGTGTGTAGTCAGCTGTAGTCTCTGTGTGTAGTCAGTTTTAGTCTCTGTGGTTGTAGTCAGCTGTAGTCTCTGTGTAGTCAGCTGTAGTCTCTGTGTGTGTGTAGTCTGTGTGTGTGTAGTCAGCTTTAGTCTCTGTGTGTGTAGTAGCTGTAGTCTCTCTGTGTGTGTAGTCAGCTTTAGTCTCTCTGTGTGTGTAGTCAGCTTTAGTCTCTCTGTGTGTAGTCAGTTTTAGTCTGTGTGTTTACTCAGCTTTAGTCTCTGTGTGTAGTCTGTTTTAGTCTGTGTGTGTAGTCAGCTTTAGTCTGTGTGTGTGTAGTCAGCTGTAGTCTCTCTGTGTGTGTAGTCAGCTGTAGTCTCTGTGTGTAGTCAGCTGTAGTCTCTGTGTGTGTGTGTAGTCAGCTTTAGTCTCTGTGTAGTCAGTTTTAGTCTGTGTGTAGTCAGCTTTAGTCTCTGTGTGTAGTCAGCTTTAGTCTCTGTGTGTGTGTAGTCCACTTTAGTCTGTGTGTGTGTAGTCAGCTGTAGTCTCTCTGTGTGTGTAGTCAGCTGTAGTCTCTCTGTGTGTGTAGTCAGCTGTAGTCTCTCTGTGTGTGTAGTCAGCTGTAGTCTCTGTGTGTGTGTAGTCAGCTGTAGTCTCTGTGTGTGTGTAGTCAGCTGTAGTCTCTGTGTGTCTGTAGTCAGCTGTAGTCTCTGTGTGTGTAGTCAGCTGTAATCTGTGTGTGTAGTCAGTTTTTGTCTCTGTGTGTGTAGTCATCTGTAGTCTCTGTGTGTGTGTGTAGTCATCTGTAGTCTCTGTGTGTGTAGTCAGCTGTAGTCTCTGTGTAGTCAGCTGTAGTCTCTGTGTGTGTGTGTAGTGTGTGTGTGTGTAGTCAGCTTTAGTCTGTGTGTGTAGTCAGCTTTAGTCTCTCTGTGTGTGCAGTCAGCTTTAGTCTTTGTGTAGTCAGCTTTAGGCTATGTGTGTAGTCAGCTTTAGTCTCTGTGTGTGTAGTCAGCTGTAGTCTCTGTGTGTATAGTCAGCTGTAGTCTGTGTGTGTAGTCAGCTGTAGTCTGTGTGTGTAGTCAGTTTTAGTATCTCTGTGTGTGTAGTCAGCTTTAGTCTGTGTGTGTAGTCAGTTTTAGTCTCTGTGTAGTCAGCTTTAGTCTCTGTGTGTGTGTGTTGTCAGCTTTAGTCTGTGTGTGTAGTCAGTTTTAGTCTCTGTGTGTGTAGTCAGCTTTAGTCTCTGTGTGTGTAGTCAGCTTTAGTCTGTGTGTAGTCAGCTTTAGTCTGTGTGTGAAGTCAGTTTTAGTGTCTGTGTGTAGTCAGCTTTAGTCTGTGTGTGTGTAGTCAGCTTTAGTCTCTCTGTGTGTAGTCAGCTGTAGTCTCTGTGTGTTGTCAGTTTTAGTCTATCTGTGTATAATCAGCTTTAGTCTCTCTGTGTGTAGTCAGCTTTAGTCTCTGTAGTCCGCTTTAGTCTGTGTGTGTGTGGTCAGCTGTAGTCTCTGTGTGTAGTCAGCTTTAGTCTGTGTGTAGTCAGTTTTAGTATCTCTGTGTGTTGTTGTCAGCTTTAGTTTCTCTGTGTGTGTAGTCAGCTGTAGTCTCTCTGTGTGTAGTCCGTTTTAGTCTGTGTGTTTACTCAGCTTTAGGCCCTCAATCAGAGCCACTCGCTAGCGGAAGTACGCTCGTTCCGAGCGATGTTCACAAATCTGCGCATGCGTACGGTTTTTAGTACGCATGCGCGAACCAGTCAGTGCGGCCGAAAATCGTTGGTACGCAATATAGCGAGGGCCTGCTATTTTGAGTGACAGAATGAGGCATATGTGGGTGGTAACAGGGGAAGGTTCTTGAAAACGGGGAGTGGAGATCCGAACGCAGGCGTGCTTAAAGGTCAAAACGGGCATTTTAAGGGAGTGCATAATTAATACAGCAGCGTTATTGACCACGTCACTTGGTTTTTTTTAACTCAGAAGTGCTCGCAAAATAGCGGTTGAAAACACCAACCACAAGAATAGCGAGCAGTTCATACGCTGTACGATGTACTCGATTAATCTAATAAATAGCGGACATGACGTATGGTGCGTGCGGCCAGGGGGCGTTTTTATCAAAAAAACGAGCGTATGTTTTGCTCACTCGTTCAGACTTAGAGGTGGGAACAGACTGCAATTTGCAAATGGATCATTTGAATAGCCACCCCTTGTTTTTGAACGAACGACCACAAATAGCGAACGGCTCTGAATCAGGCCCTTAGTCTCTGTGTGTAGTCTGTTTTAGTCTGTGTGTGTAGTCAGCTTTAGTCTGTGTGTGTGTAGTCAGCTGTAGTCTCTCTGTGTGTGTAGTCAGCTGTAGTCTCTCGGTGTGTGTAGTCAGCTGTAGTCTCTCGGTGTGTGTAGTCAGCTGTAGTCTCTCGGTGTGTGTAGTCAGCTGTAGTCTCTGTGTGTGTGTAGTCAGCTGTAGTCTCTGTGTGTGTGTAGTCAGCTGTAGTCTCTGTGTGTCTGTAGTCAGCTGTAGTCTCTGTGTGTAGTCAGCTGTAATCTCTGTGTGTGTAGTCAGTTTTTGTCTCTGTGTGTGTAGTCATCTGTAGTCTCTGTGTAATCAGTTTTAGTCTCAGTGTGTAGTCAGCTGTAGTCTGTGTGTGTAGCCAGTTTTAGTCTATCTGTGTGTAGTCAGCTTTAGTCTCTCTGTGTGTAGTCAGCTTTAGTCTCTGTGTGTGTAGTCAGCTGTAGTCTGTGTGGTCAGCTTTAGTCTGTGTGTAGTCAGCTTTAGTTTCTCTCTGTGTGTAGTCAGCTTTAGTCTGTGTGTGTAGTCAGCTTTAGTCTGTGTGTGTGTAGTCAGCTTTAGTCTGTGTGTGTAGTCAGCTTTAGTCTGTGTGTGTGTAGTCAGCTTTAGTCTCTGTGTAGCCAGCTTTAGTCTGTGTGTGTGGTCAGCTTTAGTCTCTGTGTGTGTGGTCAGCTGTAGTGTGTTTGGTCAGCTTTAGTCTGTGTGTGTGTAGTCAGCTGTAGTCTCTGTCTGTGTAGTCAGTTTTAGTCTCTGTGTGTAGTCAGTTTTAGTCTCTCTGTGTGTAGTCAGTTTTAGTTTCTCTGTGTGTAGTCAGCTTTAGTCTCTGTGTAGTCAGCTGTAGTCTGAGGGGTCAGCTGTAGAGTGTGTGGTCAGCTTTAGTCTGTGTGTGTAGTCAGCTGAAGTCTCTGTGTGTAGTCAGCTTTAGTCTGTGTGTGTAGTCAGCTTTAGTCTGTGTGTGTAGTCAGCTTTAGTCTGTGTGTGTGTAGTCAGCTTTAGTCTGTGTGTGTGTAGTCAGCTTTAGTCTCTGTGTAGTCAGCTTTAGTCTCTGTGTGTGTAGTCAGCTTTAGTCTCTGTGTAGTCAGCTTTAGTCTCTCTGTGTGTAGTCAGCTTTAGTCTCTGTAGTCCGCTTTAGTCTATGTGTGGGTGTTGTCAGATTTCATCTTTGTGTGTGTAGTCCGCTTTAGTCTGTGTGTGTGTGGTCAGCTGTAGTCTCTGTGTAGTCAGCTGTAGTCTCTGTGTGTGTAGTCAGCTGCAGTCTGTGTGTGTGTGTGTAGTCAGTTTTAGTGTCTCTGTGTGTAGTCAGCTTTAGTCTCTCTATGTGTAGTCAGCTTTAGTCTCTGTGTAGTCAGCTTTAGTTTGTGTTTGTGTAGTCAGCTGTAGTCTCTGTGTAGTCAGCTGTAGTCTCTGTGTGTGTATTCAGTTTTAGTCTCTGTGTAGTCAGCTTTAGTCTCTCTGTGTGTAGTCAGCTTTAGTCTCTGTGTAGTTTGCTTTAGTCTCTATGTAGACAGCTGTAGTCTCTGTGTAGTCAGCTGTAGTCTCTGTGTGTAGTCAGTTTTAGTCTCTGTGTGTGTAGTCAGCTGTAGTCTGTGTAGTCAGCTGTAGTCTCTGTGTGTGTGTGTAGTCAGCTGTAGTCTGTGTAGTCAGTTGTAGTCTCTCTGTGTGAGTGTAGTCAGTTTTAGTCTCTCTATGTGTAGTCAGCTTCAGTCTCTGTGTAGTCCTCTTTAGTCTCTGTGTGTGTAGTCAGCTTTAGTCTCTGTGTAGTCAGCTTTAGTCTCTCTGTGTGTAGTCAGCTTTAGTCTCTGTAGTCCGCTTTAGTCTCTGTGTAGTCATCTTTAGTCTCTCAGTGTGTAGTCAGCTGTAGTCTGTGTGTTTACTCAGCTTTAGTCTCTGTGTGTGTAGTCTGTGTGTGTAGTCAGCTTTAGTCTGTGTGTGTGTAGTCAGCTGTAGTCTCTCTGTGTGTGTAGTCAGCTGTTGTCTCTGTGTGTGTGTAGTCAGCTGTAATCTCTGTGTGTGTAGTCAGTTTTTGTCTCTGTGGTTGTAGTCAGCTGTAGTCTCTGTGTAGTCAGCTGTAGTCTCTGTGTGTGTGTGTGTGTAGTCAGCTTTAGACTGTGTGTAGTAGCTGTAGTCTCTCTGTGTGTGTAGTCAGTTTTAGTCTCTGTGTAGTTAGCTGTAGTCTGTGTGTGTAGTCAGCTGTAGTCTCTGTGTGTAGTCAGTTTTAGTCTCTGTGGTTGTAGTCAGCTTTAGTCTCTCTGTGTGTGTAGTAGCTGTAGTCTCTCTGTGTGTGTAGTCAGCTTTAGTCTCTGTGTGTGTAGTCAGTTTTAGTCTCTGTGTGTGTAGTTAGCTTTAGTCTGTGAGTGTGTGTAGTCAGCATTAGTCTCTCTAAATGTGTGTGTAGTCCGCTTTAGTCTCTGTGTGTGTGTGTGTGTAGTCAGGTTTAGTCTGTGTGTGTAGTCAGCTGTAGTGTCTGTGTGTGTAGTCAGCTGTAGTCTCTCTGTGTGTGTAGTCAGCTGTAGTCTCTGTGTGTGTGTAGTTAGCTGTAGTCTCTGTGTGTGTGTAGTCAGCTGTAGTCTCTGTGTGTGTGTAGTCAGCTGTAGTCTGTGTGTAGTCAGCTTTAGTCTCTGTGTGTAGTCAGCTGTAGTCTCTGTGTGTGTAGAGAGCTGTAGTCTCTGTGTGTAGTCAGCTGTAGTCTGTGTGTGTAGTCAGCTTTAGTCTCTGTGTAGTCAGTTTTAGTCTGTGCGTAGTCAGTTTTAGTCTGTGTGTGTGTGTAGTCAGCTTTAGTCTCTCTGTGTGTAGTCAGCTGTAGTCTCTGTGTGTGTACTCAGCTGTAGTCTCTGTGTGTGTACTCAGCTGTAGTCTCTGTGTGTGTACTCAGCTGTAGTCTGTGTGTGTACTCAGCTGTAGTCTCTGTGTGTGTACTCAGCTGTAGTCTCTGTGTGTGTAGTTAGCTGTAGTCTGTGTGTGTAGTCAGCTGTAGTCTCTGTGTGTAGTCAGCTGTAGTCTCTGTGTGTAGTCAGCTGTAGTCTCTGTGTGTAGTCAGCTGTAGTCTCTGTGTGTAGTCAGCTGTAGTCTCTGTGTGTAGTCAGCTGTAGACTCTGTGTGTGTAGTCAGCTGTAGTCTCTGTGTGTGTAGTCAGCTGTAGTCTCTGTGTTTGTGTAGTCAGCTTTAGTCTGTCTGTGTGTAGTCAGTTTTAGAATCTCTGTGTGTGTGTAGTCAGCTGTAGTATCTGTGTGTGTAGTCAGTTTTAGGATCCCTGTGTGTGTGTAGTCAGATTTAGTCTCTGTGTGTAGTCAGCTTTAGTCTGTGTGTGTATAGTCAGCTTTAGTCTCTCTCTCTCTGTGTGTAGTCAGCTTTAGTCTGTGTGTGTATAGTCAGCTTTAGTCTCTCTCTGTGTGTGTAGTCAGCTGTAGTCTCCGTGTGTGTAGTCAGCTTTAGTCTCTTTGTGTAGTCAGCTTTAGTCTCTGTGTGTAGTCAGCTTTAGTCTCTGTGTGTGTGTAGTCCACTTTAGTCTCTGTGTGTGTAGCCAGCTGTTGTCTCTCTGTGTGTGTAGTCAGCTGTAGTCTCTGTGTGTGTAGTCAGCTGTAGTCTCTGTGTGTGTAGTCAGCTTTAGTCTCTGTGTGTGTAGTCCGCTTTAGTCTCTGTGTGTAGTCAAGTTTTAGTCTCTCTGTTTGTAGTCGTCAGCTTTAGTCTGTGTGTGTGTGTGTAGTCAGCTTTAGTCTCTGTGTGTAGTCAGCTTTAGTCTCTGTGTGTGTGTAGTCCACTTTAGTCTCTGTGTGTAGTCGTCAGCTTTAGTCTGTGTGTGTGTGTGTAGTCAGCTGTAGTCTGTGTGTGTAGTCAGCTGTAGTCTGTGTGTGTAGTCAGTTTTAGTCTCTGTGTGTTGTCTGTTTTAGTCTCTCTGTGTGTGTAGTCAGCTTTAGTCTCTCTGTGTGTGTAGTGAGCTGTAGTCTCTGTGTGTGTAGTCAGCTTTAGTCTCTCTGTGTAGTCAAGTTTTAGTATCTGTGTAGTCGTTAGCTTTAGTCTCTGTGTGTGTGTAGTCAGCGGTAGTCTCTGTGTGTAGTCAGTTTTAGTCTCTGTGTGTGGTCAGCTTTAGTCTCTGTGTGTGTAGCCAGCTGTAGTCTCTCTCTGTGTGTAGACAGCTGTAGTCTGTGTGTGTGTAGTCAGCTTTAGTCTCTGTGTGTGTAGTCAGGTTTAGTCTGTGTGTGTGTGTAGTCAGGTTTAGTCTGTGTGTGTAGTCAGTTTTAGTCTCTGTGTTTTCAGCTTTCGTCTGTGTGTGTAAGTGTGTAGTCAGCTTTAGTCTGTGTGTGTGTAGTCAGGTTTAGTCTGTGTGTGTGTGTGTGTGTGTGTGTGTAGTCAGGTTTAGTCTGTGTGTGTGTGTGTGTGTGTAGTCAGCTGTAGTCTCTGTGAGTGTGTAGTCAGTTTTCGTCTCTGTGTGTAGTCAGCTGAAGTCTGTGTAGTCAGCTGTAGTCTCTGTGTGTGTGTGTAGTCATCTGTAGTCTCTGTGTGTAGTCAGTTTTAGTCTCTGTGGTTGTAGTCAGCTGTAGTCTCTGTGTAGTCAGCTGTAGTCTCTGTGTAGTCAGCTGTAGTCTCTGTGTGTGTAGTCAGCTTTAGTCTCTCTGTGTGTGTAGTAGCTGTAGTCTCTCTGTGTGTGTAGTCAACATTAGTCTCTCTGTATGTGTGTGTAGTCAGCTTTAGTCTCTGTGTAGTCCTTTTTAGTCTCTGTGTGTGTGTAGTCAGCTTTAGTCTCTCTGTGTGTAGTCAGCTGTAGTCTCTGTGTGTAGTCAGTTTTAGTCTGTGTTTATTCAGCTTTAGTCTGTGTGTGTAGTCAGCTTTAGTCTCTGTGTGTGTAGTCTGTTTTAGTCTGTGTGTGTAGTCAGCTTTAGTCTGTTTGTGTGTAGTCAGCTGTAGTCTCTCTGTGTGTGTAGTCAGCTGTAGTCTCTGTGTGCGTGGTCAGCTTTAGTCTCTCTCTGTGTGTTGTCAGCTTTAGTCTCTGTGTGTAGTCAAGTTTTAGTATCTCTGTGTGTAGTCGTCAGCTTTAGTCTGTGTGTGTGTAGTCAGCTGTAGTCTCTGTGTGTGTGTAGTCAGCTTTAGTCTCTCTGTGTGTAGTCAGCTTTAGTCTCTCTGTGTGTAGTCAGCTTTAGTCTCTCTGTGTGTAGTCAGCTTTAGTCTCTCTGTGTGTAGTCAGCTTTAGTCTCTCTGTGTGTAGTCAAGTTTTAGTATCTGTGTGTAGTCGTCAGCTTTAGTCTGTGTGTGTGTGTAGTCAGCGGTAGTCTCTGTGTGTAGTCAGTTTTAGTCTCTGTCTGTGTAGTCAGCTTTAGTCTCTGTGTAGTCAGCTGTAGTCTCTGTGTGTAGTCAGTTTTAGTCTCTGTAGTTGTAGTCAGCTTTAGTCTCTCTGTGTGTGTAGTAGCTGTAGTCTCTCTGTGTGTGTAGTCAGCTTTAGTCTCTGTGTGTGTAGTCAGTATTTGTCTCTCTGTATGTGTGTGTAGTCAGCTGTAGTCTGTGTAGTCAGCTTTAGTCTGTGTGTGTGTGTGTAGTCAGCTTTAGTCTCTCTGTGTGTGTAGTGAGCTGTAGTCTCTGTGTGTGTGTAGTCAGCTTTAGTCTCTCTGTGTGTAGTCAGCTTTAGTCTCTCTGTGTGTAGTCAGCTTTAGTCTCTCTGTGTGTAGTCAGCTTTAGTCTCTCTGTGTGTAGTCAGCTTTAGTCTCTCTGTGTGTAGTCAAGTTTTAGTATCTGTGTAGTCGTCAGCTTTAGTTTCTGTGTGTGTGTAGTCAGCGGTAGTCTCTGTGTGTAGTCAGTTTTAGTCTCTGTGTGTGGTCAGCTTTAGTCTCTGTGTGTGGTCAGCTTTAGTCTCTGTGTGTGGTCAGCTTTAGTCTCTGTGTGTGTAGCCAGCTGTAGTCTCTCTCTGTGTGTAGACAGCTGTAGTCTCTGTGTGTGTAGTCAGCTTTAGTCTGTGTGTGTGTAGTCAGCTTTAGTCTCTGTGTGTGTAGTCAGGTTTAGTCTGTGTGTGTGTGTAGTCAGGTTTAGTCTGTGTGTGTAGTCAGTTTTAGTCTCTGTGTTTTCAGCTTTCGTCTGTGTGTGTAAGTGTGTAGTCAGCTTTAGTCTGTGTGTGTGTGTGTGTGTGTAGTCAGGTTTAGTCTGTGTGTGTGTGTGTAGTCGTCAGCTTTAGTCTGTGTGTGTGTTGTCAGCTGTAGTCTCTCTGTGTGTAGTCAGCTTTAGTCTCTCTGTGTGTAGTCAGCTTTAGTCTCTCTGTGTGTAGTCAAGTTTTAGTATCTGTGTGTAGTCAGCTTTAGTCTGTGTGTGTGTGTAGTCAGCGGTAGTCTCTGTGTGTAGTTAGCTTTAGTCTGTGTGTAGTCAGTTTTAGTCTCTGTCTGTGTAGTCAGCTTTAGTCTCTGTGTAGTCAGCTGTAGTATCTGTGTGTGTAGTCAGTTTTAGTCTCTGTGGTTGTAGTCAGCTTTAGTCTCTCTGTGTGTGTAGTCAGCATTTGTCTCTCTGTATGTGTGTGTAGTCAGCTGTAGTCTGTGTAGTCAGCTTTAGTCTCTCTGTGTGTAGTCAGCTTTAGTTTCTGTGTGTATAGTCCACTTTAGTCTCTCTGTGTGTGTGTGTGTAGTCAGGTTTAGTCTCTGTGTGTGTGTAGTCAGCTGTAGTGTCTGTGTGTGTAGTCAGCTGTAGTCTCTGTGTGTGTAGTCAGTTTTAGTCTCTGTGTGTGTGTAGTCAGCTGTAGTCTCTGTGTGTGTGTAGTCAGCTGTAGTCTCTGTGTGTGTTTAGTCAGCTTTCGTCTCTGTGTGTAGTCAGCTGTAGTCTGTGTGTAGTCAGCTTTACTCTCTGTGTGTGTAGTCAGCTTTTGTCTCTGTGTGTGTAGTCAGTTTTATTATCTCTGTGTGTGTAGTAGTCATCTTTAGTCTGTGTGTGTGTTTCTAGTCAGTTTTAGTCTGTGTGTGTAGTCAGCTGTAGTCTGTGTGTGTGTAGTCCGCTTTAGTCTCTCTGTGTGTGTAGTCCGCTTTAGTCTCTGTGTGTGTGTAGTTAGCTTTAGTCTCTGTGTGTGTGTAGTTAGCTTTAGTCTCTGTGTGTGTGTAGAGAGTTGTAGTCTCTGTGTGTAGTCAGCTGTAGTCTCTGTGTGTGTGTGTAGTCAGCTTTAGTCTCTGTCTGTGTAGCCAGCTTTAGTCTGTGTGTGTATAGTCAGCTTTAGTCTGTGTGTGTGTAGTCAGTTTTAGTATCTCTGTGTGTGTAGTCGTCAGCTTTAGTCTGTGTGTGTGTGTGTGTGTAGTCAGCTGTAGTCTGTGTGTGTAGTCAGTTTTAGTCTCTGTGTGTAGTCCGTTTTAGTCTCTCTCTGTGTGTAGTCAGCTTTAGTCTCTCTGTGTGTGTAGTGAGCTTTAGTCTCTCTGTGTGTGTAGTGAGCTGTAGTCTCTGTGTGTGTGTAGTGAGCTGTAGTCTCTGTGTGTGTAGTCAGCTTTAGTCTCTGTGTGTGTGTAGTCAGCGGTAGTCTCTGTGTGTAGTCAGTTTTAGTCTCTGTCTGTGTAGTCAGTTTTAGTCTCTGTGTGTGGTCAGCTTTAGTCTCTGTGTGTGGTCAGCTTTAGTCTGTGTGTGTGTAGTCAGCTTTAGTCTCTGTGTGTGTAGTCAGGTTTAGTCTGTGTGTGTGTAGTCAGGTTTAGTCTGTGTGTGTGTAGTCAGGTTTAGTCTCTGTGTTTACAGCTTTAGTCTGTGTGTGTGTGTAGTCAGCTTTAGTCTGTGTGTGTGTGTGTAGTCAGGTTTAGTCTGTGTGTGTGTGTAGTCAGGTTTAGTCTGTGTGTGTGTGTAGTCAGCTTTAATCTGTGTGTGTAGTCAGTTTTAGTCTCTGTGTGTGTGTAGTTATCTTTAGTCTCTGTTTGTGTGTAGTTAGCTGTAGTCTCTGTGTGTGTGTAGTCAGCTGTAGTCTCTGTGTGTGTGTAGTCAGCTGTAGTCTGTGTGTAGTCAGCTTTAATCTCTCTGTGTGTAGTCAGCTGTAGTCTCTGTGTGTGTGTAGTCAGCTGTAGTCTCTGTGTATGTAGTCAGCTGTAGTCTCTGTGTGTAGTCAGTTTTAGTCTCTGTGTTTGTGTTGTCAGCTTTAGTCTGTGTGTGTGTATGTAGTCAGCTGTAGTCTCTGTGTGTACTCAGCTGTAGTCTCTGTGTGTGTAGTCAGCTGTAGTCTCTGTGTATGTAGTCAGCTGTAGTCTCTGTGTGTAGTCAGCTGTAGTCTCTGTGTGTAGTCAGCTGTAGTCTCTGTGTGTGTAGTCAGCTGTAGTCTCTGTGTGTGTAGTCAGCTGTAGTCTCTGTGTGTAGTCAGTTTTAGTCTCTGTGTTTGTGTTGTCAGCTTTAGTCTGTCTGTGTGTAATCAGTTTTAGAATCTCCGTGTGTGTGTAGTCAGCTGTAGTCTCTGTGTGTGTAGTCAGTTTTAGTATCTGTTTGTGTAGTCAGTTTTAGGATCTCTGTGTGTGTGTGTAGTCAGCTTTAGTCTCTGTGTGTAGTCAGCTTTAGTCTGTGTGTATAGTCAGCTTTAGTCTCTCTCTGTGTGTGTAGTCAGCTTTAGTCTCTTTGTGTAATCAGCTTTAGTCTCTGTGTGTAGTCAGCTTTAGTCTCTGTGTGTGTGTAGTCCACTTTAGTCTCTGTGTGTGTAGCCAGCTGTAGTCTCTCTGTGTGTGTAGTCAGCTGTAGTCTCTGTGTGTGTAGTCAGCTGTAGTCTCTGTGTGTGTAGTCAGCTGTAGTCTCTGTGTGTGGTCAGCTTTAGTCTCTGTGTGTGTAGTCAGCTTTAGTCCTTGTGTGTAGTCAAGTTTTAGTATCTCTGTGTGTAGTCGTCAGCTTTAGTCTGTGTGTGTGTGTGTAGTCAGCTGTAGTCTGTGTGTGTAGTCAGTTTTAGTCTCTGTGTGTAGTCCGTTTTAGTCTCTCTCTGTGTGTAGTCAGCTTTAGTCTCTCTCTGTGTGTGTAGTGAGCTGTAGTCTCTGTGTGTGTAGTCAGCTTTAGTCTCTCTTTGTGTAGTCAAGTTTTAGTATCTGTGTAGTCGTCAGCTTTAGTCTCTGTGTGTGTGTAGTCAGCGGTAGTCTCTGTGTGTAGTCAGTTTTAGTCTCTGTCTGTGTAGTCAGTTTTAGTCTCTGTGTGTGGTCAGCTTTAGTCTCTGTGTGTGGTCAGCTTTAGTCTGTGTGTGTGTAGTCAGCTTTAGTCTCTGTGTGTGTAGTCAGGTTTAGTCTGTGTGTGTGTAGTCAGGTTTAGTCTGTGTGTGTGTAGTCAGGTTTAGTCTCTGTGTTTACAGCTTTAGTCTGTGTGTGTGTGTAGTCAGCTTTAGTCTGTGTGTGTGTGTAGTCAGGTTTAGTCTGTGTGTGTGTGTAGTCAGGTTTAGTCTGTGTGTGTGTGTAGTCAGCTTTAATCTGTGTGTGTAGTCAGTTTTAGTCTCTGTGTAGTCCGCTTTAGTCTCTGTGTAGTCCGCTTTAGTCTCTCTGTGTGTTTGGTCAGCTGTAGTCTCTCTGTGTGTGGCCAGCTGTAGTCTGTGGTTGTAGTCAGCTTTAGTCTCTGTGTGTGTAGTCCGCTTTAGTCTCTGTGTAGTCCGCTTTAGTCTCTGTGTAGTCCGCTTTAGTCTCTCTGTGTGTGTAGTCAGCTTTAGTCTCTGTGTGTGTGTAGTCAGCTTTAGTCTCTCTGTGTGTGTAGTCCGCTTTAGTCCCGCTGTGTGTAGTCCGCTTTAGTCTCTCTGTGTGTGTAGTCAGCTGTAGTCTCTCTGTGTGTGCAGTCAGCTGTAGTCTCTCTGTGTGTGTAGTCAGCTGTAGTCTCTCTGTGTGTGCAGTCAGCTGTAGTCTCTGTGTGTGTAGTCAACTGTAGTCTGTGTGTATTCAAGTTTTAGTATCTGTTTGTGTAGTCAGCTTTAGTCTCTGTGTGTGTAGTCCGTTTAAGTCTCTCTCTGTGTGTGTAGTGAGCTGTAATCTCTCTCTGTGTAGTCAGCTTTAGTCTGTGTGTGTAGTCAGCTTTAGTCTGTGTGTGTGTGTGTGTGTGTGTGTGTAGTCAGCTTTAGTCTGTGTGTGTAGTCAGCTTTAGTCTCTCTATGTGTGTAGTCAGCTGTAGTCTCTGTGTGTGTGTAGTCAGCTGTAGTCTCTCTGTGTGTAGTCAGCTTTAGTCTCTGTGTAGTCCACTTTAGTCTCTGTGTAGTCCACTTTAGTCTCTGTGCGTGTAGTCAGTTTTAGTCTGTGTGTTTAGTAAGCTGTAGTCTCTCTGTGTGTGTAGTCATCTTTAGTCTCTGTGTATTCAAGTTTTAGTATCTCTGTGTGTGTAGTCTTCTGTAGTCTCTGTGTGTGTAGTCAGCTTCAGGCTCTCTGTGTGTAGGCCGCTTTAGTCTCTCTGTGTGTGTAGGCCGCTTTAGTCTCTCTGTGTGTGTAGTCCACTTTAGTCTCTGTGTGTGTGTAGTTAGCTTTAGTCTCTCTGTATGTAGTCAGCTGTATTCTCTGTGTGTGCGTAGTCAGTTTTCGTCTGTGTGTGTAGTCAGCATTAGTCTGTGTGTGTAGTCAGCTGTAGTCTGTGTGTGTAGTCAGCTTTAGTCTCTCTGTGTGTGCAGTCAGCTTTAGTCTCTGTGTGTGTAGTCAGTTTTAGTCTCTGTGTGTGTAGTCAGCTGTAGTCTGTGTGTAGTCAGTTTTAATCTCTGTGTGTTTAGTCAGCTTTAGTCTCTCTCTATGTGTATTCAGTTTTAGTATCTCTGTGTGTGTAGTCATCATCTTTAGTCTGTGTGTGTGTGTGTAGTCAGCTTTAGTCCCTCTATGTGTAGTCAGCTTTAGTCTCTGTGTAGTCCACTTTAGTCTTTGTGTGTGTGTGTGTGTAGTTAGTTTTATTCTGTGTGTGTAGTCAGCTGTAGTCTCTGTGTGTGTAGTCTGTTTTAGTCTCTCTGTGCGTAGTCAGCTTTAGTCTCTGTGTGTGTAGTCAGCTGTAGTCTCTGTGTGTGTAGTCAGCTTTAGTCCTTGTGTGTAGTCAAGTTTTAGTATCTCTGTGTGTAGTCGTCAGCTTTAGTCTGTGTGTGTGTATGTAGTCAGCTGTAGTCTCTGTGTGTACTCAGCTGTAGTCTCTGTGTGTGTAGTCAGCTGTAGTCTCTGTGTATGTAGTCAGCTGTAGTCTCTGTGTGTAGTCAGCTGTAGTCTCTGTGTGTGTAGTCAGCTGTAGTCTCTGTGTGTGTAGTCAGCTGTAGTCTCTGTGTGTGTAGTCAGCTGTAGTCTCTGTGTGTAGTCAGTTTTAGTCTCTGTGTTTGTGTTGTCAGCTTTAGTCTGTCTGTGTGTAATCAGTTTTAGAATCTCCGTGTGTGTGTAGTCAGCTGTAGTCTCTGTGTGTGTAGTCAGTTTTAGTATCTGTGTGTGTAGTCAGTTTTAGGATCTCTGTGTGTGTGTGTAGTCAGCTTTAGTCTCTGTGTGTAGTCAGCTTTAGTCTCTGTGTGTAGTCAGCTTTAGTCTCTCTCTGTGTGTGTAGTCAGCTTTAGTCTGTGTGTGTATAGTCAGCTTTAGTCTCTTGTGTAATCAGCTTTAGTCTCTGTGTGTAGTCAGCTTTAGTCTCTGTGTGTGTGTAGTCCACTTTAGTCTCTGTGTGTGTAGCCAGCTGTAGTCTCTCTGTGTGTGTAGTCAGCTGTAGTCTCTGTGTGTGTAGTCAGCTGTAGTCTCTGTGTGTGTAGTCAGCTGTAGTCTCTGTGTGTGGTCAGCTTTAGTCTCTGTGTGTGTAGTCAGCTTTAGTCATTGTGTGTAGTCAAGTTTTAGTATCTCTGTGTGTAGTCGTCAGCTTTAGTCTGTGTGTGTGTGTGTAGTCAGCTGTAGTCTGTGTGTGTAGTCAGTTTTAGTCTCTGTGTGTAGTCCGTTTTAGTCTCTCTCTGTGTGTAGTCAGCTTTAGTCTCTCTCTGTGTGTGTAGTGAGCTGTAGTCTCTGTGTGTAGTCAGCTGTAGTCTGTGTGTGTAGTCAGCTGTAGTCTGTGTGTGTAGTCAGCTTTAGTCTCTCTGTGTGTGCAGTCAGCTTTAGTCTCTGTGTGTGTAGTAGCTGTAGTCTCTCTGTATGTGTGTGTAGTCAGCTGTAGTCTGTGTGTGTAGTCAGTTTTAATCTCTGTGTGTTTAGTCAGCTTTAGTCTCTCTCTATGTGTATTCAGTTTTAGTATCTCTGTGTGTGTAGTCATCATCTTTAGTCTGTGTGTGTGTGTGTAGTCAGCTTTAGTCCCTCTATGTGTAGTCAGCTTTAGTCTCTGTGTAGTCCACTTTAGTCTTTGTGTGTGTGTGTGTGTAGTTAGTTTTATTCTGTGTGTGTAGTCAGCTGTAGTCTCTGTGTGTGTAGTCTGTTTTAGTCTCTCTGTGCGTAGTCAGCTTTAGTCTCTGTGTGTAGTCAGCTTTAGTCTCTGTGTGTGTAGTCAGCTGTAGTCTCTCTGTGTGTGTAGTCAGCTTTATTCTCTCTGTGTGTGTAGTCAGCTGTAGTCTCTGTGTGTAGTCCGCTTTAGTCTGTGTGTGTGGTCAGCTGTAGTCTCTGTGTGTGTGGTCAGCTGTAGTCTGTGTTTGTAGTCAGCTTTAGCCTCTGTGTGTGTAGTCCGCTTTAGTCCCTCTGTGTGTAGTCCGCTTTAGTCTCTGTGTAGTCCGCTTTAGTCCCTCTGTGTATAGTCAGCTTTAGTCTCTGTGTGTGTAGTCAGCTTTAGTCTCTCTGTGTGTGTAGTCAGCTGTAGTCTCTCTGTGTGTGTAGTCAGCTGTAGTCTCTCTGTGTGTAGTCAGCTGTAGTCTCTGTGTGTGTAGTCAGCTGTAGTCTCTGTGTGTGGTCAGCTTTAGTCTCTCTGTGTGTGTAGTCAGCTTTAGTCTCTGTGTGTGTGTAGTTAGCTTTAGTCTCTCTGTGTGTAGTCAGCTTTAGTCTCTCTGTGTGTAGTCAGCTTTAGTCTGTGTGTGTAGTCAGCTTTAGTCTGTGTGTGTAGTCAGCTTTAGTCTCTGTGTGTGTAGTCAGCTTTAGGGGTCTATTTACTAAGACTTGGATGGAATAAAGTGAATGTAGATAACGTACCAGCACCAAAACCACATAATAAAAAAATATTTTAGATGCATTTCAACGCAGACAAATTCAATTATCTTCTAACACTGCAAATATGTGTGCCTGCTGCCCCACTGCCATTAATGATGCCACTTTATTATTGTGCCACACAGATGTACACAAGGGAAGGCGTTTGTAGTGATAATTGCATAACCTCACAGATGGCCGACCCTCAATGGACGCTGCTACAGGCACTTCTGCAAATCAGACCGTACATCCCTGCTCTGCCTCACCTGTGGCTTCTTACCTTGTAAAGCAGGTGGGTAGGTGACAGAGGTGGCAGTCGGGAAGCCGACGGACGTAATCCCGACAGCCGGCTTCCCAACTGTCTAATCACGGCAAGTGTCTAATGACAGGCATCGTAATCCCGACGCCTGTCTTTAGACCTACGCCGGGAGCCCGACACCTGGCTTACCGCTCAAAGGTAAGGCAGGTGTAGACAGCCGAGGGAGGAGGGAGGGTTAGGGGGCTCCCAGGGGGGACTTGGGTTAGGCACCCCCAGGGAGGTTAGGGTTAGGCACCCCCCTGGGGACTTAGGTTTAGGCGGCGGGGAAGGGGGGGGTTAGGTTTAGGCACTTGGGGAGGTTAGGGTTAGTGGGTAGAATAGGTTTAGCAAATGCTTAACTAGAACGATCTGTATTTTCACGCCTGCCGGGCAGCCGCTGTCGGGATTTGAACCGCCGATCATGCTGTCATACTGATTCCAGTGACTGTGCCCTCAGTTGCTCTCTATCATGTTACTTAGAGACATAAGATCATCAACTTTTACATAAAAAATGCGAAAAATTATAGTTTACGCATTTTTTAAGTCCACTATTCAGCAATGGGTTATTGGAGAAGTTAACGCTATTATTTTCTCCATTAATTCCCATATCACAGAGTACCACACTGTAGGCATCAGCCATTGCTCTCTACACGCTTTTTCCTATTCAGCAGAGTGTAAAGCGTTAAATTACTCAAAAAATATTTTACTTAATATAACGCCATCTCCGAAGGGCGTTATATGGAGAAAATACATTAAATTTCCCGAAAACTGCAGGGACAGATGGACATTTCCCATAAGTCCCTGCAGGATCTTGTAACTCCGCCCAGTCTCCGTCCCTGCTTTGCGGTGACCACCGATTGGTAAGCACAACTCCAGCCTGTCAAAACTGTCTACGTGGATTAAAATGTGTACACAGGCTTCATATTACAGACTTTGGCAGAGTATGCATCTTCCAGTGGAGTATTAACAGTCCTAATACCTGCATCGGCCACTGAATGTTGCTAAGGACTGGAAAAATCATCCAATACCGGTAATTCTTCTCGCCTAAGGAACACTATATCCATATAATAATTTTTTTCATTAGCCAGCACATGACTGCGTTATAATTGGAAGGAGGATTCATTTAAGAATTATCAGATATGGTTCACCTACACCTATGTGTGGCTTTTTTTTTTTTTTTTATAATAGTTAATTTTTTATTTCATTCTTTTATTTTCATATTCCTTTGTGTATAATTTCTTTACATGTGTTTATAGTGTAACATTGTATTACATTTTGTATTAGAATTATAATTTCAACTGTCCATTGTCCATCCTTTTAGTAGCGCTGGAATCCTTTGGTTTCTTGTTTATGTGTTTTTTTAGGGACTGACATCCCCTTATTTCCAGCAGCTCTCTGACGGCGCTTGGGTTTTGTTCTCTTTGATGGGCTTCATATTTGTCTGTATACATGTCTATTTATGAGCTTTTATATTTAAAACATATACAGTATACATTTTAAATATACAAAAGCATAAATATAAATGTATACAGACTTGTATGAAGTCTGTGTACACATTTCAATCAATTTGGACAGTTTTGACAGGCTCGAATTGGACTTACCCGTCGGTGGTCACCGGAGACTATTTCAATGCGCATGACTGAGTGTGTGGAAGGGATTGTTTTCGGAATCCCAAACACAATGCCTTCTGCAACATGGCAGGGACAGCCTGTTACCGCAAACTCTGTCCCTGCATAAAAAAAATGCTTAATAGCTGAATTAAAATTTAATAATTGATAAAAAATAATAGTGGCGATGTTGCCCGATAATATTTGGGGCAACATTATCACTATTGCTGAATAGAGCCCAAGATATCATAACTCGTGAGAAGGGGTCACAAGCTAGTACAGTATACTGTAGAGTTCTAGCTTGTGACACCTGATCACTAAATTATGTCCGCTCCCAGGAGGATTTGTTTAATGGGACACATCTGTAGCGGTAGCCTGGACGTACCACATATAACCTGACCGGGTTCATGAAATACCTCATTAATTATAAATGCCACATTTCAGCAAGACGGGTGAAGAATTAACACAGTAATGCTCAGGGCCGGCTCTAGGGGTGTTCAACCAGTGCGGTCGCACAGGGGCGCCACCCGTAGAGGGGCGGCACCCCTCCCCAGCATCCCGATTTCAGCGGGACAGTAATGTCCCGCTCTTTCACCCACTGGCCGAAGTGGCCCACGGGTGGTCAAATCGGGAGGTTGGGGACCCCAAGAGTGCCCCCGGAGTGTGAATGGAACCATTCACTGATGGGAGAGGGCTGGGGGGAAGCCCAGCCAGTGACAGAGTGCTAGGCTTTACCCCCAGCCTAACGTTATTTGGAGGTGTGCCATGCGGGCACGCCTCCAAATAACATCACACCGGGGGCGTGGCCTATGGTAATTAGGCCATGCCCCCAAATTCAGTCGCACGCGATGTTAGGGCACCTTCTTGAGGGCCGGCACAGGGTGCTCCAAACCCTGGAGCCGGCCCTAGTAATGCTAGAAGTGGCCTGAGACCGCTTACAGGAAATGCATCTTCTAGTCCTGTCTATTCACCGTCAGCATGGAGTAGGCCTAGGGAAACTGCAATGATCAGTCCGGATGTAAGAACGCTATGACCATAGTGATTTATGAATGGCAGGGCCTAATCGGAATCCTGGATTTCCCCAAGGATCTAAGCAAGGCAGCGATAGCCTTCAGCGCAGGGAAGCCACAGGTTAGTGTCGCTAGATAACTGCTGATTAACGAGGGGAGAATAGAACAGGCCAAGGCCACAGAGTCCCAGTGGGTTACACCAATTAAAGGCCAGCGGCAGTCAGCAGGGGGTCAGGAACGGCAAACAAGGTCACTGGCAGAGAATCACAGTCAGAAAAGCCTGAGTCTGTATATAGAGAAACAATATTTATAGCACAAAAATAAATGTACATAACCTGATGTGGCCGTGGGTATAAACACTAAGGGGCTGCTCTATCACTAATTACCTACAGCAGTTGTGACCATAACACATGCATCCCAAGGAGGTGCACGATGACCAAGCCCAATATCTATCCAGTCTCCATGATGGAAAGTATACAGTATTATATACTCAGACAGACAACACAGTGCCGAGAACTGCTGATCCGGAGATACAATGTTGTACAGTGAATCTGCAATAGACTTGGTGGAGAATCTGACAAGTACAATGATACAACTTACATATGTTCTTGTGCATTTCTTGTTTGCAGCAATGTTGTAGTAACGTCTCATTTCCATGGTCTTCCAGTTATACTTTGGTTTTTTTTTTTACTTGAATTTTTAGTAAATTAAATAAATTGGATACAAAAGTGAGCAGACCAAAAACACATATGTAACCCATTATCACTATGTTACCGGTGTGAGAATAGGTAGCTCACTCCTCGCTGATGCATTCCCCTACCCTGGCTGCCTATAGGTGTGTAAGGGATCCTCGCTCATGCAGGCTTACAGCATAGGACACGGGTGATGTTTCCTGGTGGTTGTGCAGTGCAAATACAATACGTGGTAACTCCAGACAATCTCTGTTCCAAGGTCTCCAGCGCATTACTTGGTTGCAAAATGATAAAGTAAAGATATCTACATCTCCTTCTCCCCTTCTGCACAGTACTTGGGTTATGGCAATGAGAATATACATCTCATTACTAGTGCTGTCATTTCAAACGTATTCCCCTTATTATATCAGGCTCTGACTGATTTACAAACACTAGACCTACACTCAGCTCATATACCGTTACTACACTCTATAATGGGTTAATTGAATAAACTGAAACATCGAGCTCTATAGCCCATTTCTATACTATGTATAAGTCCTGTGAGAGCTGCTGCTCCTTACATCTGTATTCTAGAATGTGTCTAAATATATGAAAAATTAACAAATGAAAGACCTCACTGCTTTCCAGCTGCTGCAGTACTGTATGCGAAACATTACGTAGTAACACAGGAAGTAATGCAAATGTACAGCCATGCCACTCCTCAGTACCCACCCTGTGGTTAATGCACAGTTTTTGTTTTCAGGCCCCTGAGGGGATAGAGAAAGTGAAAAGTGACTGAGTACGAAGAGGACGCGACAATAAGACATTCTGTAGCGCTGGCATGTATTAAAAATCACACCCAGGGATCGGGCGTTTCGATAGCAGCTCTAAAGTAAAGTGATCGCATCAACAATCACTTTACTTTATGCTGCAGTCATCAGACAGCACAAGCTCGAGTAGCTATTACCGGGGAGGGATCGAGGATCCCTCTCCTGGTATATGATGTGATATGCAGACTATAGGGTACAATGGATAACCCCACCTGAAGCTGGCATTCGCTAACGAGGCCAGGCTTGGCAAATCTTACAATATAGCAGCCCCTATAAGAAACATGTGCGATGTGTTCAGAGATATCTGCTGCGGAACCCCTGTAATACATTCAGGGGATACTTACACTTTGCACAAAATGTGTTTAGCATATATGCCCCCTGGGGGAGGCAGAATACCCAGTGAAGATCTGAATTCTCGAGGTCTCAGGAACCGATTTGAAGAGGCTGACAATGATGTTGAAACGGGAAGGGATCAGTTATAACCAAAGAAAAATTATGAGTCTTGTACCAATATAGCTGAGGAAGAGAGGGCAGAAAACTACATCTCAAAATATGTACCGGTGAACCTGGGGGAGATGGAGGCTGTAAGACAGCGCAATATGGACAGCTAGGCTCAGTCAGGGCAGAAGGCAGAAGAGCAGCACTGGAGAGGAACATAGCCTCTATCACTGTTGGTTACATTTAACATAACTTATTAACGGCTGCATATTTCATTTAACATCACAATGTTACTAACAAATATGCTACTGGTATTTGACACTACTCACTTGTCCAGCGAGTTCCAACTGCATCTTGTTCCTCTACGACAGGGGTTCCCAACCACGGTCCTCAAGGCACACTAACAGTCCAGGTTTTAAGGCTAGCCATAGCTTGACACAGGTGACTTAATTAGTACCTAAATAACCATCTGTGCTTAAGCATGGATATCACTAAAACCAGGACTGTTAGTGTGCCATGAGGACTGTGGTTGGGAATCCCTGCTCTACAATGTTTTCTGGTGCGTTTCATCTCAGACATCTCATTGTGACAGACCAGGGGTCTTCAACCCGTGGCCCGCCGACTGGGGCACAGGTTTTGGAGGGGAGGGAGAGATTGGTGGCGGGGACGCTGGCACTGAAGGGGTTAACCAACGTCTCTGCTGCCAGGAAGTGATAGGATGCGCTGCCAGGAAGAAGGTGGGGAGAGGCTCTGATGTGTCCTCCGTGTCAGCATCACGTGGGTCTCCATCAGTGCAGAGCGCAACCATCCAGAAAGCTCCATTGTTTTCAATGCCTTTTACTGTCAATGCTGCCGAAATGCCCGAGCTCAGCACAAACGGAGCTGCTTGATCTCCAGGACAACTCATCTTTGCGAGAAAAACTCTTCAACATGCCCTTGTTTACATTTTACAAAGACTCCATTTCTCAAGATGAATTCCCTAATCCCCGGCGGCACGCTCTGAAGAGGTGTGCTTTGTTAGGAAGCACATACTTATGTGAGCAATTCTTCTCCAGGATGAAGCACGTAAAGTCTAAGGCGAGAACTCAGATTACAGACCACCGTCTTGAGAATAGTCTGTACATAGCGACTTCCAACATTGATGCCAACATCGACAAGCTAGCCAAGCAAAAGCAATGCCAAGTTTCGCACTGACATGAACATATTATTGTAAAAAAGTTAAATAGACCATGTTTTGTTCATTAATATAATACAATTATCTTTTGAAGTCTTCGTTACAGCCTTGTGAGTCTGGAAAAGGTCTTAGAATCCTCTAAAATTGAGAGTATATACCGCAGCAAAGCTTAGTGGCCCTCGGGCTTTGAAATTTTTAATGTGGCCCACACTGTCTTAAAGATTGAAGACCCCTGTCATAGACGAAATGCATTGGATTGACATCCTGATCCAGTGTATGGCGATTAAGAGGCACTTGGAGTTTCCTGTATATCTGCTCAGATAGGCTACATTTAATTTTAACTATTGTACGTTCGCATTTGTGTCTCGTAATAAATTGTATCGGTTATACTTGGTGCGCTGTGATTTCCTGGTTTCCATTTCTTTGAGATCATCCATTGGATATATGCAAAGATTTTCATCTGATGTTTCAATAATTATCGTGGTTCGGATAAGCACATTATTTTTATTTTGGGTACGGGGCCACCCACACTGGCACATATTTCATTTTGTCCACATTGATGGTTTTTTTTTTTAAAGATTTTCTGCCTTAGTAGGTGCTTAGGGCATCAAACACTACAGCCATGGTTTAATTTTGTGTACTGTATATATAGACAGTTATAGACATGGATAGATATAACATTGTTGTCAAACAGACATTAAACCTATCCGTTAAACACCCCAATGCTTTGCTTCTCAAGTACAGTAGGACCTATCAGGGGGATTCACTAGCTGTTGTTCCCACTGATTAAATCTACTGAAGGCAAAACGTGGCATTATGCAATAAGACAGTGTCATCATGCTTTCCTCCCAAAACATTGCTCTTTCCCTTTGTAAGCAAGCATGTCGTACTTCTTTTATATCTACCCAGTACCCTAGAACCCAGCGACTCTTTACTACTTTCTACCAACTTCTCCATGTTTACCACCTCTGCCCTCCACCTTCATACAGTAGTTAATGTTTATGCCAACTACTTCAAAATCAAGGACAACACTACCAGACAAGACCACCACCTAATGCCTTATGCATTCCTATTCTGAGTCATTATCTCTCTGCCACTGTAGTCACGGTCTATACATTAGAAGTCAGCATTTCAACCTAGCTCCCCTCCCCCAAAAAAACGTCTTTGCTCCTTCACCCTTTGTGCCCTGCTGCAAATATCCTCTTCAACCTCTCTCTCTATATTACTGCATTTCCTTACTCCTTCAAACATACTAATCTTACTAAGGGGCAGAATTAAATTTTTCATTACAGCCGAAAATTGCTCTGTCAATATTGAGACATAATGAGACGCAGGGGCACTAGCTCCGATAAGTCTGCTCTGGGTTTGGACCTGTCTGTACTATTGCAAGAGGCAATTACAGGAGAGGGATCCAGAAAATTATGTGTTAGTGTAGCCCATAGACTACAATGGGCTAACACCATCTAAAGACATTCTACCTCTCCCTGTCAGACTCTCCACCTCTCTAAACTTCAAACGTGCACCCAAGTTCCACTACTTCATCATAGCCTTCCATCTCTCATCCTAACACTCCATCCCATGCTCACTGTCTATGCCATCTGTGTCACATCTGTCTGTCTACCCCTACCCTTTAGAATGTAAGCTCTAAGGAGCAGGGCCCTCCTCCCCCATATGCTTTTCATTTCCTTGCTATTATTTACAGCACCTTGTCCTCTGCCACCGTATTACTTATTTGCGTGACGTGACTGCTGTTGCAGCAATGTTTATATACATGTACTTGTCCTGCATTATCTTGTATTGTAAGTCAGTTCTCTTGTTCTGCTCAATTGTTTATGTACTTTGTTAGGCACTGCAGAACCCTTGTAGCTATATATATATATATATATATATATATATATATAAATATATGTATACTAATAATAGCTAACAGAACCAAGCTCCTGAAAAAGCTAATCTTTTCAGAGCATGGTAAATGGATACTGCAGTTGTCTTGATAAATTGTCACTTCCCATTATCAGCCACAAGATGGCAGCCAACTTATTTGAAAGACATAATATATGGAGCACAATGACCAGATATCTTTACATTTCTAGTAGGTCTCTTGGATAATACTAGTAATGGCTTCCATGGGGTAGGTCTGCCAAATATGTGATGCCATTTTAGTTAAAGGTTTGTCCTGTTTGCTTCAAAAGGCGACTACAAATTATTTAATAGCATCTTGTTTTATTAGGGATTTTTGTGAGGAGTCTAGGATTTGGGCATAGTAGTGAAAATGTGGGGCACTGGCAGGGCAGTAATATTCTGATATTTGTAGTTCATTTGTCTACTGCTTTCCAAAGTGTATTAATTACACTGTACAACAAATTAATACTTTTCATTTGTTTCCTTTCTAAAAATAGTCATACATTACTAATTTGAGGTCAAGAAAAACTAAAATGATTTCAAAATGTTTTTACTAGCTCTATTTTTGGAGCTACACTACTTGCACTATACTGTATGTACATTAGTAATATAGTCATAGTGAAAAGCTATTTTAAAATAATTGATATTTTCTTGATAGAAAATAAATAAGTTGTTTTAATTCAATCAATCACAAATAAGAACACAAAACGTAACAAACATACAGCATAGGAAACAAACATACAGCATACGTAACAAACATACAGCATAGGAAAGTACTATGTAATATAGTGGCCTAGTCATGGGGGTGCTTTCTCTTTGCTTGTCGCTTGTACTCCTCTTCTGGGGCATCTCTTGTCACTGTCCTACAGTAGTGATCACCTACCCTGATATCTTTGTTCCGTCGCTGAAATGTCTGGGTGGAATCGCTCACTATGCTTGTCACTCAGTGCACCACAGTTATCTTGTGTGGGTAATCCCGTGAATCGCATATATTTGAATAGGGGAGGGGACAAATAACTGATTCATTTAATTGGGTCATTAGGCCCCGCCCCCTCTGCATGGAACGCATATTGCTGGTAAGATTCTCTCCATTCTGCCCACTTCACTAGGAATACCCCTACATCGTCATAAATGGGCTATAACTCGGAACTCAGAGCTGAGAGTTTTAAATGTCATATTCATTCTTTGCATGCTGACATCAATTAGAAGTAACTATTTTCACATCGGAAACAGTTTCATTGTTGTGCAGTGTTATTGGACAAGTGTGCCCTACTATGGTGAATGGTTCCTCTCCCAATTTCCCCAAGATTGGTCTGAGTTTGAATAGTTTATTAGGTGAGATGGGTCTAGTTATGTACCACCTTTTATATCGGAGTTGCTTGGGTGTGTATGGATGGATTCACGTATGTTATCCCATTTGCCTTTCAGCATTTTGTTCTAGATTATTCCCACCTTAGTCTCTGAGATCTTTCCCCTCGAGGCCATGTGCATCTCATTGATTCTTATTTAACTTGGGTATATCTCAAATTTAGTGACATTGACATTTTGATTAACTAACCCCATGAATTCAGGTTCTGCAAAAGGTTCTTTTCACGTTTCCAAAATTAGAGAGTACATTGGAGTCTAGAGGGGTTATGTAATAGGTTCTGAGTTTATGGAACCGGTCTGTTTCGGCGAGTTCACCACTACATTAAACGCAGAAGTCACTTATGAGGCAAAACCAGCCTTTTAAGTAATTGTGCTTTAAATTTACTGGCGAACACGTAAATTCGGAACCTATTACATAAAACCCTAGATCTCAGTCCTAGGACTTACCTGATGGATAAGTAGATTGCAGTACTGTGTTAATTTCCCCCACCGTCTAACCACCGCTGAGTTTATATAGATGAGAACAAAACACAGTACAAGTGAAATAAATATGTTCTATTTTTTTGTTTTTATTTTGCTGTCATTCCATTAATACATTAGCTGTTAATCTCTGAACTTCCGCTCAGAAGCACAATGCAATCTCAGTCCATAATGTAATGCAGCTCAACTCAACCAATATATGTACAGAAATATAAAAAAAGATAGCATTTATTTACACACGGACAAGACATGATACAGACAGTCTGATTCAATCCGCCATCTTGAACATCCTGAATGTAATGTTAAAGCATGGTAAAGTGTCATCTTCACACGACACAGGCAGCCATTTTGTAAACCAGCCATCACTTAACTAACAAGGATCCTATAATAGTGGATTTTTTATTAGCAATAAAGTATCATATCTTCAACTTTGCATCTGTTCAAGTCCGGGCAGACAATAGAGGGGGGGGCGTGGCCACTTCCCAAAGGAGAGACGGGCCTATCACTAGGCTGCATTGTACCCAATCCCCTCTAAAGATTCATTCAGTGCTGCAGCTGTGAATCAGTGATATAACCCAACGTTATGCCCCCCGCAAGACAAAAGCTGTCCTGATTGGGGCGGAGCCCTCTTATATAAGGAAATAATTGAAAAAGCAAAATTGGGTTTGTTTTGCCTTTTAAATGATTGTCACTTTTAAGCTACACTCTATATGACAGAAATTGCGCCCGTGCCTGCAATTCGCAGACTATTACATGTGGGCCATGGAGTTAATTTACCTCCACTTTCCGCTTCCTGTAACGTTACAGAATTTCCCCCAATGAAGCTGATCGTTAGTAATAACCCCGCCGCCTCCAATGTGCGTACTGTACAGTAAATGTACACTTTATAAATGTCACTGCAAGAAGTAACCAGGTTATATTTGGTTAATTCACAAAAATAAAGGTTACAGACTAGGATCCTGTAACTCAGACAAAGTGAATAACCAGAGTAAATAGAATCAGCAATGGTCAAAGCAATAACTGTAAAAGAATAGATTGTATAATACCTGCACATCGTGCTGACTTCCTGGGAACTCCACCCTCGGACTATTTATCCTTTACAGTCAAGTGCAGCAATCCCCAGTCCTCCTCCTCTAATACCCCCCCATGGATTTCCTTGTATTAAAAAATATCTGCTCAATAACCAACCCTTGGGGGTACACACAAGCCAATCCACTAATATGGTCTGACGGTGGAAAACCCCTTTTAGTTGGCGATTGGATTAATCCACTTGTACATGATTACGCACCTTTTTGGGCTGATAAAGCCCAGGTGCAGAGCAGAGTCTGTGATACGTCTCCACTTAGATTGGTCTTTTGGTGGTGGCCAGACCACAACGGACACCCCAGCTTGTCCTAAGCTATAATACAGCACAATAAATCGAGATGACAGCTGCAGTAGATCGCCTCCAGCTGCAGAGATTGTCTGCCTTAACAGTGATCTGGTACAATGTTTTCTCCAACCCCCAAAAAGGCAATAAATAAAAACACAGTTGTACTTCACATTCAGTGGCCAGGGAGAACGTTGCTTAGTACAGGACAGGACCATGCAGCATCCTTGGTTTGATTGGGATAAAAGCATTATGCAGATGGTCACTACAGCAATGTCAACTAACAAAGCAGCTGTTTAGCACTGATCAACGGCTGCTGGTTTCCTTCACCTACTTGTATTATATACAAAACATTTTTTCACGCCAACCATTAATTTCTTTCCCTGTGATGAGCAATTACAGTTTAATAATGGTTAGGTTATATAGTACAGGCTATAAGCGTGACAAACAATTCAATGCGAAAAGAGCACTTGGTAGGTTAAACAAATAAGACAACTAACGCGTTTCTCTAACCTTCCGTTACGTTATTGTAACTCTGTATAAGACAGCTAACGCGTTTCTCTAACCTTCCGTTATTGTAACTCTGTATAAGACAACTAACGCGTTTCTCTAACCTTCCGTTACGTTATTGTACCTCTGTATAAGACAGCTAACGCGTTTCTTTAATGTTCCATTACTTCACTGCACCTCTGTATAAGAGGGCAACTGGCTCAGCACAGTGACTCATCCACTTAAAGGATCGGTGTCCATCAATAACAAAACAAAAAAGTCGTAACATCAATATAAAATAAAAATCTATAATTCGCTGACTTTAATGATTAAAAAAATAAATTCATGAAAGTGAAGAGTTATTTTTTTCGTCATTAGAATTGCATATCATAGGAAAATGTATCTATACACGTGGGTAACAGGTGCCTTAGAACACCGTAGAATTTAGGCTATACTGTCTTTTCTCCAGCTATTACTGTGCTGTAAGTGGCAACATGCCAGTGAATGCTGGGGCTTGTAGTTCCACTCCAGCTGGCAGATCAGAGAGAGGCGATGTGTGGTCTGAGATCTCTGGGGACATTTTCCAGTCACCTGGGTCAGTACCTGTTATGATATACCCAACAATAGTGAAATGAGAAATCTGATATGTACTCTGGGCCTGATTCAGAGCTGGACGCTATTTGCGGACGGTCGTTCCAAAAAAGGGGCCGGCTATTTAAATTGAGCGCTCGCTCTTTGCGATTTGTTGACGCCTCTATGTCTGAGCGAGCGAAAAATGCGCTCGCTATTTTGTAAAGACGCCCCTTTGCTGTTCGCATCACACGTCATCTCCGTTATTTATTAGATTAATCGGGAACTTCGAAAGGCATCAGAACTGCTCGCAGTGCTTGTGGTAGGTTTTTCTTACAGCTATCACTGCGAGCAGTTCAGGCTAAAAGACAACCAAGTGACGTGGTCGATGACGCTCCTTTACTAATTATGCACTCCCATTAAACGCCCTTTTTACCGTTTGGCACGCCTGCGTTCGGATCTCCACTCCCCCGTTTTCAAGCACCTTCCCCTGTTACCACCCACAAACGGTACATTCTGTCAATCAAATAAGCAGCCCCTTGATGTTTTGCGAGCGCACGATTTCTGACCGCAATGACTGGTTTGCGCATGCGCATTACGACCCATACGCATGCGCAGTTGTGCGAACATTGCTCAGAGCGAACGAGCGACTCTGAATCAGGCCCTCCGTCTGATAATCAAAATGCTCTTAGACTAATGGAGCAATTAGCTGTACGGTGGACGTCGGGCTAAGGGCGGATTGTTTTTTTTTTTTCTAAAAAGTTTGTGCAAATTTACTTCCAATAGGAGTGAATGTGATTTAGTACACTTCAGCCAATCAAAACTTAGCTTTCATTATCCTGACTTGAAAGATATTGATAATCATATATTTGTGCGAATAGCAACTGGTCACCAGTATATTACACGAGCTGCTTCTTAGAGGGACTGTTCCACACTAGGCTGTCGTCAGGGTCCCCATTAGCTGGAACTTCCTACTGCTCTTTTCAAAAAAATGTTTAGTCAATAACTATGATCGCTGAAGTACATTTGATATGGATTCGATATGGATAATAACGACTGTGCAAAAGGATAAAAAAATAAATAAAAATAAAGGAACACCCGAAAAAAAACAGTGAAGCCAATGGCATAAGTGCTTTACGTAAAAATTGTGCGCTTTGCGGCTATTCCCAGAATAGAATCTCACATAGAGAGAAGCTGCTAGGGAAAGCGGACACTCCTCCCAAATGGGTTGATGCCGCAAACGTACACACAGCCAATGAGGTTACCTATTGTTACACACAATCTATAGAGGACGATGCTTTAGACTTCCGGCAGAGGCATATTATTTAGGCTTGAATTGCTGTATGGTGAAATTGAGGCCTGTATGCGCATATGAAGGGAAATGCTCTATAACAGGGCTACAGATGTAGTATTGAAGATAATGCATTGTCTAAACAAAACTACTGAGAATGTAGCTAATCCATTTACTTGTAACCCGTTGCATCACTGGTGCGTGCCTCGCGCCTCAGTGACATCACTGGTGCATGCCTCGTGCCTCAGTGACATCACTGGATAGGCTGCATTCTCTCCTGACTGTGATTCAGTCTACAAAACTGCTGCATCCACTAAGTGTAGTCTAAAAGCAGGGGAACAATATGCCTTCACCAGAATCTGAAACAATAATTGTGGGGGGGGTAATTGGAGGCGGTTGGGGACGATATGTCAATCCGCTCCAGAGGCCATCGCTCCGCGGAGCAAGTTGGGGTTCAGGGCAGGCACAGAGAAGAACCATTTTGGCTCCCAGTTCTGCAATTCAGAAGAGCAGAACTTATTAGAACTGACTGATATATAACACATACGCTGCCCTCCCCCCACTGCTGGGCACATAACGGCCTCCTGAGCTGCACCGGCTGTAGTTCAAAGTCTAGCGTAAGCATCTCATGGTAGTCCCAGGTGCAGGACAAAGCTACTGCTCATGCTACAAATTATACAATTCAAGTCTGTGAGAGTTATAGGACTAAATCGATATGTAAATATTTATTTCAAACGTTTAGAAATGCGCCAATCCATGGGAACTGCTAAAACGGTTTGCTCCATTTTCAATATGAATCCATTACACTAAAGGGACTGAATTCAAATCGGTTATTACAGCTAGAATTTGATTTGCTTATTCGTAATTGAGATGCAATTAAATGATTATATAAAATGACAAAAAATAAATAAATACAGGAGTGGTAGAGAGATCATTGGTGCAAAAAAAAACAAGACAAAAACAAAACAAAAAACTAAAACCAAAAATCTTAATATTAAATAATAGCCTTTAGCTGAGGTATAGGATTCAATCAGAAAGCAAAAGTGAAGATTTCGGAAAATTCCAGTTCTTGGTAGACAACGTTGAGAAAGAAAAGGGGGTACGTATTTTTAAGCAACATAAAACCAGAGAATTGAACTGCGGCAACAGCTCGAGTTTTTGCTATTGCCAGCAGTCGAGGAAATGTTCAAATTAAACCTGAGTATACCAAGATGAACATAAGAGAGATGTTGAGAAAGTTTTCCGTAACCACTAAACAGCGTTCATCCTGCAACTTCTTTTTGTGCAGCTAAACAAATCAGCGTAGGTTTGTATACATTAAGCGTATGGTTTCTCACATTAATACTTTAAACAGTTTCCCGACATTATCCGGAAATCTTGTGTTCTTTGATGCGACCAGACTCCACTTGGATTCAGTAAAGCTTAAAGCAGGCAAGTCGAGGAATCGAAGCAGAACTGTAACCGTTCTCTGTGGTAGCGTTCGGCATTAGGACCGGTAGTCTTTTTTGCTATATGGCTTGTTGCCCAAAATACTATCAACCTCGTGAATAATAGAAGAGGATAATTTTGGAAGCACCTGTGACAGCAAAGGAAGAGAAATAGAAGAGGAACAGTATAGTTTTTAAACCGGTAATGAACTTTAAAAGTCACAAAACTTATAACACTATAATTAGTATAAATTCAGTTGCGGCTCAGTCTCCATTTTGTAGTGGTCCACGCAGATGACTCCGGGTGAGATGTAAGGTAATGGGGTGTGGGCCAATATCTGCGTTCAGATTGTGCTTTGCTATGTCCAGATGCCACAAATGTAGCGTGACAGACCACCTAATACAGACTGTACTGCTGTATATCGAGTCTACAAGGGGGACAGGACAGGCTGCCTCCCAAATCTATTACGTGGAAGGAAAATTATTAATATAAAGTGGGCACTGGTGTGTGTGTAATAAACCACGGCTGCCCTCACGGCCATTAGACTGCGCCTCTTATCAGTCATACTGTCCCAACATCAGCTGTCAGATGGCGAGGCTGGCGGAAACATGGTCAAACATCAAGGTGCGTAGTGTGATTTCTGCGTCTAAAGGGCACATCAGCAGCTGAATTTCATCGCCAACTTGTCCAAAACAACCTGGGTTTCTGGGTATTGCTTCTGATTGCCCCTTACAGTGGATGCCCCTAGCCTTGTGACTCCTCCGATATAGATTGCCCAGCGTTCCCTGGTCCAGTTTTAGCGGAGTGAGTTACTTGGCTGATCCACGGTTCTATATAGTCAGCGGGTTTATAACACAGAAGCGGTATAAGTGAAGTGTGGTTTCTCCTTGGATGCTTGACAAGCGCACCTGTTTCTAACGCGTTTCACCGTTCAATGGGACTTCATCAGAGAGGCAAGGGACATCCACTGTAAGCGGCGATCAGAAGTGGCACCACTAACTGGTAAGATTAACCAGCGGTATTTAGAATTTGGCTTAATAAATGGACATAAGAGACTGACATGACGTCAGGTGTATATATCACCAACACGGAGAATCCGTTTCATATCTGCCACCCATATGAACAATAAATGCTGTGCATTGTATCCATATAACCCTGGAATGGTTACAGTAATGCTGTGCACCACTTCCTTATAGTACTGGCAGTGGTGTAACCAGGGTATGGTGAGTGGGGCATGTGCCCTGGGAGGCCCAGCAGAGAGAGAGGGGGGCCCGCCACCGGCCAGGACACCGTACCCCACCCCCTCTCACCTCCTTTGCTCCCGGACTGAATATTGAACAAATAGGCATGTGTGCCTGTTGGTGCTGCTTTGGGACTGTAGGGGGAGCTGCAGCAGAAGCACGCAGCCCCTCCCAGGCAGTCTTCCCATTCTCTCTATAATGAGAGCTGTCACCGAAGGTGACTGTGACAGGGTGATTCTCCTTCCCCGGCGCTCTCTCTGCTCCGAACCAGCGGGGAGGGGAAGGGGAGACTGCTGCAAGTTTGTGACTTTCAATTGATGTCCATTGTCAGTGATATTTTTGGCTGGCTGCATTTGTGTGAAAGGTTCGTGTGTATCTGTCTCAGAGTGTGACTGTGTGTGCATCTGTGTCAGTGTGTGTGTATCTGTGTCAGTGTGTGTGTGTGTGTATGTCAGTGTGTATGCGTCAGTGTGTGTCTGTGTGCTGACAGATGATGCAGGGGGGGCAGTGATGGTGTGCTGAGAGATGACGCAGGGGGGGAAGTGATGGTGTGCTGAGAGATGACGCAGGGGGGGAAGTGATGGTGTGCTGAGAGATGACGCAGGGGGGGAAGTGATGGTGTGCTGAGAGATGACGCAGGGGGGGGCAGTGATGGTATGCTGAGAGTTGATGCAGGGGGGGGCAGTGATGGTGTGCTGACAGATGACGCAAGGGGGGGCAGTGATGGTATGCTGAGAGTTGATGCAGGGGGGGCAGTGATGGTGTGCTGAGAGTTGACGCAGGGGGGGCAGTGATGGTGCGCTGAGAGTTGATGCAGGGGGGGGCAGTGATGGTGTGCTGAGAGTTGACGCGGGGGGCAGTGATTTTGTGCTGAGAGATGACGCAGGGGGGGCAGTGATAGTGTGCTGAGAGATGACTCAGGGGGGAGATGATGGTGTGGCTGAGAGTTGACGCAGGAGGGGCAGTGATGGTGTGCTGAGAGCTGACGCAGGGGGGAGATGATGGTGTAGAAAAGAGATGATGCAGTGAGATGATGGTGTGCTGAGAGATGACGCAGGGGGGGAGGTGATGGTGTGCTGAGAGATGACGCGGGGGGAGGTGATGGCATGCTGAGAGATGACACAGGGGGAGGTGATTTGTGTGCTGAGAGATGACGCAGGGGGGGAGGTGATGGCATGCTGAGATATGACACAGGGGGGAGGTGATGGTGTGCTGAGAGATGACGCAGGGGGGGAGGTGATGGCATGCTGAGAGATGACACAGGGGGAGGTGATTGTGTGCTGAGAGATGACGCAGGAGGGGAGGTGATGGTGTCGCTGAGAGACAACACAAGGGGGAGATTGTGTGCGCCAATCTTAAATTTGCCCTGGGCTCCGAAGACCCTAGTTACGCCACTGAGTACTGGGACTTTTTACTATAGAAGCAGCATTTGCTGTGTAGTAACCTTCTGGATTACCACATTCATACGGACACCGAGCAGATTATCAGAGTTCTCTGTGTTGCTTAGAATTGTTTATTTTGTTACTTGCAACACAAAAACTGCAGCATTTTTTAACAATACGACTTACTAGACACTAGTTATCGTGTAAATGTATCTTGTGTGTGCCCGGTTTTAATATGATGTTCAGGAACCTTACTACACTTGTCAATTGAGATATATGTGTATAATTTGCAACATGCTTAAGTATACACACTGACACATTTGCATAAGGATTATTAGGGGTAAATTTACGAAAGTGAGAGTTTATTGAAGTTGAGATGTTGCCCATAGCAACCAATCAGATTCTAGCTATTATCTTTTAGAAGGTGCTAGATAAATGTTAAGTAGAATCTGATTGGTTGCTATCTGTGTGCACCTGAGTCTGTATATAGGAGACTGTGCTCAGTAATGTGATATGTGACACCTGTATATCTGTGTGCTCCTGAGTCTGTATATAGGAGACTGTGCTCAGTAATGTGATATGTGACACCTGTATATCTGTGTGCACCAGAGTCTGTATATCGGAGACTGTGCTGAGTAATGTGATATGTGACACCTGTATAACTGTGTGCACCCGAGTCTGTATATCGGAGACTGTGCTGAGTAATGTGATATGTGACACCTGTATATCTGTGTGCACCTGAGTCTGTATATAGGAGACTGTGCTCAGTAATGTGATATGTGACACCTGTATATCTGTGTGCTCCTGAGTCTGTATATAGGAGACTGTGCTCAGTAATGTGATATGTGACACCTGTATATCTGTGTGCACCTGAGTCTGTATATAGGAGACTGTGCTCAGTAATGTGATATGTGACACATGTATATCTGTGTGCACCAGAGTCTGTATATCGGAGACTGTGCTGAGTAATGTGATATGTGACACCTGTATAACTGTGTGCTCCTGAGTCTGTATATGGAGACTGTGCTGAGTAATGTGATATGTGACACCTGTATATCTGTGTGCACCAGAGTCTGTATATTGGAGACTGTGCTCAGTAATGTGATATGTGACACCTGTATATCTGTGTGCACCCGAGTCTGTATATCGGAGACTGTGCTGAGTAATGTGATATGTGACACCTGTATATCTGTGTGCACCTGAGTCTGTATATAGGAGACTGTGCTCAGTAATGTGATATGTGACACCTGTATATCTGTGTGCACCCGAGTCTGTATATAGGAGACTGTGCTGGGTAATGTGATATGTGACACCTGTATATCTGTGTGCTCCTGAGTCTGTATATAGGAGACTGTGCTGAGTAATATGATATGTGACACTTGTATATCTGTGTGCACCTGAGTCTGTATATAGGAGACTGTGCTCAGTAATGTGATATGTGACACCTGTATATCTGTGTGCACCAGAGTCTGTATATCGGAGACTGTGCTGAGTAATGTGATATGTGACACCTGTATATCTGTGTGCACCTGAGTCTGTATATAGGAGACTGTGCTCAGTAATGTGATATGTGACACCTGTATATCTGTGTGCACCCGAGTCTGTATATAGGAGACTGTGCTGGGTAATGTGATATGTGACACCTGTATATCTGTGTGCTCCTGAGTCTGTATATAGGAGACTGTGCTGAGTAATGTGATATGTGACACCTGTATATCTGTGTGCACCTGAGTCTGTATATCGGAGACTGTGCTGAGTAATGTGATATGTGACACCTGTATATCTGTGTGCACCCGAGTCTGTATATGGAGACTGTGCTCAGTAATGTGATATGTGACACTTGTATATATGTGTGCACCCGAGTCTGTATATAGGAGACTGTGCTCAGTAATGTGATATGTGACACCTGTATATCTGTGTGCACCAGAGTCTGTATATCGGAGACTGTGCTGAGTAATGTGATATGTGACACCTGTATATCTGTGTGCACCCGAGTCTGTATATGGAGACTGTGCTCAGTAATGTGATATGTGACACTTGTATATATGTGTGCACCCGAGTCTGTATATAGGAGACTGTGCTGAGTAATGTGATATGTGACACCTGTATATCTGTGTGCTCCTGAGTCTGTATATAGGAGACTGTGCTGAGTAATGTGATATGTGACACCTGTATATCTGTGTGCACCTGAGACTGTATATAGGAGACTGTGCTGAGTAATGTGATATGTGACACCTGTATATCTGTGTACACCTGAGTCTGTATATGGGAGACTGTGCCGAGTAATGTGATATGTGACACCTGTATATCTGTGTGCACCTGAGTCTGTATATAGGAGACTGTGCTGAGTAATGTGATATGTGACACCTGTATATCTGTGTGCTCCTGAGTCTGTATATAGGAGACTGTGCTGAGTAATGTGATATGTGACACCTGTATATCTGTGTGCTCCTGAGTCTGTATATGGAGACTGTGCTGAGTAATGTGATATGTGATACCTGTATATCTGTGTGCTCCTGAGTCTGTATATGGAGACTGTGCTGAGTAATGTGATATGTGATACCTGTATATCTGTGTGCTCCTGAGTCTGTATATGGGAGACTGTGCTGAGTAATGTGATATGTGACACCTGTATAACTGTGTGCTCCTGAGTCTGTATATGGGAGACTGTGCTGAGTAATGTGATATGTGATACCTGTATATCTGTGTGCTCCTGAGTCTGTATATGGGAGACTGTGCTGAGTAATGTGATATGTGACACCTGTATATCTGTGTGCTCCTGAGTCTGTATATGGGAGACTGTGTTGAGTAATCTGATATATGACACCTGTATATCTGTGTGCACCTGAGTCTGTATATGGAGACTGTGCTGAGTAATGTGATATGTGACACCTGTATATCTGTGTACACCTGAGTCTGTATATAGGAGACTGTGCTGAGTAATGTGATATGTGACACCTGTATATCTGTGTGCTCCTGAGTCTGTATATGGAGACTGTGCTGAGTAATGTGATATGTGATACCTGTATATCTGTGTGCTCCTGAGTCTGTATATGGAGACTGTGCTGAGTAATGTGATACCTGTATATCTGTGTGCTCCTGAGTCTGTATATGGGAGACTGTGCTGAGTAATGTGATATGTGACACCTGTATATCTGTGTGCTCCTGAGTCTGTATATGGAGACTGTGCTGAGTAATGTGATATGTGACACCTGTATATCTGTGTGCTCCTGAGTCTGTATATGGGAGACTGTGCTGAGTAATGTGATATGTGACACCTGTATATCTGTGTGCTCCTGAGTCTGTATATGGGAGACTGTGCTGAGTAATGTGATATGTGACACCTGTATAACTGTGTGCTCCTGAGTCTGTATATGGGAGACTGTGTTGAGTAATCTGATATATGACACCTGTATATCTGTGTTCACCTGAGTCTGTATATGGAGACTGTGCTGAGTAATGTGATATGTGACACCTGTATTTCTGTGTGCACCTGAGTCTGTATATAGGAGACTGTGCTGAGTAATATGATATGTGACACATGTATATCTGTGTGCACCTGAGTCTGCATATGAAGAACAACAAAACTTGGAATGAAAAAAACTGTGGCAGCTACATTGTAGCACTACATATACAGATTCAGGGACTCAGGTGCACACAGATATACAATTGCCACATATCTAATTAATCAGCACAATGCTGGTGCGTCCTAGTCACATTGCATTGTGACTTAGATGCATTTTCTGCAAACAAGAGGCTCGGTGCTATCAGAGGGTCACGGAACCTGGCACGCCGAGATGGGCTTTAAAGCGAGTGCAGCAAAGACATATAAGAACACATCTGTACAACACTACCGTATAACACACACACATGTACAGCAGGTGGGGAGCAAGTGTCACTCTCTGGCATCCCCTCATAATACCTGAAGCTGTCTCAATCACACTCTATGATAGAGCCCAACGGACAATATGAGTAGATCGCCCCCTAGAGGTGCACTAGCTCTCGGCTTCTGGTAACTGGCCCTATTTGTTTAAAAATAAATCAATAAATGGCAAGTTTTTTATTTTTCGGCACTCTCTGGTTAGTTGCCCTTTATATGGGCACGGATTGCAGAGTATCGGAATAGGATGTCAGTTCGGGATGTTCAGTATTCGATATGTGAAGCCGATGGGAAAACCAGGACGCTCAGCTATTAATGACTGTACCCGTGTATGTTGCTGGGTTAAGCTCGACAGCGCACAGTATTGTGCGAAGATTGTTGCCATCCTATGAAACAAGGTCTCTTACGTTGGGGGCACACTATACGTTGTGTACCCAGCCGACCAATACATCGTGCGCGCTGTAAACACCGGGCGATCTGGTGTAAAACAGCAAATGTGACGACCGTTTGGCACACTATACAAACCGTACGATATATCATTCTGATCCGCGACGCAATGATATATTGTATAGTGTTTACCTAGCTTAACTGCTTTCTGAAATTCTGATATTGCAAAACCAGATCAGCAAAGTTAAACTAGGCAGGGCCGCAATGTACAAAGAGAAGATAACCCCATCACTAGCTTGTGATAAGCATGAGTAATAACGTATTAAGGGCAGTGCAGCACCTGCTGCACCTCCTCTGTGCTGCTGTAAATACATACTAACGTGTAAGTGTGTAATACTAACCTGTATTGCGCCAATATTCTCCAGAAGTTGGTCAGCATTGGATGCCCCTAACAAAACTGAACTAACACCTTCATTCCTCAGACACCAGGCTGCAAAGATAACGGTCAGATGTTACAGGATACGGCTGAGAATAGCCATTATTTAAGCTAATAATGAGATGTTGCTCACTGCAAGCTTCTGAGTGCTGGCATATTCAAGTTCCAAATCCATAATGTGCCCATCCACTAGACGATTAAGTTGAGCGATTCAACGATAACGATCATTCAATAGTTCATAAATCGTTTGCAAATAATTAGCAAAAATGTCTAACACAACCAGCGATGCGCGTGCCCGCTGGTTGTTTAGACATCTATCATCGTGCAAACATGCTGGTCAACCTGACGATAATGTCAGGTTGAGCATGTTTGCAGATGATTGATGACCCTGCACTGAACGACTGCTCATTCAGTGCAGGCTCCTCACAGACTGACAAATGACTGCAGGATTACAATGTTGTAATCGTGCAGTCGTTTTCATGTCTGCTAGTGGATGGGCACCTTTAGACAGTGACATTGGCACAAACAGGACTGGCTACATCAAATAATGTGCATTTTATATATGTTTTATGTGATGCCACCTCTCAGTATATAAGGAACAACAATATTCCCTTTTAGAGGGCTCAATATAACAGCGCTCACACAGATGAGGCTGAGATTGTAAAATGGGTTGTAGTCTATAGGTTAAATAAATAAATATATATATATATATATATATATATATATATATATATAGTAGTGTGGTTCGGCACTCAGTGTTCCTCTGTTAGTAAGGTACCTGGGTGCTCGCACAGAGAGTAATGTTCGTCTTCCTGACGACGAGGCCGCAAGGGCCTTGAAACGTTGAATAAATTTGCATTTACTACAAATCCTGGAGTGACGCGCTGTGGTCTGTCCTGTATTGTGACAGCACACTTTGAAATGAAACAAACAAGATGTGCTTTAACTGCAGACTTTCAGTTTTAAGTTGAGGGTAATTACATCCAAATCAGGTGAACGGTGTAGGAATTACAACGGTTTCTATATGTGCCTCCCACTTTTTAAGGGACAAACTAAACAATCCTAAATCTAACTTTCACTATTTAATACTTTGTTGCAAATCCTTTGCAGGCAATTACAGCCTGAAGTCTGGAACGCATAGACATCACCAGACACTGGGTTTCATGCCAGGTGATGCTCTGCCAGGCCTCTACTGCAAATGTCTTCAGTTCCTGCTTGTTCTTGGGGCATTTTCCCTTCAGTTTTATCTTCATCAAGTGAAATGCATGCTCAATCGGATTCAGGTCAGGGGATTGACTTGGCCATTGCATAACATTCCACTTTTTAGCCTTAAAAAAAACCTCTTTGGTTTCTTTTGCAGTATGCTTCGGGTCATTGTCCATCTGCACTGTGAAGCGCCGTCCAATGAGTTCTGAAGCAATTGACTGAATATGAGCATATAATATTGCCCGAAACACTTCAGAATTCATTCTGCTGCTTTTGTCAGCAGTCACATCATCAATACATACAAGGGAACCAGTTCCATTGGCAGCCATACATGCCCACACCATGGCACTACCACCACCATGCTTCACTGATGAGGTGGTATGTTTTGGATCATGAGCAGTTCCTTTCCTTCTCCATACTCTTCTCTTCCCATCACTCTGGTACAAGTTGATCTTTGTCTCATCTGTCCATAGGATGTTGTTCCAGAACTGTAATGGCTTTTTTAGATGTTGTTTGGCAAACTCTAATCTGGTCTTCCTGTTATTGTGGCTCACCAATGGTTTACATCTTATGGTGTACCCTCTATATTCACTCTTGTGAAGTCTCCTCTTGATTGTTGACTTTGACACATATACACCTACCTCCTGGAGAGTGTTCTTGATTTGGCCAACTGTTGTGAAGGGGTTTTTCTTCACCAGGGAAATTATTATTCTGTCATCCACCACAGTTGTTTTCTGTGGTCTTCCGGGTCTTTTGGTGTTGCTGAGCTTTCCGGTGCGTTCTTTCTTTTTAAGAATGTTCCAGTTGATTTGGCCACATCTCTCTGATGGGTTTGTTTTGATTTTTCAGCCTAATGATGGCTTGCTTCACTGATAGTGACAGCTCTTTGAATCTCATATTGAGAGTCGACAGCAACTAATTCCAAATGCAAATGTCACAAATAGAATCAACTCCAGACCTTTTACCTGCTTAATTGATAATGAAATAACGAGGGAATAGCCCAAACCTGTCCATGAAATAGCTTTTGAGTTGACAGTCCCATTACTTTTGGCCCCTTAAAAAGTGGGAGGCACATATGGAAACCGTTGTAATTCCTACACCGTTCACCCGATTTGGATGTAATTACCCTCAAATTAAATATGAAAGTCTGCAGTTAAATCACATCTTGTTTGTTTCATTTTAAAGCCATTGTGGTTGTGAATAGAGGCCAAAATATGAAAATTCTGTCAATGTCTCAATATTTATGCACCTGACTATGTGTGTATGTATATATATATATATATATATACATATATAATTTACAGTATATATAAACCACAGCTATATATGTAAAATACATGGTAATGGAAACATTCTTTTTATATAAAAATGAGTAGAGCTAACTGTTGCATTACAGGTCCACCACTGGGGACAGACATATTAAGGGGTAGTAACAGCCCTGGGTACAGAAAAATTCCAATGAGAATATTGGTGTCCAAATTACACAAGACTTGGCCATAACTTATGGCTATATTTGAGCTGGGAACGGGCATTGGACTGTCCCAATAACTGCATTACAAAATGGCCTGTAATGCAATTATTAGGCCAAATGACTGTTACAAATTGCAATATCACAATGTATGTTACCAAGTTATGGCAGGGCTCATATACTAGAACTAAGATAATAGGGAACGCATTGACATCTTTTCAGGCCTCACAATTACTGGCAAAGCCACAACGCAGAAAACATTCTAAGTGCGTATTAATGCCATTATACAATGTTTTAAAATTTTTAATGTTTTACACATTTTTACCAAGCTTATTAAAATGCCCAATTCCAGACTGGAAGTTTAAAAAAATAAATAAATCATTTTTAAAAATAGTTACTTGTGTTAAATGGTTTCTGATAGAATTTTATTTTTATGGGGACTAAAGGTCCAGAAACCGACTTCCATGTAAATCTCAAGCTCTAATCGGTCATCCTGCAATCTGTACAGGTCTCCCACATAAAAACTGTCCTTAAACCAGCCATGCTGGGCTTTACGCTGCATTAAGCAGTGCTGCTATGTTATGTACTCACCAATCGCTAACTGCGGAAGAGTACAGCCCAAACGCTCGGCGATGGCTTGAAGCTCTTTCAATTTCGCTTGCTGTCGTCTTCCTTCTTCACTTAATATTTTGTCTTTTAACCACTGATAACCCTTTAAAAATAGAGCAGGATTTAAGGTCAAAACACTTGCAGAAGCTCTTGTGAAGCCATTTTACTGCTATATCAAGGCTTCAATGCCAACCACATGAAAAATGACAATGTACGTCTGCTTAGCAGAAAATAATAATCATTTAAAGGACCTTTACTCTTTATACTCCAGGCCTGGCGCGTTTCATGTGCAATATGTAAATATCAAAGCCACCAGTCTCATGAAGTCACCAGGGCTGCACTATTAATAGTTTATATAGTTTTTGTATAATTCTCTCTAGTGCGCATAGAATTATTCAAAATACAAAAGCAGAAAAAAAAGCTGATTCTAGCGAATGTCACAAAGAATTTTCTTGTAGAAATGTCTCTAGTTCTTCTTTTGTAACTATACCTTGAGAGAAGCTCTAGAATATGGTGGTATCCCCCCGTCATATTTTCCAGAAACGATTCCACAAGCGAGCGGTGACCACGTCATAGCGCCTACACCTGGAGAGGATCAGGAAGAACATTAGTCACCGATAGCCATGCTTGGATTAATGCTAAACCTGTTTAAATATAATAAGTGTCACCATATTACCTAGTGTTCATTCTAGCACCCTGCACCGGTTAAAACCCGTGCAGTTCCACTTTCCTGCCCGGGGTGTCACACTTTGCTCTGGTGCTTCTAGCACACTCGTCTGTATTTCAGCAGCTTGTTGCACTAGTTGAGTGTGCTAGAACCACAAGAGCAAAGGGTGATACCCCAGGCAGGAAAGAGGAACTGCAAGGGTTGTGACAGGTGCAGGGTGCCAGAATGAAGACTATTACCCAGTGCTTTATATGATCCAAATACACTACATGGCCAAATGTATGACGACACCCGATCACACCGTCTCATTCCAAAACCTTGGACGATAACATGGAATTGGTCCCCCATTTGCTGCTATAACAGCCCCCACTCCGCTGGGAGGGCTTCCCACTAGATTTTGGAACACGACTGCAGGGGATTTGCATCCATCCAGCCACAAGAGTATTAGTGAGGTTGGGCACTTGCCTGGCCGGTGTTCCAATTCATCCAAAAGGTGTTCAGGGAGGTCGTGGTCAGGACTCTGGGCCTGATTTAGAGAAGTATGCAATCCTGCTTCGATTGCGAGAGACCTGGGCAGTATCTGTACTGCGCATGGGCAGGTGCCACGGGCAGTGCCTGCGTCTTCTGACACAGACTTCCTGGCCTCGGCACCACAGCTGTGAGGGACAATCTGAGTAACCTCAGGGTTGTCGATGGCATTGCAGAAAAGCTGATGCTTTGTCTTTGGACGCAGATCTCAGATCGGCAAGGTCGTAAGGAGACGTTTATGTACACCAGACGCCTCCCTCCTGCAATTGAAAATGACTTATACAGCCGGAAATATATTGCCCTTACCAATAAAGCTTGCAATCTAATAATCATGGAGAACAATTCATATATAATATATAGGAATGAGGTGCGTGCAGGTGGTTAGAGTGAGGGTCCGGCAGGAGCAGTATCACCCACCAATGGCAAGGCAGCCACTGGCATTTATATGCAGCTACTGGTGGTGCATTTGGAATGAGAAGACTCAGGCATGAAAGATGAACCAATCATTGCAGCTCCTTATTTCATTAACTGAAAACCTAAGACCGTCAGCTGTTGACAACCATGACTGTCCGTCACCATTTATATTAAATGATCCCAATGAGCAACAGAACTATATCTATCCGGTCATCTATAATTATTTATTCATCCAGACACTGTGCACCGGCATAAGTATAAGTGAGCTGCAATACTCCCTCTATAGATTCTAAGCGTTCACTGACCACCAGGCGGATCAGGCAGAGTGTCGGCTCCATACATAACATAATGAAGTGAGCCAGATAAGCAGGCTGGACGGTAATACCGAGATAAAAGCTTCAGCTTATACAAACAGAAGTACTCGGAATCATTTCATGTCTGCATCACTTACAAGACTAAGAGTTACTGTTGTTTTGCACATTATGTGGAAAGTGCCAGTAATGATGAATTATGTTACATAACCTTGTCATGGTTATTTGTTTAAAATACATTTGTGTTAACTCCTTTGCAGATTCAGTGAAACCTGCAACTGGACCAGAGGCGCCTCCATTTTTTGCATAGGATTAGAGATAGAAAAATAGGGATGGCCATCGACGATTAACCACCGTTGATGGGATCCAATGATTCTTCGGCAATGTTTTGTTTTTTGGAGCTTGGCTAACCCCTACCCCCCTCATGATTGGCCGACTGCCTGCCGTTCCCTACAGCAGGGATGGACATTGGAAGCCGATGGTTAGCAACTACTGTTCCCGATTCGATGGAAGCACTTTGGCCATCAAATTGCAGGTATTCAATGGTTGCCAGCCATCGGATGCAGCTTTCCAATGCCAATCCGATGGCTAGCTGTACTTTTTCAGCTGCGGAAACCCAGGAGAGGTGTTTGCAGCTCAGCTAAAGTATGTATGCGCAAACAGTGTTTCCTGAGATTTAAATTTTACAGGGAATTTCTCCTCGAAAATCAGGACAAAAACTGATAGAAGCACCAGGAAATCTGAACATTTGAACATCTGTAAACACCGTGCGCGAAGCTATGACTGCTTTATGCGCAAGGAATAACCATCGGTGGTTATACCATCTAATGGTTGCGATGTGATTGCTAGTAGCCATCACATCACTGGATTTGATATCAAAAGCCCAGCAACCATTCGATGAGAGGCTTCCGATGTCCACCCCTGTCTATCGGTGGGTGCAAACCATTGATGGTTTTATGTCTTTGATGTTAAGCACCGATGGCACCACTGACAATTAATCCACCAATGGCCATCCCTATATCAAAATTATATGAATATTTATTCTCAGGTGGTAAAGCCTCTTATTTTAGCAAGTGGACACCAATACAATGCAACCAGGTTTGGGTGAGGGGAGCTCAGAGGGAAGTTATTAAGTTTTCCGCTGTAAAAAAACCACAGTAAGGCCTTCCTAATGCTGTAAGATTGAAAATAGAATTGTTTGGCGCACAAAAGTGAGAGGGGTTTAATTATGCCTTTAAGTATAGTGGGTGGAGACATGCAAATTACATTGCATACTGTATGTGCCGATTCTCTAGCTATGCACCCAGAGCCACTGGTGAATAGCACAGATACAGACAATATTCTCTTCATGGAAAAGTGGTTAAAATAGAGTGATAGAAGCAAAGCAGCCATACAAGCCACCAAGCTGTGTTGGGGGTAAGGTGCAGACCCCACTACCCTTCTGTTCTCCATAAGAAGCGTCTGACAAGTAATACATCGTTTGTAAACTTATGAGAGTACTGTGCACAAACCACGTAGACAGAGAGATCACCCCTGTGATTTATAGGGGGGAGGATGTAACTTACCGATCTTATGGAACAGCTCTGGCAGTTGGACCTCTACTTTTTCTCTCTGAAACATGTGATATTCGGCTTGTTCACAGATGGGGGGAATCAGATTGAACTGTCGTGCTACCGAATAGGCTTCCTACAATGGAAAATAAGCCGACATGGTAATTACACACCCTGACTTCTGGAACATGCACCTTATGAGGACTGTCCAGCAGGAGGAGCAGTCCGCTCTGGCCAGTAAAAGCTCTGAACACTTATTAGCTTAGCACCCAAACTAAGGGCCTGATTCAGACCCTAAGAGTATAGTTCTAAAATATTTGCAATTAAACAACTACACAAACATTATATTATAAAACATAGAAAGCCTGAGCTGCCATCCAGTCAGCTTATGTAACAACCAGCCTGGGCCTGCAATATACATGGCAAACTTCTGCCGTCTGGAAGTAAAGTCGGCTCTTAGCCTTACCTGATGGGTATTACTAATGCTTGAACTGTGCTGGCCTCAGGTCTATGACTGGCCCCTCTTCATTGCCAATACTGGGGAAAATAATTAGTGAGCTTTTCCTTCTTTTCAGTACGGCTCAACACTCTACTTTACAGTCATATACGTTGTGCAGAGTTACTGTAAGTGGTAATTATACAGGAGCCACTTCCACGTGTACTACCAGAATACCTGCCGTTGCTGTTCCTCCTCCCCGATACCCTGACATGGGATGTGGTCAGAATGACACCGCCGGAATCCAGACAATTATCAGAATACCAGCGCCGATATCCCGAAGGGGAGTACTGGGGTTAGGCACCATGGAAAGGGCTAGGTTTAGGCTACAGGGGGGGGGGGAGGTTAGGTTCACTTACCTTTAGGCGTCTGCATTGTAACCGGGTCGGGATGCCGCAGTCGGGATTCTGACCGCCGGGATCTAGAGTGCTGGCTTCCCGTACCCAACCCCCTGACATTAAATTTCTACTACTCCAGTACTTGTAATATTGTTAAGTGTTAATGTGGAAAAATGGAGGAGCCAGTGTAACAAACAACTGTGACAGCAATCATACCAGGAACAAGTTGCGTCTTATTTGCTAAGTTGCTTTTTGAGCGAGGAAGGAGGCCAGGTGCCCAACCAACAACTGGTGAATTATTATTATCCACTGGTCCAGGATGGGGCACGAGACCGCCCATCCTCTGGCATGCCAGATGTATAACTACCAAGTACCAGTTAAATATAGTGGAGCCCATTATTATTTTGCACCTTCTAGTCTGCAGGGGTCAGGATTGCAATGATCTTTGGCATGCTTTAGTCTAGGTATAGGCGGACCCATGGCACTTGTTGAGTCAAGTCCTTCTCCCATGCTGTGCTATTCCTCCCCTCCTGCACCATCAGCTTTCCTCACAGAGGAGACGTATTTCACACGCTAGACCCTTTCCAAAACCGGAGAACCCAACCATGGCCTGCATAGCTAGTGAAGCCTGGGCCTCTGGTGAGTGCATCTGGACCACGGACAGTCCTAATCACAGTCGAACAACAGTACAAAATTGCCAGGCATCTTCGTCTCTAGATCATCAACCTAACCAGAGCAAACTAACTTCAAATAAGGAAGGAGGAGTAAGCCACTAACACTATTAGTATCCATATTACTTTTATAAAAGCTATAATAATATAGTAAAGCCCCTTGCAACACAGTATTCCACAGTAATGCCCCTTAAGGGTACACATTAAGTCACAGTAATGCCCCTTACTACACATTATGTCACAGTAATGCCCCTAACACATTATGCAACAGTAATGCCCCTTAAGGGTACACATTAAGTCACAGTAATGCCCCTTACTACACATTATGCCAAAGTAATGCCCTCCAGTGACTGCAGCCCCCCCCAGATCTGACAGATTAAACACTTTCAAAATCGGACTTTTACATTAAAATGGGATCTCCCAGCTAGCCAGCTCCCTCCTTTTACCTGCCGGGGCTGCGTGGTGGGTGAGCTCGGGCGGCACGGGACGGGACGGAGATGCCACATGCTGGGGATCAATCAGCGCCACTGTCCTTCTAATGCGGCGCCGGTCGTGAACTGATTGGCTGCCGGCCCGCAACCTCTGATTGGCTTGGGACTGGCATCACATTAGACTGATGGCTGCGCTGTCTCTCCCAAGGCCGGGCTGCAGGCGGCTGCCTGCAGGTCCCGGTGTGTGGCCCAGACCCACACATGCAACTACCTGGGGCCACTCCACCTTGGCAGCCTCTCCTCGTCACCCCCTCAAGTCTAGCGCCTGGGGCACATGCCCCCTTAGCCCCTCCCTAGCTAAGGCCCTGATATGGCGTAGTTGTGGTCATTTTTAGGCTTGTAATGTTGAATCCAAAGAGGAAAACGTTGCCTGCCCCTGGTTTAGTCAATGACTAAAAGTGTTGTACAGACAGCAGAGAGCAGCAGCAAAATGACATTGCAAAAATAAATCATGTCTGCGGATTGCTGCACCAGTAATGAAAGGGTTCCGTCGAAAATCTATCATAAGCTGAATAATGTAACTGAATAATGTAACTGTGAAAGGTGCATCTATAAGTGGGGGCAAAGCAGTATGAAATAACAAGCACAGGGCTGTATATACATATATATATATATATATATATATATATATATATATATATATCTGCAGTGAGTCATCTGAATAATATGCATTGTGCATATTTACTTCTATGCTCCCTATTTTGCTGTTGCCGGATAAATGCTCATTCAACTCCAAAAATAATTATGTTAAATGTTTCTGGAAGCAGTGAGCAATAACAAGCTCCTGTCTGCTCAACTTACCATCAACTCTTTGTTATGTTTGTAAATTTGCAACTAATACGAGCATTTTATTGTAGTTAGTGAAAAATCCCCATCACAATCCAATATAATAAGTCTTTCATTCTGAGCAGCACTTGCAGCAAGTCTCACTTTAAACAGAGTATTAGCTGCTACCCAACCTAGGTACTAAAATGTGCTTTAGCCGGGGCTACAATGGGTAAAAACACAACATACACACAGGTAAAGGGCTGAGAGAGGGAGTAAAATAAGGGAGACTGATAATATTCTGTTGCACTTAGTCTAACACTCCACATTAGAAGGTCCAGAGAATATAATATAGATGACTTGGGATACAGTTAATATTCCGACACATGAGATGCCAGCGCTTAGAATACTGAAGGTAAGTAGCAGGGTTAGGGGTGGGTTAGAGTTAGGCACTAGGGGGAGGGTTAGATTTAGGCCAGGCTTGCCTACCCTCCCGATTTGGCCGGGAGCCTCCCGATTTTCGGGTGCCGCTCCCGGCCCCCCGGAAAGGCAGGCAAGCCTCCCGGAAGCTTGCGAACCTCCCGACCTCCCCCCTGAAAAAAACGGAAACCCCCGCAGCGGGGGGCCCGGTGACGCGATTCGCGCAGAATCGCGTCATCGTGGCCCCGCCCCCTGCTTCACAATGCTGAAAATAACAGCATTGTGAAGAGGGGGCGGAGTCACGATGACGCGATCGTGCGACCCCGCCCCCAGTGTGCCACCAAATGGCCGCCCCCGCCCCCAATGGCCGGCCGCGCCCGCTGCTATTAGCCGACAATCAGCTCCCTCCCGGAAGGCTGAAGCTGATTGTCGGCAAGTATGCTTTAGGCACTAGGGGGAGAGTTAGAGTTAGGCACTAGGGGGTGGGTTAGATTTAGGCACTAGGGGGAGGTTTAGGCACTAAGGGGAGAGTTAGAGTTAGGCACTAGTGGGAGAGTTACAGTTAGGCACTAGGGGGAGGGTTAGATTTAGGCACTAAGGGGAGAGTTAGAGTTAGGCACTAGTGGGAGAGTTACAGTTAGGCACTAGGGGGAGGGTTAGATTTAGGCACTAGGGGGAGGTTTAGGCACTAGGGGGAGGGTTAGATTTAGCCACTAGGGGGAGGTTTAGGCACTAGGGGGAGAGTTAGAGTTAGGCACTTGGGGGAGGGTTAGAGTTAGGCACTAGGGGGAGGGTTAGAGTTAGGCACTAGGGGGAGGGTTAGAGTTAGGCACTAGGGGGAGGGTTAGAGTTAGGCACTAGGGGGAGGGTTAGAGTTAGGCACTAGGGGGAGGGTTAGAGTTAGGCACTAGGGGGAGGGTTAGAGTTAGGCACTAGGGGGAGGGTTAGAGTTAGGCACTAGGGGAAGGGTTAGAGTTAGGCACTAGGGGGATGGTTAGATTTAGGCACTAGGGGGGAGAGTTAAAGTTAGGCTCTAGGGGGAGGGTTAGAGTTAGGCACTAGGGGGAGGGTTAGAGTTAGGCACTAGGGGGAGGGTTAGAGTTAGGCACTAGGGGGAGAGTTAGAGTTAGGCACTAGGGGGAGAGTTAGAGTTAGGCACTAGGGGGAGAGTTAGAGTTAGGCACTAGGGGGAGAGTTAGAGTTAGGCACTAGGGGGAGAGTTAGGCACTAGGGGGAGAGTTAGGCACTAGGGGGAGAGTTAGGCACTAGGGGGAGAGTTAGAGTTAGGCACTAGGGGGGGGTTAGAGTTAGACACTAGGGGGAGGTTTAGAGTTAGGCACTAGGGGGAGGGTTAGGCACTAGGGGGAGGGTTAGGCACTAGTGGGAGAGTTAAATTTAGGCACTAGTGGGAGAGTTAAATTTAGGCGCTAGGGGGAGGGTTAGAGTTAGGCACTAGGGGGAGGGTTAGCGTTAGGCACTAGGGTTAGGGTTAGGCACTAGGGGGAGGTTTAGAGTTAGGCACTAGTGGGAGAGTTAGAGTTAGGCACTAGTGGGAGAGTTAGAGTTAGGCACTAGGGGGAGGTTTAGAGTTAGGCACTAGGGGGAGGTTTAGAGTTAGGCACTAGGGGGAGGTTTAGAGTTAGGCACTAGGGGGAGGGTTAGGCACTAGGGGTAGAGTTAGATTTAGGCACTAGGGGGAGGGTTAGGCACTAGGGGGAGAGTTAGAGTTAGGCACTAGGGGGAGGGTTAGGCACTAGGGGGAGAGTTAGATTTAGGCACTAGGGGGAGGGTTAGGCACTAGGGGGAGAGTTAGATTTAGGCACTAGGGGGAGGGTTAGGTTTGGGGTGCGGGGAGGGGGAGGTTAGGTTTAGACACTAGAGGAGGAGGTTAGGATTAGGAAACAGGGAGGGAGAGTTAGGGAGAGGGGTAGGGTTACGATAACGACCAACAGGTATGGGTATCCTAACCCTGTTGGAATGCCGGCATCGTGATTCTGACCGCTGGGATCTCGTACCCAACCCGATGGTATAGTAATGAGAGTTACTTATAGGGGACTTTAATACATTCTGATGAACGTTTATGCAGGATATACTGGTAGGTAGGCACAATGGCGTTATAAAGGGTGAGTACTTTACATACAGTGATGGAATGATCATGTCTGAAAAACAACTTACCATAATTTCCATGGAGCTCCAACGTGAGGTACCCCAGTACATTGCCATTCCTTGGTTAATCACGTGTGTCATGGCTCGCACCGTCTCTGCAGACAAAGAAACAGAGGGAAGGCAGGACAATAAAGACTCAATTAAGCATTTAAAGGAGGATCCATACCATGCAGGAAGCTAAATCTACAACACCGAGAGGGGAAAGTATGCTGCAAGGACATCTTGCAAGCAGTGTAATTAATCAAAGTCCATTTGTAAGCGGCGCTTGGCTCACTCGAGGGGAACCCAGGTCCAAAGACTTTTCTTGCAGCTATCACTTTTCCCAATCTTGAGAAAGATGGAGAACATTAAGAGGAACAGACAGCTGTTGTCTACAAAGCTCAAGTACCAATAGCTGCAAGATGATCACTTTCTGTGCGCATCAATAATAATCCAAGAGCAAAAAGGTGTGAATGTTCTTTGTGTGATCTGTAATAGGACGTGGCCAAAAGTCCGCTCTACTCCAGGTCATGGTGTGGGAACAGTGACAAATTGTTTAACAGTGGAAGATTGTACAGTGCATAATTAGACGTCCAACAGTTTATTATTAGTATATTATATTATAGAGCCCCCATATATATTATACAGTGAATAGTTAATCATTAATCACAGAGGATGTGTGATCATTCATGTTAGTTCCTGCCCCGTTGGAGCTTACAGTCTGAATTCTCTACCACACATGTAGACTACAGCTAATTAACCTACCATTAAGTTTCTGGGATGTGGGAGGAAACGGGAGCACCCAGAGGAATCCCACGCAAACACCGGGATATTAGACAGGGCCGTGGTGGGAGTTGAATCCATGACCCCAGTGCTGTGAGACAGCACTGCTTACCACTGTGCCAGCGAACGGCCCATCAGAGCAAAATAGGTTATGATGCAAGGGGCAACAAAGCAGCCCATTTTTGGCCCACCCAAATGGACATCCCTAATCCAGAAAACATCAAATAACTTCTTACTAAAAGGTAAAAAAAAATAATATAATTTTCCAGACAAAAAACGAATCAACACTTTTATTCATATCCTTGCCACACCCAAATTGCGGGAAAGTGTATAAAGGTGTTTGTGATTGATTTAGTAAGTAAATGATTCAATGGACAAAAATCATATACTTCTAGTTTTGAAGAGAGAATATTACATGGTGTTACTATATACACACATTGCTTTTGTCCCTATTGATGACGCTCTCCTCCATCATACCCTCCACTCCCTTGTACTCCATGACAGTGCCCTCTCATGGCTGTCCTCCTAGCTCTAACCTCTCCTTTTCTGCCTCCTCATCTTGCTGTACCCCAACGCTCTGTCCTTGGTCCCCTTCTGTTCTCTATTTACTTCTCATCCCTCTTCAGTCTACAATTCCACCTTTACTCTGATTATGCACAATCTACTCCTCCTACTGTCTCTCTTCTATCCCTTCCTAGATGTTCCAGCACTTTCTTAAACTCTGCATAAACAAGACTGAGCCCAATGTTTTGCCCTCCAATAACCCTGCAGAGTCCCTTCACCCTCCCATCTGATCCAGGGTTGCCAACACAGTCCACTCTCCTGTCTCTCAAACACGCAAGTCTTCTCCTTCCCCTTAACCCCCACATTCATGGTCTCTCACAAACCGTCTGCTGTTGCCCGCACAAAATCTCCACGATAAGACACTTCTTCACCCTGGAGTCAACCAAATGTATTATTTCATTCCCATGTCTGCTCCCGTCTTGACTGACTGCAACCTCTTCTGCCTCTAGCCTCTTAAATGAGTCCTCAAAGCCGATGGTCAACTCTACCGCTGATTGTCACCTTGTCTCCACGATTGTTGTATAATCTTTCTCCTGTATTCAAGACTTGTTTTGTGCTGTTCCATTCCTCTAGAATACACATCCTTGCCCCATCATACTGTCTGCCAGCACACCTAGACTCAAATGTGCCCAAAAAACATAGCTCTCCTTTCACTCTTAACTCATGCCGTTTGTCCTCCATACTCATCTCTTATCAGCTATACGCTCACTGCCATAGACAGTAAGCTTCATACACAAGATCTCCCATCCCCCTGGCTCTTACCCTGCCATTATTCTGGTCTCCAGTGTACCCCCACTCACAGTCAGCGACTGACTGATTCTTTCCTTCCCTGGTCACTGGATCATTGAGTGCTGCTGTTCGTATCTGTCATTTAGTTGTATAATTATATCTCACTGTTTGATTTTGCTACCTGTACTCTCTGTTTGAACCTTTTATATTGTATTGTTTGTTTATACCAGTGTAATTGTCCTTGTATGGCATTATAGACAGTTGTTAGCCCCGTATAAATAAAGAAAGATGGTAAAAATTGTTATGGATTACAACGCAGACCACACATCGTATCATATTGACTAAACTATAGAAAAAAATTGGAATTAGGAATACTACAGAAAGGTTAAAATATGATGGCAGTTTAAAAGGTAGGTTTCATTTTAAGAAGTTCCGAGATATACCCCTATATATTTTGCATTGTAATGCTTTGCCAATATTCTCATAGGCGAAAAAATCTGGCAGTAGTGAGTTTGTCGTATGTTGCAGAGGGAAGACAAACTCTAGAAAAGACATATGGTCAGTGTTTGTTCCGTTCTGCAAATTGTTGGGTTGACACATTTAGTAATGTAAACTAGATGTAGATCTTGTAACCTGCTATGATTCCTACCACTTATGTAGCAACTGCTACACAGTCCTACACCTTGCGTCTGGTATCAGCCTGAATGTTTTCAGTTCATGATGTATTTCTAGTGCTTGTGTACAATAGTAGCATTGTTGTACTTTGTTATTGCCTGAATGACTTTAAAGTCTAGTACTATGGCATGGCATCAAGAGTTACTCAGGGCCAGCTCGAAGCACATTTGACCAGTGCGGTTGAACAGGGGCTGGCGGCGCACCCTTCCCAACCATCCTGATTTTCAGCAGGACAGTCCCGTTTTTCAGACACCGCCCCGCTGTTCCACCTGTGGGCTGAAATGTTCCGCCGGTGGTCGGGAGGTTGGGTATTCCCCCCACCGCCGCAACTGTGCGGCGGTGCCAACCCCGGAGAAGAGGGGCGGCCGCGCGTTCACCCATTCAGTACTGGGAGAGGGCTGGGAGCAGCCCAGCTACTGAAGAAGTGCTGGGCTTGCCCCCAGCCTGACGTTAAACGGGAGGCGTGCCCATACAGCCCCCAATTAGCGCCATTTATGGGGTCTGACCTGTGATCATTAGGCCAGACCCCCTTTTCGGATGCCTAGTCGGTCCTACTCAGAGCAGCCAGTAGGCGGCCATGAGTCAAGCAGGCCAAAACTAGACCTGGTATATTGACAGAACTACAAAATGAGTTTTAGAAGTGCAATATTTAAGTTCAAAAAATTTATAAACAATCAGTCCTTATGACTACAAGACATGTTACAGATTTCTCAAACCAAATCTTTGTGGGTTTTTTTTTCCTTTTTACAAACAAAGGTGGAAAATGGGCTCAAACCAGTATCAAACCCAATTTAATAGAAAACAAATCACATATAGTATATCAGTCAACGACTACTTTGATGCAGTATATAATAAAAAATTTACTTTAAAAGCAATTTCATATGTTGAGTCAACAAAGACTATATTGTATCCAAATTGTTCGGGAGACTTACTCAAAATGATTACGTTTGCAAAAAAAAAAAATATGTCTCTACACAAAATGAGTGGAGTTACCCTGCCAAGTGTAAGGAACACTTAAGTGAGTAATGTATTATGTATCAGAATAATGTAATGTCACAAAAGGCGTTATTGGATGAGCATGGACAAACTGTCTACATAGCAGGAAAGTCGTAAAACTACAGTGCTTGCAAGGCATACAGCAAAGGGCAATTATAAGTGTTTCTAAAAAGCAATTTAAGAAAAACAAAAAGTTATTTCTAACCTGAAAAATCCAAAAAATTTTTTACAATATGCACATTCGCCATTTATATATAATCATTTTGAATTTTAATTTATTCAATATTGCATGGAATTCACATTTGCATAACACACACACACACGAAGTGTGATTCAATTCATTTTGAGGAAAACTGCACCAAATTCACAACACGAACCTTTGGGTCCAAGTACAAGGTGTTGCATCTGTCAGGCTATCTACAAGCTGGATCTTGACACAAGAGTATATATTTTAGAAACACTTTTGGGGACCAGTGCCGCAACTGACTACGTCATGCAATCCTCCTGTTCTGAAACATAGGCTCATGCCAAGAAAAGCAAAATATCCGCACAATGCATGGATCATGAACATGCACTGTTGCAGAACAAATATCCAGCAAGCCTCATATTATACTGGAAAATAGATAGATCCTTAGGAGTGCACCAATGCATATCATAGCTATACACTGCTGGGTATGAAAAAGATCACACAGGCATAACTACCAGATGCTACTATTGGGCAAAAAACAGAACAGGAATTTATAAGAGCAGTTTTTGAATTCACTACTTTAATTCACTAAATTAAGAAACATTTTATGCTAAATAATGAAAACTTAAAAAAAAAATACTACATAAATAATAATTAAAAACAATTATTGAAACCCCCTGCTCCCTTTTAAAGCTGCTTTTAGAACAGTTAATTTTTTTGCCCAGCGGTAGCACTGATCTCTTCAAGAAAAGATGCAGGTTTAGATTTCTTGAAGGTCAAACAGCATCATTGAGTATTCTCTTCACATTATGTGCTGGCAACAGTAATGTGCTCCAGAAAAAGGTACAAGACAACCCGAACAAAAACACCAATGATGCAGGAAGTTCAAAAGCTTAGAGGAAAAAAAAAAAAAGGAAAATACACCAAATCTGTTTATACCATGCAAAAGAAAAAAAAACAATAATAATGATGTGATACACAAATCAGGGCAGAAAGAGGGTAGGGTATAATAATTAAAGGAACTATAAAATAAAATAGGATTTTACTTGCAAGATGTTCTTAAAGGGTTCTTCGTTTATGCATTTTATGGATAATTGTTTTGGGGAGGTGGGGGGGAGAGGGAGTGGAGAGGTAACACTTGTATGGTAAAGATAAAAATACATTATCTGTCCCATAAAATGCCTTTTGGACACAGAATTCAATATGGAGACTGTGGGTACTGTGTACCTTCTATGATGAATGTTCTCGACTTGGAAGAACTAAATGGGTCTCCTGGTGATAAAAGAAAGATTTAGAAATACCAGAGTTTACAGCTGCAAGTTCATTACATTGACAAAAGGGCATAGGGCTTCAGAATCATTAAATATGGTGAATGATAAAAAGAGATTTATTTATTTTTATTTTTTTTGAACACAGTAAACTGTTTCATAAATATCTGGCTAAGAAACTTAATTGGGAAATAAATAAAATTATACCCCTTAGATGCCCTTCACTTGCGTGGTTTTGTTTTGAATGTGTAAAAGGGTAAAAAAGGGAAAAACTAAGATCTTAAAAAAACCTGATCAATAGTCAGCAAAGAATAAATTTTGTAACAAACCACCACCAATTTGACATACAGTCACCTCCTTTCACTTATACATTCAGATCACCTTGACGTGACCCTGTACTTGAATTATATATTTAGAACACTAAATTATTTTTTTTTATATTTGCCATCGTGGAATAAATAAAAGTTCAAGTAAACCATGGAATAAAACATGTAAAAAAGGAAATTATTAAAATAGTGACAAAGGTGGAATGTTAAATTACAAACATTTAACCTTTTGCATAAAATAGTAACAAAGGTGTACTGTTAAATTACAAGCATTTAACCTCTTGCATATGTATTAGTAATTGAAACTTTCAAGTGTAATTAATACTGGAAAAATGCCAGACAAAATGAATTATAAAAATAAGAAAATATTTTTAATAATAAATAATAATAATCTGCTATATATTCAAGTTAATAAAAAAAATTGAATTAAAAAAATATATAGTAAAAAAATATGGGGATGTTAAAACCACCCAAGAAAATAAGGTGATTTTTGTATAATATACTATAAATAAAGTGCTTAATTAAAATTAATAGGTTTTAAATGAACAAGACGACAGCAATGATGGAACTAAAAGAGGAGTATTGGTAAAAGACATTTCGAATATAATGAAAATGGGACAAGTAGTTATGCTTCAGGTTTATCATAGGAATTCAATTATGGTTTTATCAAAACTATGATCAAGACAATGTGTTTACTTCTTACTGCCAAAAGCAAAGTAAGACCAGAGGTCAAAATAATTATATATTAAAAAAATAAAAATAAAAAATAGGAATAGGCTCCAATTCAACGTGACAAACACCCTTCACATACATGTGTCTTCATAACAGATTTATGTATGTAACCTTATTATTCATGCCACATAATTGTATATAAGAAAGAATAAAATGTGATCTAAAAACAACACACGCAGGTCTACGTTTCGTCTAACGTCCTAGCAGTTGACAAGGGCAAAGAATTTAAAAGAAGTGTGCATATATTGTCTTTTTACATATACAATATCCTTAGGATATCACATAGAAGTTGTATAAAAGGAAATATCACAAAGCACGGTATTCTGCTGTCCATTGGGTCCTTACCTTCCATCGGTGTGTTGGGATCAGGACGGTTGGCAAACACTACATCCACATATTCTAGCTGAAGTCTGTCTAAAGAAGCCTTTAAACCTGAACAATGTAAAATTAAGCAAACACATCAGCTGTTGAAACTTAACCCAAAGCTTCTTTTGCATACTAAACTGTAATCTGTAGTAATGTACATGTTTTTCTAACGTCATTAATTAGCTACCGATAACTGCTCATCCCAAACGTATCATTTTTAAAGGACAGCTCTGATGAAATGACCAATCTGGTGCAAATCATAAGAGACATTTCTCCAGCAATTTATGAAAGACAGCCATGCAGTCCCACCCTATTGGTTATTTGCTGCATCCGTATCAATGCGAATTTCAAAAACGTTACAGTTTTTTAAGTCATATTAGAGCAACACTGTTCTCAAATTGGCCCAAAACTAATCAATTGGTACAAAAGCAGATTATTGGGTTTCTCTTTGTAAAGTGTCTATTGAAAAAACATGAGAGGCAATATATACACGCTTAGTGGCCATTTCATCAGGTACACCTCTCAATTTGTGGGTACGCCCTGCATATGCCCACAGAACAGCCTGACGTCTTTGTGGCATGGATTCAGCAATTTTTTAGAGGCTGTGGACTATGCTGACATGACAGCACCACAAAGTCACCCGTCCACCATATCCCATAGGTGTGCTATTGTATTGAGATCTGTTGACCGTGAGGGCCTTTGGAGGACATTGGATTCATTGTTATGTTCGTCCTGCTGGAAGTCGCTATTAGAGGATGTGTAGACTGTGGCCATTATCAGTAACAATACTCCGGTAGGCTGTGGCATTTAAACAATGCTATAATGGTATGGGTTTGGTATAAAAGAGCTACAAGAAAAAGATAGATTATGTCTACATAGACAACAGATGTTGGACAGGGACAAAAGGTTGACACACAAAAGGTTGACATGGACAAAGTTCGACAGGTACAAAAGGTTTACAGGGTCAAAAGATCGACAATTTTTTTTTGTTTTCTAAACCTAATTTTCACTCTAACCCTAACACTCCCCTTGTTGCCTAACCTTAACCGTCCCTTCTAGTTCCTAACACTAACCATCGGGATACAGGCCTAACCCTAACCCTCCAGTAAGTGCCTAACCCTAAAAAACAAAAAAAACAACAACAACCATGTGTCGATCATTTGACCCTGTCGACTTATTGCCTGTCTAACATTTGGTGTCTACCTTATTAATGTAGATCTATTAATTGGAACCCAATGGTGCTAGGGAGCGTACTGTGCATCAAGAAAACATTCCTCACACTACACTGCACCATAACCCCCAGCCTGTACCACTGACACACAGCAGGATAGATCCATGGATTTATGGTGTTTATGTCAAATTCTGACCCTACCATCTACATGTCAAATCATGTAGATGGAAATGATTTTGTTGCCTGGTGAGGTAGCCTATCCACTTTCGAAATTTGATGCGTGGTATGTTCAGAGATGCTCTTTTGCATACCACAGTTAATATTGCATTTATTAATATTGTTTAGTCACTATAGCCTTCATGTCAGCATGAACCAGTCTGGCCATTTTCTTCTGAAGTCTATCATTTGCTGGATGTTTTTTGTTTTATACACCATGCTGTGTAAACTGTTGTGCGGGTAACTTCCAGAAGTCTCAGATACTCAAAATACCCAGTCTGGCACAAACAATCATTCCATGGTCAAAGTTACTTAGACTCCATTTCTTTCCCATTCTGATGTTTGGTCTGAACAACAACTGAACCTCTACACCACATCTACATTCTTTTATGATTGACTAACTAGATATTTGAATGATCGAGCAGGTGTACCTTATAGAGGGGACACAGAGTGTATAGGAGTCCTGATTTAGCTGCTTTAGTCTTAAATATAAAAACGTGTATTCTAAGGAATAATGCAGCCTTTGGGCCATATCCAATTAGCCGCAAAAAAGCGAAAAAAATGGCAGAGAAGTTTTTGCACAATTCATGTGTTTTGGGGTGATCTTTTTCCGTCTTTTTCCAGTTCTTCGCACTATTGCAAAAAAAGAGGCGAAAATGCTTTAGCACGGAAACTGTTAGTGGAGTAACTAGTGAAAAGTACAGCCAGATTTGTCTGTACTCCATGAAAAGGCTAGCGTCTAAAAATCTATATAGAAGTGTATTAGTGGACCTAATAAAAAGTATTTGGGGTTCTTAAATTGTGTTAAATGGTTATTATAAGCAAATTTGCTTAACAGTGGAAAAATTATAAAAAGCTATTTTTTTTTGGCCAAAATAAATGCAGTTAAATTGGGGGTACATGAAAATGGTTGCAAGTATATTTTTGTGTCAAAAAAGTGCACTTTTTAAAAAATTTTAAAAATAAACCTGGTGCAGCCATCTGCAATGTTTAAAAGACATGTCCCACTCCCATCCATACAGCTCCCCAAAATACTAGACCCACTACCTCAAACCCATTTTCCAACACTTGATTTTTTTCACCCAAATATTGACATGTCCATTGGCCAAATTAACATAATAAAAAATATATTTTTGCCTAATTTATCAATGGGAGCTTCCAAGGAGTTCTGAACCAAGTCCCCACATTTTTAAGCAATAGGGATTTTGCACAACTTTTCACCTGTTCTGAGATGGTGAAAACAGTTCGCCGGCTTTTGTCTATGGAGATTTCGCACATGCGAAAACTTCGGCAATAGGACTGCACGATACCCATTTTGTGCGAATAATTCTCACCTACTAACACTTTTCACGGCTAATTGGATATGGCCCTTTATTGTAAATGATTATTTGAAGTCATCTCAGATCTATGAGATCTATTAAATCATAAATCTTCCCAGTGATTTTTATGGTCCTCATATTTTACAGTATGAAATACATTGCACAGTAATCCAGGACATAGAACACATCTCCATGTAATCTCCATTAACAATCAAGTATAATTGCAACAGTACTGTACATTGTACCTTCAATTATATGTTTTCGTGATAAACCTCTCTCAGTCTCTGCCCTAGAATATAAAAAAAAGGTTAATCTACAATTGTTACGGAGAAACAGCCAAACCAAAAACCAAAAAGTTAAATGACTTACTTTCCTCCCCAAAATATTTTAGTTGTAATAACTAAACTGGACCGTCTGAAAGAGGAAAAAAATTACCAGTAAGCACAAGTACAATTTACTGAATACTAGCTCCATAATATTGTAGTGTCTATAAGGTTACTTAGTACGCACATAACTGTATATATATTTTTTTGTATGTGCACACACATACTTTTGTATCAAAGTGCAGGAAACTTTAGACCTTTATAAATAATTTACACCATTGCTATTATCAAGAAGGAAAACATTAACTGTTCAGTTGACTAGATTAAGTAAATGCAGAAACTGTATTTGTTAAAATATTTAAATCCAGTAGATTACAACTAAAAGGATTCCTTGAAGAAAAATTATAACATGAACTGGGTATCCTATTATCTACCAGAGTACAACACAGGCCACATTCAGTTACATAAACAACAAGATATCAAGAAATGAACCTGCACCATTTTAGTGCATTAATTATTCATTGTGGTCTTTTTTCACCTTCTGAGCAAAGAGGTTGTAGATGAAACTGTTCCCCACATAAAAAATTAATCACTCAGCTTTAAAGTTCAAATAATTACTGTACCTCCAACCTTTCTTCTTGATGATATTTCCTAATACTACTTCAGCCCTGGGGGGGAAAAACAAAAACAAAATACAATATTTAAAATTAATAATGTACTTACAAAAAAAAAAAAAAACAAATTAAAAAATAAAAATGAAAAATTCACTCTTTCAAGGGACCGGGAAAGAGTTGGAGTAAAATCCAAGTCAGTGTAAAATTACCCGCATTAAGCAGCTTGGCCCGTACTAAGTGCCGGGCACACTGCAGTTATGGCGCTTTTCGCCACACTCGCTACCAGCCCCAAAGACCTACTTTATGGGGATTTCTGCTTGCACCTGAAGAGGGTGTGAGCAGAAATCCGCGATAAGTGCAGACTCTGGACTAAAAGCGCGAACCAACTGAATAGCTCCCGGTGACTTTAGACGGAAGCTGCAAACAACTGAATTGTCCACTTAGTGGGAGGTAACGGGTAAAGTGATACTGCAATTGAGAAGCACAAATACTTCAATTTCAGTATGGGCCGTCCTAGATATTGTCTGGTTGCCACAGGATGGGCCCACTCGGGGTCCATGAAGAGGCGTTATGATGTCTAATTCCCCACCACTCCAAACAGCTGGACTTCGGACAAGGAGGAGGGGGAAGAGCAGCTGGTGCCAGAAATGCAGCAGGAGTATTGTGTCATTTATTGCAGTGGGAGCTACAGCATTACAGCAGAGCAGGTGGGCAGCGGCATTATGGGTTGTTACACCCCTCCCCCCCCTTCTAGGTCGGCACAAGCCACACCGCCCTCGTTACGGCCCTGTCTTGCTGAGGTAACTTTGAAGGAGGAAGAAATGAAGCAGAGATGCCGAGGCAAAGACAATGTATGGGCAACGTCATGTCCTGAAATGGCCACCAGAGATTGACAAAGCAAAGCATATCTTCCAAGCTTCATGCATGTATTATAACCAACAAGTGTTCTCTATTTTTATCAATATTCTTTAACCTGACAGACTCGTATAAAGGGAGTGGACATAGGACTGTTTAAAGTTAATAAATAATAAACACAATAATAATAGACTTGCTGGGATACTCAACAGAAAAACTCCTGGGATGGTCACTATTTCCATGTAGCACAAAACCAAAATAAAAATGTAAACTTGAGTGGGTAAAGGATGTAAATAATTCTGCAATCAACGCCCTATAGAGATACATGTTTCAAATAGAACTACCCAAACACTGCAGTCTACACAAAATATCAGTCATTGGTTCTTTGCTGTAGAATCAATCAACTCAGCATTATTTAATATCAAGGGGTACATTTACAAAAGGTTGATTTTAGATCTAAATCGATCAACATCGATGTTTAGCTTCAGGGGCTAAATCACACATTTCCGCAGACAATTTTTTAGTAAATTGAGAGGTTGATGTATCAAAGCAGTGAAAAGAAGTGGACCAGTGGAGTAGTGCCCACAGCAACCAATCAGCGTGTGCCTATCCTTTTATAGAATGTACTTGATAAGTGCCACCTCTAAGCTAATTGGTTGCTATGGGCAACTTCTCCACTGGTCCACTTCTCCACGCTTTTCACGGTTTGATACATTAACCCCTAAATCTGAAACCACTATGCTCACAGTTGTTGTGAATTACTTATCAAAATACATTTTGAGTATCAAATTCATATTTTAAGATGAGACAGACAGAAAGAACGCAACAGAACAAAGCACATTTTTGTCAAACATACAACAATCGCAATGTCAGAATTATCCTCTGTGAAATAACAGATTGGATGAACTGCAAATGCTTTAACATAGGCCTAGCGTGACAACAGATCATAAGTAAGGAAGACATAAAAAAGGAAAAGAACATACAGACACGCAGTAGAACAATATTGTAATCTCCGGACCACACGTCCACACTATTTTTAGCAGAACATTGCGGTGTAAATCGAGTCTATTGTACAGAAATGAAGATGGACAGATTTGGAGCCGTATTCAATTTGAGCCGAGCCGCGATACTTTTCGCGGCCCGGACTTTTCGCCTGTTTTGTAGGCGGAAAAGCATCATGCGTGTGCACGCTTTACCCAAGAAAGTACGCTAAAATGGGAACCTGGCGAATCTTGAACTGACGGAAAGTACTGTCAGATTTAGGGAAATCAGCCTGACACCCCCTAAAGATGCTCTGACATGGGGGTTCACTATGGTACCCCTCGATTTGGCTTGCTGAAAGTATTTGGTGTTTTTAAACGGGCTCAATAGCTGCTAAATAGCTGCTAAATAGCGTTTTTGTATACGTGGTGCAGAATAGTATTCAGGAGTATTTTTTCCAGAAAATAGGTTATCCCAGCAAATTTGGGGTACTTGAAAATGGGGGCCAGCATATTTAAAAGTTGCTAAAGTGAAGTTGAAAAAAACGTGAAAAATCCACCTGCCGCAAGAACTTGCAATAATAAAAAACACCTGGGGCATACTTGGGGACCCCCCAGAGTCAAGTTCGCTAGTTTTTAACTTTGTACCCCAACTTTTTTTTTTCGCCCCCTTTTCAAAGTAATTTTTTGGGGTGTCAAGTGTTTTTTTTATTTTTTGACACAGTTTACCTTTGGGGGACTGTCTGAAGGCTGCAGGGGGGTTCCCGCAACGTTGCACCCCAAAACCCCAATTCTACACTTTTTTCCGCCTGCTATTCATAGGCGAAACTTTTTCGCCTAGTACATTGCATTGACTTTCCGCCTAGGCGGAAAATCTTTCGAATTGAATACGGGCTAAAAGCAAAACAGGCGAAAATGACGTCATCGGCGAAAAAGTATCGCGGATCCGGACTTTTCGCTTCAAATGCATACGGGCCATAGTGTTGTTTAAACAAGGCGGAAAATGTTTTAGAATAATAGAATTATGATAATTCAATTTGAAATCTTAAGACGTGTTTCCCATAATATTATTGACTAAAAGGGCAAATCTGTGGCACCCCGACTTCTGTGGAACAACACAATCCCTGCATGCCCTGCCTAGCCTGGACAGGTGATAGATGTAATCTAGAGTAATCAAGTGGACCAGCCGAATGCACGCAATGTAGGCAGCCACTTTGTGTTGTTGTGCCAGAATGCAGAATATAATTTCGCTAGTATATTCCTGAAGGCCAAGCCTGGCTTGTACGCAGGGCTAGGCCAATGGTTCCTAGAAACATCCCCAGGCATTTTATTTCAGCCCACAAACTGGCCGGCTGATATCCTTTGAAACATATTTGGGTTGGCTTTGGAACCCTAAAATTATTATAACCCTTCATCTCCAAGCGGGAGAAATAAAAAAAGGGATAAAAGTAGTTGGTTAGAAATTAGAGAAAGACTGAAAAACAAACAAAAAAACCCGCCCTAACCCAGCATTGCAGCTTCCTTTAGTCCCATGGCGGTATGCAGCAAAGCCCTACTAAGTATTTACTTGCCTCGATCATCATCATCATTACTCCAAGGCAAGTATACTTTCATCAAATAACTTCCTTTGTAGCTATTAAATGGTTAATACAACCTAAAGATCACTAAACCTAAAATGTGCGTTTCCATATACTAAAGTTACTAGCAGTCACATAAAATATACATGTAAAACTCAAGTTTGTGCGTTCTTCACATGTTTACGTGGGTTTTTTCCACATGCTCCACTCGTCTCCCACAGTCCAGGAAAAAGAAAAAAAATTAAAGACTGGTTGAAAAAAATAAATAAACAAATTGATCCTAGAGTGTGCAAGATCCAATGGGCAAGGGACTGGTTACATGCTCGCTGCGCGGCTCTGCATAACATGCTGGCACTAGATAAACAAAGTGATGCACAAAAGCAGATTATTAAAATAATGGAATCTACTGTAGGTCACCTTCAGGGTTATCATGGATTAGTTTATCATGGATTTAGAATGCTGCGCAATCTCTGATCGTTGTCTGATCGTCCTGCATGTGCTGGATGGTCGATATCGATCCTCCAGCACACCACCAACTACCAAACGACCCATAACCTGGTTGTTATCGATCAGGTTGGACTGCATGCACAGGCGATGGTCGTTATCGACCATCTCTGCCCGCGCATCGTCCGTCATTTGGGGGTTGGAGGGGGCCAAAAAATGGACGATATGAACGATATCGTTATCGTTCCTATCGTCCAACAAAGTCTGACCGTGTGTATGCACCATAAGATTATTCAGTAGGGATGGTCATCAGAAGAGCAGAACTGAATAGTCGAGGCAGCTCTGCCATCATAAATCGCCTTTCGATGGTATATGAGCATGGTTTCCATACCATTTTATGGTTCAAAAAAACAGTGTTAGCGCAGTTGCGCGTATGCACATGCGCAAAGGAGCTCTGCCGCTGGGGCCATGTTTCTCCGTGTGGTGTATTACATCACCACACATTGGGAGAACTCCTATCAAAAAGAATAATGTGATAGCGGCAATCACTACAGTCCCTGTTATCGAATGGCAAAAGAATCATCATCGGAAACATAGATAGTTGTGAGCAATCTGTTTTTAATGGACATTCCTACTATGCCTACAATGTAACTGCTTTATACAGAAAGGAGCCAATGGCAGTATCGAGTTTTTGACCCAGCCTTATGTGTTCCTAGGTGGCTATGGCTCAGGCTTAGTTTGAGCCACTTTACTGGACCAGTTCATCCTTGTAACTTAGGTTACCCACGTCATGTCTTCTAGATCTCGACAGATCTATCAAAGCATACATCCGCGCTTTTAAACAAGTCAGGTTTAGCTGCCCTCTAAGCTCTCCTTACCTCCACACCAACATATGTTCCACCAGAACACTCTACTTCCCATCTTCCACTCTCTCGAAACAGGTTGTCTCTTACACCCCTACACAACAAGGGTTGCCTTAGACAGTGTCAGAACCATCTCCACTGCAGTGGAGCATGGCGGCTCTAGGCCCAGTGTTGAGTGGAGCCCAGCAATCCTGTGGCACCAGCCTTGGAAAAGATCTCAGGAAATCATAGCGGTTCCCTCTTTTGAGTATGCACAGGTCCAGCTCATGGGTGTAGTGATTAGCATTACTGCCTCGCAGCTCTGAGGTATTGAGTTTGATTCCCACCGAGGCCCTATGTGTGTTCATATGGCCCCCCCATCATTGCGTGGGTTTCCTCTGGGTGCTCCAGATTCCTCCCACAATCCAAATACATAGTGGTAGGTTACTTGGGTTCTGATAAAAATAAAACTCTAATGTATGCTTGTGGACAGGCTTGTAAGCTTCACTGACGCAGGGATTGATATGGATGACTAAATATTCTCTGTAAAGTGCTGTGGAATATGTGCGAGCTATATAAATAAGTGGTAATAAATACATTGCCATATAAAGTGAGGATAAATTGACTTTCATTGTCCATTTAATGCTTAATAGTTGCATGTTTAGTCTAAAATGTGTTAGCCTATAGCTCTGTTTATTAAAGTCATAGAAATGGTTTCTCACTGGTATCAGTGATGGAACTAGTATTGACAGACTGTATTCTCTGAATTATGCGGGTATGAAGTAGGAATATTTAATTCATTGAGTGTCTGAAAAACCAAAGTAGCATTGGAACCTGGATTACATTGTGTATCCGTAGTTTCCAGCCTGCTGAAAATCATTGTACTAATAGAATATTTTTGCAGAAAGAAACACGCCAATATACTCACTTTCCAGCGGCATAAACTTCTGCTGTATCAAAAAGGTTTATTCCGTTGTCATAAGCCAGCGTCATTAATTGCTCAGCCATCTGTAAAATAAGAAGTCATATTCCAAAGTCACAAATAAGGGAGCGTGAAGCCAGAGCAAGCATAACAGTATTAATTCTTATATCTGTAACTGTGCTAATGTTGATAAATGCACTTAATATATTTTATTCATGTGCAAGGTTCCCCTGCCTGTCCCTTATATAATTTCCAACATTTTAATGAAATTCCAATTTTAATCGCTACCAAGCTGATGCATCGGACCACATCAAGGGGCCCATTAGTCAAATATTTATTTACTTTGAAGCATGTGGAAAGGTCTGTTTTAGCATGATTAATGCAAATATTACCATTGGACCCTTTAACTATAGGCCAAAAGCAGAATTTAACCACACTATCTCTCAATACTACCATCCCCCTAATTTTCTATGGGGACGGCAATCTGAAGTCATTTATCAAGCTTCAAACTTATTAGCTTTTTGGAACTTGCCCTAACAGCTAACACCATGTTCAGATGGCGTTAGTCTCTGTAGCCTAAAGGGTGCAGCTTCGCTAGAGAGGAGTCTCAGGTTTCCACCTCCGTGCCTAGACTGTGTACATGCGTGGCACCATGAAATACTCCTGCAAGAAATATTAATTTATAAAGCTCATATGAACAGGAAGATATAGTGAATATTGTTTTCTGGACTTTAAATAGTTCACATGGCTAATTCAGAAAGGAGGAACATTTCCAGAAACAAATCTATAAACCCTGGCTCAATCTCTGGAACCTAGGGAAAGGTCTATGCAAGGTTAGTGTACAACAAGAATATCATCCACATCTTTTCAATATCTGGTGTACATTTTTTTCATCTACAAATAGAAAACAACCAACCAGCCAATACATCCCCCGCCCCCTCCCCCCGCCCTCCACACACGCACAAGGACACCCTCTATGAACGACTGTAACATGCGTTAAGCCGCGTAACCACTATACGATATAATGAATGATTGAACGATATCGTTACCGTTCATTATACTGTGCAGTGGACATTGAGCCCACACTGAATGATATATCGTTCAGTGTCGGCAACCTCCTTCATCCCCGTACCTGCACAACCTGACGATATCCTCAGGTTGGACAGCTGGTTCGGTCGATGAGCGACGGAGTCAACGACCAGTGGGAGCGGGCATCGCTGGTCATTTGACGGCACATCCACTGCACGGTATTGCGGACGATGAACAATAACTATATAGTTCATTATATCGTGTAGTGGATACGCACCTTAAGTCTTTATATATATATATACATACATATATATATATATATATATATATATATACACACATGTTTACACACACACACACACACACATATATATTTTTTTTTTTTATTGGAGTAATCACACCACATATAAACAAATACATAATAAAACAAAAAAGTATAACAGTAATCAAAGTACGGAAATGTATTCCATCAGGATAATGATACATAGAGAAACAATATCAAATAGAATATGATGAGACCATACATAACATCAAAAAGTCTAAAATAATGAAACAAAAAAAACATAAAATAAAACCTGACGGATACATCAAGCAGTGACCCAAGTATAAATGGGGGGGAACCCTTTATCTACAGTACCACCTCCATATTATACCAAGTTGGCAGTCTGACCACATTTCTGACATGATCTCTGGTAGATAATGGTAATCAAATAAGGGAGCCACATCGTAAAAACATTGCTGTATCTTTTTGAGGAACAGATGTACTTAATGGCTGGACCTCAGATTCATCTTAGAGCAAATCCATGAATTAGGGGCAGATGTAAGCCTAATGGCAAACACCCAACTAGTATAGAGTGCCACCTTACAATGCAATACATGCACTTTCCCCTTTATAGTATTACACAAAAAGTGAACTCAGAATGTTAGCAACATTTTTAAATTAGTCTCCATGGGCGCATTACGGCTGTGCCTGTGCGTCTGAGCACGATGCACATGATACATGAATAGTCCTCTTCAATCATATCAAGTAATAAAGTGCTCTCCACCCTTACCCCACAGAAACCCGCAGTATTCTGCAAACTGTACATGCGCCCTCCATGCATACACCCACGGACGGAGCTTGTAAGGGTCGATGGCCCGATAGGTCTGTCTAGGGGCCACTCTTTGTAGGAGGAGACTATGCAATTGCACGGAACCGATAGGTCTCCTGGGAGTATCAAAGTCGTGTGGGCCAACTCTTGCGCACGTTTGTGGCGTGCAAAAGGAAATTTGGCGCCCGTTTCTCTTGCACCCAGCAAACGGTGGCACAGAAGTCCTGATACTAATGATGACTAATTGCTGGTTACAGCATAATCACATCTTAAATACAAGGTTACTCTACACGTATAAAAGCCAGGTTGCAAATCTTACAGATCCCAATACCTTGGTAGATGTAAAGCAGGAATTCTGATCTGCACCTGTGCAGTGTCTGTGCCCCCCATCTATACCGCACATGCACAGATCAGGAAAAGTATGCACTGAAAAGCGCAAGAGATGCTGGCACGCGGCAAAGGAGGTGAATCAATTGTGGGGGTCCTATATCCCAGTGCCGGGTAGACAATATCCAGCACAGTATCAACCCATTCACACTGTGCAATTCTGCTGCAATCGGTCAGTCACTCTCTGTTTAGGAAGAGAAGCCCCTCTCTCCAGTCCTAACAAGGTCGCCAGCTCGGGAAGTGAGTCACGCACCTGGCAAAGAAAGAGACTAATATTTGCACTTTCTGCTCACTTAGTTGACAATAATAAATAAAGGTGATTAGCATATGGTAAGTTTTATAATAATATTATAATATTTTTAGTCTCCCTAATCTGAATGGTATAAAGTGCTATATAAGAGGGCTATGCTTCACTAATATCATATAAGTATAGAAAGCTCCTTGGAAAAGAGCTTGTGCTTGCGGCCAGAGACCTGGCTGCAGAGACGGATGCTGGGCGCCAGGTAAATAGCGTCCCCCCCCCCCCCCCTCCTCGGAGAGTGCCATCCTGGCCAAAGGGTAGATACACCACTGGTGGAGATATTTAGTATAAGCGCTCCACCTATTCCATGTATATCATTTGTTTCGGTTACACAGCATTTATTATATACCCATGGCAAATAATGGCTGTGCTTGCTATTTAATCAGGATAATTTTGCCTACATACTCAATAATGCAACGATCTCAAATGGAATCAGTAGGAAATGTCAAGAACATGGACACTATAGAAGCTAAATGTCAGGGGAACGCTCTTGTTGTTTCGTCTCTACTGCAAGTGGCATAAATTATTCCTTTCCATACAAAATTTCCTTTGGCAACCAGTATAGAGATTTGTTAACTACGGGCCTCATTCAGCAAGGATCGTAAGTGCAAAAACTTACGCACCCGGTCGATTGTTGCGTTCAGCGCAAGCATCGTAGTGCGCAAAACAGCCACTGCAATCGCAGTGACTTCGCAGACCCATCGCAGTGTGATTGACAGAAAGTACCGTTTAGGGGTGGTGACGGGGGTGGTCTGCGAAACGCAAGCGTGTCAGTGCGTTTGAACGCCGTTACAGGGGCGTGCATAATTAAGCCCCTGCAGGTGTGACCTGCCTTAATTGTGCGTGAGGCTCCGATGGTACCGATGTTTGCGCAGACTTGCACGCTATTACGGATGTGAGTAAAGGGAAGTGGGCGTCTTTATGTTGTGCTGCAGCGGCATTGCGATCGCAGTCATTTGCAGAATTTTGCAGCAAAACTGCGTAAGCGCTTGTTGCCGCGATCGCATCAGTGATCCTTGCTGAATCAGGCCCCGTGTTCCTACATGGCGGAAATACACAACATGTAAAGGAGATTCCATTCAATGCAGCTCTGCATGATGAAACCGAGACGGCACAATCTCATATACAAGTTACTAATTAATAAACAAGGGTTCAAAATGATGTTAATTAGAAGAGTCGAACAGATTAAAAACATGAAGAATCATCACAATAAGAAATCTGTTTACTTAGCAGAACAGGACTATAGATAATTGTGCATCACATACGGCAGAAAATGGGAGCACTGTGTATGGCCAGGAGGTACACGTAGGACTGTGTGAGCAAGACTTCTCATTAAACAATTAACTAACGAATACAAATTTCTTTAATTAAATCAAGGATGTCCATCTGCTGGCCTTCCGAGATTTATGTGGCCATGGCTTCCTGACTGTACTTTTTAAATGTTACAGAAGAATTGATGCTGGTTTGAAGGCAAAGGGCGGTAACGCCAAATATGGATTTGATTTAGATTTCTCTTCTGTTCATTCACTTTGCATTTTGTTAATTGATAAAAAATAAAAACTATTAACACTTCTGTTTTTGAAAGCATTCTCACTTTGCAGCATTTTTTCCACACCTGCTTAAAACTTTTGCACAGTACCATATATTTAAACTTTATGGTATCTTTGAAGTTGAACTTTTTACACGTCTACATGAAATTAGCCTTCTTCTGATCAAGTGTAATTACTCATGAGTATAAGGGACTGTGGGACCAGACCGCGTACTGGTAGGAACATGTGCTCGTGGCAACCTTTCTATAGGAAGTCTAGCTGCACATTGGCTGTGAAGGATCATTTGTCGCCGGAACTTCAGCTCACACCAGCAACTTACTGAACTAAATCCCGACGCATTAAACCAGGGAGAAGCGGTAAAAACTTATAATTTCATTTCTCAAAAAAGAAGAGATATAGTAAGAACTTACCTTTGTCATCTCTCTTTCTACTAAGTCCATATGGTCCACAGTATACCTTGGGGTATTTATCCGGGCACCACACAGTTCTTTTTGTTTCTTCCCAGGATGCACCGGGTCCCTCTTCTATACCCCACCCCTCGGCCAAGGCACCTCAGTTACGTAATAAGCCATAGGCCGGAGGAGAAAAAGAGAGAGAAGAAAGTCTGGAACACACGACAATCACATTTTCACAGAAAAGGAGCCGGAAAACCGGAGACCATAGCAAAGCCCATCTGAAGCACAGGTGCGACAGGGTGGGTGTCCTGTGGACCGTATGGACTTCGTAGAAAGAGAGATAACAAAGGTAAGTTCTTACCATCTCTCTTCTTTTCTACATCAGGGTCCATAGTGATCCACAGGACACTTTGGGGATGTCCCAAAGCAGTCCCCTTAAGGGTGGGGACGCTCCTGTGCAGAAAGGAGAATCCACCGCCCAAAGGAAGCATCCTGAGAGGCGAAGGTATCAAAAGCATAATACCTCACAAAAGGTACGGACAGAATACCGTGTGGCCGCCTTGCAAAGCTGAACAGCCGAGGCGCCACGGCGAGCTGCCCATGAAGGACCCACAGACCGAGTAGAATGAGCACTAACAGAGGGCGGTACTGGAAGGCCCTCATGAGCGTAAGCCTCAGAGATTGTCATGCAAATCCACCTAGCCAAAGTTTGTTTATTGGCTGGCTATCCCTTCTTGCGGAATCCAAAAAGTACAAACAAGGAGTCTGACTTCCGAAGGGAACAGGTACGGTCCACATAAATCCAGAGAGCACGTACCACATCCAATGAGGCATCACCTGCCAAGAGGTCTGGAGAATTCAAGGCTGGTACAATAATTTCCTCAGTAATGTGGAAACTAGAAACCACCTTAGGAAGAAACCCAGGGCGAATCCGAAGCACCGCCCTGCCCTGGTGAAATACCAGAAATGGGGTACAACAAGAGAGGCCCACTTGTCCACGAGGAGTTGAAACACGTCCTGGAGAAGAGACCATTCCACTGGATGCACGTCGCGACGGCTGAGGAAGTCTACTTCCCAGTTGAGCACTCCTGGTATGAACACTGCCGTTATGGCTGGGAGATTGCCTTCCGCCATGTCAGAATATGTGACACCTCTGTCATTGCCGCCTGACTTAGAGTTCCTCCCTGATGATTTATGTAAGCCACCGTCGTGGCATTGTCTGACTGAACCTGCATGGGCTTTCCGTGAAGTAGTCGCCTGGCCTGTTGCAAAGCCCTAAAGACTGCCCGAAGTTCCAATATGTTGATTGGCAGGGCAAACTCCTCTGCTGTCCACCGACCCTAAAACGAGTGTGGACCCGTCACTGCGCCCCAACTCTGGAGACTGGCGTCCGTATTCAAGAGAATCCAGTCTGGATTCCAAAAGGGACGCCCCTTGGAGAGGGTGACCCGTTTGTAACCACCAAGTCAGAGACAGACGCACCTCCGGAGAAAGCACCATTGTTTGTGTCCTTATCCGTCCCACCTGGCTAGGATCAATTTCTGCAGAGGCCAGAAATGAAACTGGGCATATTCCACCATGTCGAAGGTCGACACCATGGACCCCAGTAATCTCATTGCTGAGTGAATGGGCACTCGGCGACAGTGGAGGCATCTGCATAGTCGCGTCTGCAAAGTGGAGATCTTCTCGGTGGTTAGAAAGATCTTTTGCTGGTGAGAATCCAACAGAGCTCCCAGGTGGAGCATCCTCTGGGCAGGAGTCAAAGAGGACTTCTTCCAATTTATCAACCATCCGTGAGTCTGCAGCACCGATAGTCAGCTGTAGATGATAATGAAGTACCTCTGGCGACCCTGCTAGTAGAAACAGGTCGTCCAGGTAGGGTAACAGGCGGACCCCTTGCAACCACAGATTGGCTGCCATCACCGCCATAATTTTTGTAAATATCCGAGGGGCAGTAGAAAGGCCAAATGGCAGAGCCTGAAACTGGAAATGCTGGTGTTGCACAGCAAACCGGAAAAAAAAGTTGGTGAGATGAAGCAATTAGAATACGCAGGTATGCATCCAGGATATCCAGCGACACCATAAAATCCCCAGGTTCCATAGCCAGTACAACGGAGTGTAGGGTTTCCATCCTGAACCAAGGTACCCTGAGGAATTTGTTCAGGGTCTTGAGACTGAGGATAGGTCTGAAAGATCCATTCGGTTTCTGAACTAGAAATAGACTGGAATAGTAACCCTTTGGTGCAATGGGACCGGTACAATGACCGCCGCTTGAAGGATTGTATTGCCGTCTGAATTAGTAAGGCCTTGTCCTTGTTTAACTGAAGACCTGTGCTGAAAAACCCAATGGGGAAGTCTTCTGAGGAAGGAGAGGGCGTACCCGTGAGAGACAACTTCCCTTACCCAGTTGTCTGTGGTCTGGTACCAGAACTGGGCGAACTGAAGAAGTCGGCCTCTTACCCTGGGGTCCCCCAAGGGGAGGCCCATCCCGTCAGGCTGAGGATTTGCCGTCAGATTTAGCAGTCGGACGTCTAGCACTCCAAGCATGTCTCTTGGGCTTGGAGGTTTCTTGTTGGCAGACTGTCTAGGAAAGGACTGAGATTTAGGCTTACCCTGTGCCCGATAGGACTGACAGGACTAGGATCTGGCCCCCCGAGGGGGCAGGAGCAGAAGGCAGACAAGCAGATTTAGCTGCTGCCAACATGTCCACAATCTTGTCCAAGTCCGGTCCAAACAGGACTTGACCATTATAAGGTAAATCCTCCAAACCGTTCTTGGAATCCGCATCAGCTCTCCAAGAGCGCAGCCACAGAGAGCGCCGAGCAGAAATCGCTGCAGCTGAAACCCGTGAGGTTGAGACAGACATCCAAAGCTGCTTCATTTATGTATGTAGCCTAATCTCGGAGATTATCCACCAGGCAAACGACTCCTCCAAAGAGTCCACTCAGCGTTCCATAGCTCTGGCCACCCAGCATATAGCCATGGCCAGTCTAATAGCTGCCCCTGACAGGGAATATAAAGACTTCAAACAAATCTACACCTTCCTGTCCGTGGTATCTTTCAGAGAAGACACGGACAGCATAGGCAGGGTCGCACTCTTGACTAAGCGCGTAATCATGAGAGTCCATCTGAGGGGGTGTTTCCCATTTGGAGAAATAATCCTCAGCAAAGGGATAGGCATAAGCTAGGTGCCTTTTGGGCTGGAACCGTTTACCAGGAGATTTCCATGCCTCCTCCACATATTCCATAAGTTAGCCTGACAAGGGAAAAATGGCAATCGAAGCCTTAACATCCTTGAAGTAAGCACATTTGCCTTTGGACGCTGGAGGCTCCTCGTCTTCTATAACCATGGCCAAACGGACCGCCCGTATCAGCCTGGAATATAGATTTTTGACCTAGACTCCGTCTCCTGTGAGGAGGGCTCAGAGTCCGATAGTTCATCCAGAATTTCTCCATCATCTGTCATCATCATCATAATGAGTAGATTGAGAAGACAACAACAGTCTCTTAGCCGGTCTATGTGAGGATTCTCCCTGTAAAATTTCAGTCAGATTTTTCACCGTAGAAGAGAAAGAATTTACCCACACCGGGTGAGAAATCCCTTGAGCTGGCTGCTGCAGAAGGCTCTGGGCCACCATTACCTGCCCAGAGAAACCTTGCAGGGGAGACAGTGTGACCGCCCGCTGTGCGAACCCTATCTGGGGAAACACAGGACCTGTGCAATGCAAGCCCAAGAAGGTTCATGAGCCGCACCAGAAATAATAGAGGGGTCAGCCAGGGTAAAGCATGCCCCCCATAAGCCCTCCCGGACCAACTCTCCCTGCCCTGTTCCTGCCTTACATTTTATGGCTGAAAGCAGGACAGGAGCAGGATTTTGCACATCCTCCTCAATATCAGACATTGTAGAAATAGAGGGGATAAAGTCTATGACCCGTATGTGACCCACCACACAGTAAAATTAACTGTTTGGCAATATACCACCCTGATAGCACGTGTACTGAAAGGGGCTATGAACCAAAAAGGAACAGGGAGAGTAAAATGGCTGACAGAAGAAAGTAAAGATACAGTTACAATTACTCTAGCACAGGTGGCACTACCAATCAACTACTGTGGAAGCGCAGGTCTCAGTGCCTGGCTCCATCGCTGTCATCCCCAGGGAGCCCCCAGCCCTGAGGGAATCGGACTGTGTTCGGCAAGTCACCGCCGCTTACCTTGCTCTCCGTCACGCCCAACCTCATTTCAAGGAGCCTCCGGGGTCCTTGCTAGCCAAGACTCCCGCCGAGATCCCAGGATCTGTACCAGCGTCTTGGCGCCGGCGGGATGACGGAGAGACATCGCAGGCATCCTGCTGGACTGCCTGTGCTGTTCACTCTGCAAGAATTCTTCAAAAACACTCTTCAGGGGCTGAAACAGTCTCCCCGCGTATTCAGTGACCCGACTCCGGCCGGGCACCCAACTAAAACTGAGGTGCCTTTTCCGGGGGGCGGGGTATAGGAGAGGGACCCGGTGCATCCTGGTAAGAAAAAAAATGAACTGCGTGGTGCCCAGATGACTCCCATCACCATCTATACCTCAAGGTATCCTGTGGATCCCTATTGACCCTGATGTAGAAAACGTATGGTTGCATCATTTTACAAAACAATTATGTGGGCAGCACAGACTGTGTAATGGTTAGCATTACTGCCTCACAGCACTTAGGTCATGGGTTTGATTCCCACTACAGTCCTAACTGTGTGGCGTTTGTATATTCTCCCTGTGCTTGTGTGGGTTTCCTCTGGGTGCTCCGGTTTCCACCCATACTCCAAAAATATACAGGTAGGTTAATTGGCTCCCAACAAAAATTAACCCTAGTGTGTAAGTATGTGTGTGAGCATGTGGTAGAGAATATAGAGTGTAAGCTCCAGACTGGAGCAGGGACTGATTTTTTTTTTTTTTTTTTTAAAAGAAAAACTATTTTCAACCCAGCTACCTGGATGGTTTAAGTCTCTTAATTTAGAAGAGAAGGGGCTACACTAGGTAAAAATCAGGCCATGCTTTATCCAGCATCAACGAGAATACAAACAGAACATCAGCTTCCTGAAGCATAGGGGAGGGGAGCCAGTAATCGGTTGCAGCAAATCAGGTGCATTCTTGTAGAGATCGGATTCCATCAGCTGTCCCGGTTCCCAATCCCCTCAATGGTGAAGGAATAGGGTCACAGGTGACAGACTCAACAATCAAATAAGGGAGCGGGAAATTGATTTAAAATTATAAAGCAGTCCAAACTGAGAAAAACCCTACACGGTATCACTTCAACAACTGCACAACAGTTAACACTTAAAAGTTTAACTTATGACCAGGTCAACATCAGTATGTTCTGTATCACCGAGCTACGCAGATGGACGTTGCTATTTTGCGCACGCATTTCACATGCTCTGTAGTGGAGCGTACACATCTAAGGGTCATTCAGTCAGAGGTATCTCAGCCGCAACTCCGTTTGTGGCTGGTCCTGGGCATAACTAGGTGCTAATTCAAGTATGCCATGCTGAGTGATCACCCCCAGGTGACCACCCTGCATGCCTGACAGCTTTACAAGTAGAAATTATGAGGACAGCTCCTAAAGGCGTAATGGAATAAATAGCTTTTTGAAGACTGTGTAAAATGATCCATGAACAATGAACGGACTCATCAGAATACCCAATTGCTCTAGATGATTGATTTATACGTTTGCTATGGAGATTAGTTTGTCACAGTTATGTAATCCACTCGTCGCAAAATGAAATGATCCTGTAATCTTACAAACTGATCCTCACTTTGTGCTATACACAATACCTGAATAAAACACCAATGTCACATAAAAGACAAATCCACAAACTAGCAGAGAGAATTAAATACAACACAAATTAAATGAATGTAACGAATGACAAAAGGAGTCACTAGGAATTGTTTATTCAGTTTAAAGCCCTGCTAAGTCATAAACTTCATATTTAAAGGGCCCCATTAGACATGGAATTGGAATACAACACACTCACTTAAATTTTCCTACGGACTGGCGAAGTTCAGAAATAGTGAAACGCGTAACCAGTTTGTATCAGATCACATGGTCACTTGTCCAGCCATGAAACTTAGGAAACTTTATATATATTTATATGTGTGAATTAAAAGTAACAAATGTGTGTATAAAGCTTTATTTCTGATGGTAAACTATATGTCATAATTACCAGTGTGTTTTCAAACCGGACAAATGCAGAATGAAATATCTGCATTTCCAAATATAATCTGTGTGTACATACAGCCACTGTTGTATCGTCGAATGAAGCATCCCTAAAATGTATGCAAAGATTGTTATGGAAACAAAAAGTGTGGTGGTTGCTCAGATAAGCTTAATGACTTAGCACAGGTGCTTGTAAAGGGCGGGGTTAACACTGAACACAGAAAAATGTGGAGGTTTTTGGGGTAGCTCCAAGGTGAGTTAGCTCTCAGCTTATACATGTGCTGATATCATGCAGTACACCAATTTGTAATTATATGACCCAGAGTGGGTGCTACTATTATGTAGCAATAATTATTTTGGGGTGAGTGTTTGGGAGTGGGGCCCCGGAGTGGCTCTGGCTGGACCTTTTTCATGGCATCACCACTTAATTAGAAAAGTGCTAAAAATATTCTATGTGAATTGTTTATTATTTATGTAATTTTAATTCTTTCACATTTCATTAACACTTATTGATTTATCCTTACACATCTATTCTTTACACTTCACTATCACCTTTTTTCCTCTTTTCGTGTGATGCCCTGGGGAGTCCTTGGCTGGAATTTTTTTGGGGGTACCCTGCTACTCTGACGTGAACCCCTTAATGTTAGGGACGCTAGTATAGAGGAAACCTTGACGATTGGCTTGGCGCTTATTCATATATTTGCAAATGTATGTAACAAATACCTCTGAATCTCTATTATGTAGGATTTAAGTATTTTTTGTTGATTTAGCTACAGTGTGCTGAAGGGCAAAGATTGCTATGGGCAAGCAAAGGGGGAAACTAACTGTATTCCAGAACTCAGGTGCGAGAAAATTTCTAGACAACTGCTGATGTCTGGTTTGTGCTGCTTCCTCTTAAAAGCAACATGGGGAGACAAATTAGAGTGCTGGGGAGATCATAGGTCATTAAGGACACCTGGAAATGATCAAAACTCTGAGTATTTATACCTTATTCTCACCTCACCTACCTTTCTGAAACAAAATGTTATCCATAGAAAATTAAAAGCTAAGTAAATTTAGAAGAGTTAATTAAAATAGTTTTTTTTTTTTTTTTTTTTATCTCGTATGTCTTCTTAAATCCGTATTTAATGAAAAGTTATGCTGTGTAACAAATGATTTACCAATAACCTTTGCTCTACAAAATAGCACTGCTTAATAAGGATGAGCCCGGTGGTTTCATGCAAATCCGGACAGCTGTGTCTATCGCTGAGCAAGCAAATCTCCTGTGTGGGCCCTACCAGGAACAAAACTGTCAGCACAAAAGATACATGCATTTTTAAATGTGTGCGGTCTCTGCCAAGTGCTTCTCTGTATATACACCTACGGCTTGCCAACAGGTGACGCTCCTTGCAATGACCCTACCCTCATGGTTCAGCCTTGTAAACACGAAGAGAGCCTAGAGGGTGATTTACTAACATGAAGCAAAAGCATTATAAAATGGAGCAGCCAATCGGCGATGGGCTTTGACCAGTCCAATGATTGGGTGCGCGGGTTGCTGTATTTTGATATCCTTTTTGTAGATTTTAGTAAATCTAGCACTTTTAAACTTCCAATAATGTTATATAGAAGTAAATGAGTATTCTGCAATTATCTCGAGGCTATATGAATATGGATCTGGTATTACAAAGCTATATATTAAATACATTGTTGATAATCCAGGGTAATCTATCAATGTAGTTTTATCACTCCCAGAAGCACATTTTGAGCTGGCGCGCACCAAGGGGGTTTTATGCGTGACTGACTCATCTGTATGAGAGCAGACTCTGATTTAGTTGTACCTATATTTAATTTGCTTCATTAGAAGAAAAATATTGAAAACTGGATTACATAACTGTGAGACATATAATTAAAACTTTTCAAGTAGTGTGATGCATAGGAGTAGTAAGATAAAGAGAGAGAGGGGGGAGAGAGAGAGAGAGAGAGGGGAGAGAGAGAGAGAGGGGAGAGAGAGAGAGAGGGGAGAGAGAGAGAGAGGGGAGACAGAGAGGGGAGACAGAGAGGGGGGAGAGAGAGGGAGAGGGGGGAGAGAGAGGGAGAGGGGAGAGAGAGAGAGAGAGAGGGGGGAGAGAGAGGGGGGAGAGAGAGAGAGGGGGGGAGAGAGGGGGGAGAGAGAGAGAGAGAGAGAGGAGGGGAGAGAGGGGGGAGAGAGAGAGAGGGAGAGAGAGAGAGGGGGAGAGAGAATTATTTCAGCGCCAGATAGGTAACACCTATCTGGCTGACACCCCCAATTTTTGTGGGTGTCAGCTCTACAACTGGATTGTGGCGGTGGCAATCCACCAAATAGATTTCAGGTAATGTATGGGGTTGACAACAAACGCCTGCAGTGTTTAAACACAATACCAATCTGAACTATGGATACATAAATCAATAAAACATAAAAACATATATGTAACCCAATGAATAAACAATACAAATTCGTGCAACAAAATTAAGCAGCAATAAAATGTGAATAATGGAAAAAAAAGTGCATAATGCCTGTGTAAGCCTGAGTTGACTGTCTGTTTGAAAAGAAAGTGTTATGTGCCTATTATTCGGCTTCAATAAAGTGCATAGTGCAAAGATTACAGTATCTGCGTAGAACCAATAATCTATTCCATATAATAAATATATCAATAAACTTATATGCAAAAACAATATACCAAAGTGCCCAAATAAAAAAAAAAAAAAAACAACAATTCATTGATAAAAAAAACTTCAAGATAGATTAAACGTCATAAAAAAAACGACAAATGAATACCATAAAAAAAGGGAACATAGGACAAGGATGGATCAAGCGCTTATCTTAAAAAGGATATTCAAAAGTTCATGATGGTAAGTGGATAAAGCCTACCAACGCGTTTCATCTGCTTCAGGACCTTTGATAAATTCCTTTGATGATGGTTCAACAGACCTAAGGTAGGAAGTTCAGTACAACTGCCTGCACAGCACTCCTCTTTCTGCTTCAGTCACACAGTACTCCTCTCTCTCGCTAATTCCCCTTAAATGACTGCTGTCTACCCTTGCTCCTTCCCTATCCTCAAGCACTGCGTGCTCCAGCCCCTTCCTTACCCCAATACTGCCCCAGCTGCTATCTACCTTTGCCCACTCCATACCCCCAGTACTGCATGCCCCTAACCCCCTCCTTGCCCCCCAGTACAGTGTCAGCTTTCTACCCTTGCTCCCTCCCTCCCCCTAGCACTGCCTGCCCCTAGCCCCCCGCCCCTTGCCCCCCAGCACTGTCATAACTGCTGTCTGCACCTACCCCTCTATATCCGTGGCACTGCCTGCCCTTACTCCCCTCTACCCCAACATCTCCCTGCCAATACCCAAAGCTCTACCCCAATTGCTACCTGCCCCCAGAACTGTCTCAACTGCTCCCTGCCCCCACCCCCCATAATATGTGATGGAACCCAGAACCTGTGGAGTAGGACCCCAATTTTTTAAAGTGAGGGGTCCCTGGGACCCACAATTTTTTTTTGCCCCGCTGGATCACTGCGAGGTTATTTCAAACATCTTGGAGAACTAATCACAGATCTTCGATTATGTTGAGATCAGGGCTCTGTGGAGTCCATATCATCACTTCCAGGACTTCTTGTTCTTCTTTAAGATAGTTCTTAATGTCCAGCAATGGTTGTTTATCTTCTCCATTTCAGGTTTGCCTAGGTACGCGCCAGGGATGCCCCATGTCCCCTTTATTATTTGCTGTGGCACTAGAGCTGCTTGCTCTAGACCTTCATTCATTGGCTGAATTTACTGGAATCTTTTTATTGGGCAGACGGAGCTTAAACTCTCGCTCTTTGCGGACGATATGTTGGCCTTTGCCTCAAACCCGACAAATTCTATACCTGCCATTATAACATTGTTGTCCAATTTTGGTTCTTTTGCGGCATATAAGATTAACTTGCATAAGTCTGAATTGCTATCTTTGGGTTCTATCACTAATGAAGATCTGAAAGACCCAGCTTACGGTCATTTTCGTATTACCACCTCTAGTATACATATCTTGGTATAACCATTCCCTTAGTGTTGTCCTCCCTTTATAACCTGAATTTCACCCCAGTATTAACCCAGATGATTAAATTGCTGGAGGCCTGGAAGCTTTTACCTTTGTTCCTGCTAGGCCGCCTAGCTCTGATTAAAATTGTGGTTTTCCCCAAACTTTCCTATACCATCCAAATGCTTCCCATTTCCATCTCACTCTTACACATAAAATTCTGCACCAACATTTTTGGGGAACTCCTATGGAAGGGTAAGCGTCCAAGAATAGCTGCCTCCAAATTGCAGTTGCCTAGGGAAAAGGGTGGACTGGGTTTACCTAACATTAATATGTTCTCTAAGGCTATCTTTTTTAGATATATCAGTAACTGGCTAAAATCTAGAGAAGCATACGCCCATGCTCCTTTTGAATCAGATCATTTGCCCCTTATTCTGCAGCAGCTTTGCTCCATATGCCCAAGAGACTCATACCCAGTCATATTTATAACAATATTCTGTTCTATGACACCTATCTGCTATTTGCTCTAAATTGTCCAGGCCTTATACAGCTTCCAAATTTATTTCCTTTAGGGGTAATCCACTTTTCCCTCCTGGGGGTAAATTTACTAAAGCAAGAGTTTTTAGAAGTGAGTTTTAAAAGTGATGTTGCCCATAGCAACCAATCAGATTCTACTTCACATTTAATTAGCACCTTCTAGAAGATATTAGCAAGAATCTGATTGGTTGTTATGGGCAACATCACTTTTAAAAATCAATTCTAAAAACTGTCACTTTAGTAAATTTACCCCCTGGTCTTGAGAACCCTTTTTTTCTGCACTGGAGAGATAGAGGTATTTCTAAAATCAGGGATGTGTTTGACCCGGGGGGTGATGTTCTTTCATTTACCACATTACATGAAAATTGTCAAATCCCACAGACAGTTTTTTATGCATTTGCAAGCTACCCATTATGCTAAAACAGTATTAAAACAATTGCAGAAGTTGGAATCCCCAGACTTCATTCATTCGTTGTAAGCATTTATTGTATTATATCCATACAAAACAACATTTTTATGTTCAGAATTGCTGAGACAGACGCCTTCTCGGATATGGAGACAAACTGTGGCGTCATGGAAACATGATATTCCCTCTATTGAATCTTCTGATTGTCTCTTGCTCCAGTAGGATTCTCCGTTGAGATATCTACGTTGCTTCTGGTTACAGGAAGTACATATACAAACCATTCACCGTGTTTAAATCTCTCAAGCTCGTAGGCGACAGATGGTTTCAGAGGAGTCGGGGGATTGTTTGAAATGTAAGCGCCCTAATGCGACGTATCATAACTTTTGGCTATGCCCCAAGAGTCAAAAGTTTCAGGGTAAAGCAATTAAGTATATTAATTCTATTTTTCACTGTCATTTCTCAATAGATCCCCCTGTTTTACTATGTGCTGATTTTTCTAAATGGCAATTGGGGTTGCAGGAAAAGTCATTACTACCTTTATTGACTATTATCATTACAATTGCCAAAAAAGTTATCTTGTGTAATTAGACATCTTCCACTCCTCCTATTGATAGGCAAGCCTAGTTTCCGGCTCTTGAAGAGGGTGTGGCTTCGTTTTATAAAAAATGGAGCCCATTGTGGAATCACTGGACTCCTCTACCCAAACCAATATATTGAAAGTATTTTAAACAACCTCTTGGTTTCTGACTCGCAATCTGACTTAGTTGAGAGTTACTTCTGTATCATGATTTGAAGCTCATTGGATATTATTAGCGAAAATATATTCACTTATATCTGTTTAGAATCCTTTTTTTTCAGTGCACTCTGGTCTCATTAAGTTATTCTTTGATTTACTTATTTTATTTTCTATTATAATTTTATCATATTTTTCATTTTCTCTTTGATATTGTTGGGTTGTGTATATTGTTTTTGGTTTGTCTCCCTGCTAACATTATGTCTACTGTATATTGCGATACTTTGCAGGGAATTACTATACTCTGTAATCCAGACTTATTGATTCAATGTAATACACATCTCAATATTTTTGCATTTTGTATTTTCCTATCATTATTTCTTGAAAATAATAAAAGATTTTTGAAAAAAAAAGAAAGTTCTTAATGACATTGGCTGTATGTTTGGGGTCGTTTTCCTGCTACAGAATAAATTTGGAGCCAAATCAGATGCCTCCATGATGGTATTGCATGATGTATAAGTACCTGCCTGTATTTCTCAGCATTGAGGACACCATTAATCCTAACCAAATCCCCAAATCCATTTCTTAAAATGCAGTCCCAAACTTGCAAGGAACCTCCACCATGCTTCACTGTTGCCTGCCGACACTCATTATTGTACCGCTCTCCAGCCCCTCGGCAACAAACTGCCTTATGTTACAGCCAAATATTTAAAATTTGGACTCATCGGTCCAGAGCACCTGCTGCCATTTTTCTGCACAACAGTTCCTATGTTTTCGTGCATAGTTCAGTTGCTTGGCCTTGTTTCCACATCGGAGGTATGGTTTTTTGGCCGCAATTCTTCCATGATGACCAGTTCCAGCCAGACTTGCGTCCTACTGGTTTCTGCCAGTTCTGAGCTGATAACACTGATGGACATCTTTCAATTTGGAAGAGAAGCATGATGTGTCTTTCATCTGATGAACTAAGTTTCCTTGGCCGACCACTGCGTCTACGGTCCTCAACGTTGGGTGTTTCTTTGTGCATCTCGAAACCCCAGTTTGCTTTGAAATCTTTGCCTGGGAGAGACCTTGCAGATGCAGTATAACTACCTTGTCTCTTGTTGCTGTGCTCAGTCTTGCCATGGTGTATGACCTATGACATGAAACTGTCCTCCACAACTTCACTTTTGAAGCAGAGTTTGGCTGTTCCTCACCCGGTTTTAAGCCTCCTACAAAGCTGTTTCTGTTTTAGTTAATAACTCTGTTTTAACCTACATATGAACTGATAATCATTATCACCTGTTTGGTATGATTGGTTAATCATACAACTGACTATAATCCTACAAAATCCCTGACTTTGTGCAAGTGTACCTAGAAGAATTGATGCTGTTTTGAAGGCAAAAGGTGGTAACACCAAATATTGATTTGATTTAGATTTCTCTTCCGTTCATCCACTTAGCATTTTGTTAACTGATAAACTATTATAAACTTCTATTTTTAAAAGCATTCTTACTTTGTAAAAGTTTTAGGCAGGTGTGGAAAAATGCTGCAAAATATTACTATACATATGTATGTATGTATATATATATATACATACATACATACACACACACAGTAATATATATATATTTATTTGAAAAAAATTACATGTTAGCCCAACTTTCATGGCAAGATACTTTGCCACATTACATACGATTTTTTTAAACACTGTAATAACTGAACTCATAATTTACAAGTCACTGAACAAAATATTTAATATCATTTAGACCCGTACCCTGGGGTGCTTGAAGTCAAGGTCACAACTTTCCTTAACATAGATTAGACCCTGAAGGTTTCTAGTAACGGTTACAATCACATAAATAGCATAGAACATATTTAAAATTAATACTGTACAAACTCAACCGTGCTCTGCACGTAATGCCCAAAAGCCATCCGACGGTTGGTGGGAGTGGGTGCCGTAACAGGGCAAGAAGCATGTAAGTAAATGTGTCTACTAATTAACCATTAAGGATTTTCAGAATCTGTGTAACAAAAATACATACTTAATAGAAGTAGTGAAGAGTATTGTTACAAGGTGACGTATTAGGTTTGTAAAAACTAAGACAACAACTAAACGAACAAACAAAAAAAAGTTATTGATGAAAATCTGCTGACATCTTTAAACCTAAGCATATACCCCCCCCTGTCAGCCGAGGCTAAATATAGATGAGCCTGATGAAAAGCAGACAGATGGGATGAAAAAAACACCTTATGAAAGTCGTCACAGCATCCAGTAAGTCACAATTACTGTTATTTATAAACACAACGTCTGTCTTACCTCATCCGTGATCTGCCCTCCAAACGTCACCCATGTTCCTTTAAGACACAGATGTTATAATGTCAATTGCATGTTTCAACTGGATCCTTGGCATACACCAAGGTCAAATCAAATTCATAAAGGCTCAGTTACAAAGACACAAACTGATGGCGATTACATTATAATATATATACACACACGTTTTAGTTTTTTTCAAACAGCCATAAACTATATGTGGCCAGCCATTAAAGTTTAAGCGCTTAAAGTTTTTTTTTTTTTTTTAAATATTTTGTTGCGAAGTTCTTCCACTTTAGTACCAGGAGGCTGTGGGGTGCTTTAAGCCTGTGTCTGTGTGGCAGACTTATAGTGACTGGTAGCCAGGTTTATTTGAGAAGCCAGAGAGACTTTGAAAAGAAGATTATGGACCTCATTCAGAGCCGCTCGCAAAATGCGAGAGCTCGCTCTGACTGAGGGCGGCCGCTTTTCATTTGAAAGACGACCTGCTGGCCGCTCGCTAAGCTGTGGGTTACCACCCACAGCTTTAGCGAGTGACTAGGTGATGGTCGCGATGGTCTCGACCATCGCGGCTTGCGACGAGACCCTTTGCTTAGGGTCTCGTCTACCGCAAGCCTCAGGCAGCTTCCTGCTCTAAAAGAGCAGGAAGCTCCCTACTGACATCACTGGTGATGTCAGTAGGGCCGCCTACAAACGGCAGACATTCCTTCAGGAACGCCTCCGTTTGTCTGGCCACTCCACCGCCACGCCTACAAAACGGGGCGAGCTGTCGATCAACATCGACAGCCGCCCCTTTTGTAGCGAGCCCCGGAGTGAGAGAATTTCTCTCGCGCTCCGGGGCTTGTGCATGCACCGTGCGCACACGGCGCGTGCACAGTGCCCCACCATCGACACGCTTGCGAGCGCATAGGCGCTCACGAGCGGGTCTGAATGAGGTCCTATGTCTTGTGGGAGTGCAGGTAAGAATACTGATCAGATAAAAAAAAGGTACTTAACTTGCTATTTAAATAAATAAAAAAATTCTAATGTGGAGTGTTGCTAACTGCATCATTGAGACTATAACCAGATAAAGTATTTTAATATTTAATGCTCTATCTGCAATGGTATTTTGTGAAAATTTTAGAAGTATGCAGAAGCCCCTTTTAATTGGTAGTGTACGTTATTGTATTACAGGTTGAGTCTCCCATATCCAAATATTCCGAAATACGGAATATTCCGAAATACGGAATATTTTCAGCATGACCGAGATAATGAAACCTTTGCTTTTTGATGGTTTAATGTACATAAACTTTGTCTAAGGCACATATATTAAAAAGATTGTATAAAATAACCTTCAGGCTGTGTGTATAAGGTGTATATGAAACATAAATGAATTTCATGTATGCACACAAACTTTTTTTGATGCACAAAATTATAAAAAATATTGTCTAAAATTACCTGCAGGCTGTGTGTATAAGGTGTATATAACACATAAATGCATTCTGTGTGTATATTTGGGTCCCATTTCCAAGACATTTCATTATAATATGCAATTATTCCAAAATACGGAATATTCCGATATCCAAAATACCCCTGGTCCCAAGCATTTTGGATATGGGAGACTCAACCTGTATAACATTCCTGTTGCAGGCATTGTTCAGACCACTAAAATGATGTTACCAAGTTTGTAGAATTTAGGTTTCCTACAGAGCTATTGCACATTATTGCCTCCTCAAACACTTCAGACAACCTTATTCCTGTGTGAGAGCTATCCTCTCAGAAAGACTGGTTGGAGCATGGCCTAATACCCCAGCTCGGGAAGCATCAGAATGTGAAAGACCAAACAAAGTATCAGGAAATCACAAAATGAAGTTTAATAATAGCCTGTACAGGAAGATTGCATGTCCAGCATAGGACGCTCCTCTCTACAAGGCATGATAAAGCAAAAAGAATTACAAAAAACAAAAACTCACCACTTTCTAGAACATCCTCTATTACCTCAAATGCTATAAAAGCCATGCAATGCCCAACAGAGAACATGAAACAAAAGTAGACATTGTAAACACAAGTATATTAGAAAACATATTTACTTACCTAAGCCGAGGCATGATACTCGTAGGCCGGATTTGCCTAGGTTCCTAAAAAAAAAACAAGCATATGTGTTACTGGAAACATTATACTGCAGAATATAAAACAATATGTGGTTTAAGCGATCCATATTTATTTGTATCACGTACTGTAGCGGGTGTAAAGAATACGCACAAAATAGCAACAAAACAAAACTTCTATAACTAAAATATTATTAAAGGTGGTGCTGTAGCATGACATTCACCAATTAGTAACGTAAAACTTATCCCATTTGTACAGATATTAACTATAAAAAGTTCAGAGTTCACAAATAACACTGAAGCGTAAGTTTCGTCATGCATGGAAAACCTATTGCCACTTAAAGGCTTTCATTTATCAGATAGGACACAAAATACAAAGGAAAAAAGGTAAATATATATTATACACTATACAATATATATATATATATATATATATATATATATATATATATATTATATACACGTAATATATATATATCATACACACATTATATTATATATATATATATACACACACACATACATTATATTATATACACACACATTATATTATATATATATATATATATTATACATACCACAACTCCAGTCAAAGCTGAAACTATCATGACTGTTACTATGTACTGGTGTCATGCGTGATCTTTCAGAGATAAGTTGGCTTTGTGAAGCCTCCAAGTGTACAGGTACCATAATGTTCTTCCGTATATTAATACCACCCACCCAATTCAGACAGAGCGTTGTTAGCACCCCACCCTTTTGTACCATTCCTATGAAGGAAGCATACAATAGAGAAGGGGCACGGACTACAGCACTGACGGTGTAAGACATGTGGTAACACTATACAGTAGCACTGTGTCTATAGTGTGAAGCTTCTGAGAGCTGTGGATCAGGTGAAAGGTTCAAAGCAGGTAAAACACCAGATTCCATTTCACCATAGTCTGACCACCCCCAAATACTACATTTTAAGTTATTCTTATTCTTTTCCACATGTAGAGGAATAAAAGTTAACTTATTTGATCCCGATTGCCAAAAGTGTATAAATGAATAATAACTAGTGACCTAGTGTATGAGAAATCCCATATTCCCATAGCATGAACGCCCTGCCAAACTATGACAAAATCTTATAGAATCCCCAGATTGTGTTCAACCATATAAAAGGCAAAAACTTGGCATTTAACCGGTTTACAACTGATATTAACCTCCAATTTTTATTTACATTTTTTTTTTCTACAGACTAATTTAAAAAAGAATATCTAGCAATCATCTTACTGGACCCCTCGGTCTCTCAGTGAGCCAAGACGTTATATAATATTATTAATGGCATGAGGCATTGGCTATTTAATCAAAACTTCTAACCATACACCATTGAATATATAAGGAAAGAGGGTACCGGCTGCAAACACACAGAGGAGTCGCCAATATTCATGAGAACGCAGCCCATTATTATATCCGGGACTAGTGACGTGGCTGACTGTGCCACTGTGAGGTCACACGTGCTTAGCCCGCTGATAGGCTCATTATCAGTACAGTAATCATGAAGCCTGCATCCACTGTGTGTAGTGGACAGATAGATTTTACAAGACTTTCTTCTCCTTTGAATACAATGCTACAGATATTAATTTATATAGTGCCAGCATATTCCATTGTATGGGTAATAACAGACAGACAAGGCGGGAATCGCCTCTGCTTACAATCTATAATAACAGCGCCGTTATAATTACATCATAAACTCCTTTCTATATCATCCATATACAAAGCAGAAGTAATAGTTACCATAGATCGTATCTGAACTCGGTGGCAAGAGGCCTACAGTAAGTATGCCAATTAGGGACTGGATTCGGCTGGCAAAACCAGTTGACAGACAACTACATTGATTAATAAACAGATAAGCAGATATACTCAACACAAGTTTATAATCCTTCCTACAGCATCTCCTCCCTGTATCTCAGCTAGGGAAGAGGCAGCCTCTTTTTTTTAAGTGAAAATATACAATACAGAGAGTGCTTTTTTCGGATACAGCACTTTCACATTGGCTGTCAGTTACTAGTATGCTCTGTGTACTGTATGGTGGTCACTATGATGCTCTCTGTATGGTATGGCAGTTACTAGTATGCTCTCTGTACTGTATGACAGTCAGTAGTATGTTCTTTGTACTGTATGGCGGTCACTATGATGCTCTCTGTATTGTAAGACAGTCACTAGTATACTATCTGTATTGTATGGCAGTCACTAGTATGCTCTCTGTACTGTATAGTGGTTGTTCAAGAAATATATGTAATTTTTTTTTTAAATATATTTATTTTATAGCATTATTGGAAATTTGTGTTGAAAATACATGAATCGTTCTTCCAACGAAAACCATTACAATTTTATTACAAAAGTACTGCAAATATAAAATATTTTACATGCAGTCCTCAACAGTTTACTAAAACCTGTTTATTGCATACTTGCCTACTCTTCCAGAATGGGTGGGAGGCTCCCGACAATTAAGTGGCGCTCCCCACCACCCGGAAAAGTGGACAAGTCTCCCTCCACCCCCTCAGCCACTTACAGAGCACAAGTGAGCAGTACATGGGGGGCTGACGTGATACGCGCTGAATTGAGTCATCTTAGTACCGCCCGGCTTTTCAATGCCTCTATTCTCACTATTGTATAGCGGAGGGGGGGGGCCTCGATGACACAACCATGCCACCATGCTCCCTGCACAGCCCACTTTTCCAGGCGCCACGCCCCCTCTGTGCCGACCAGCAAAGTCGGTAAGCATGGTTAAGTGCCGCCCCAGCTGAAATAATTGCCCACCTCTGGGATACAATAACGGTAAATGTGACCCTTTCTGGGGGCTTCTCTACATGGATAATAATAAAAAATAGCTACCTAGATTCTGTGCATTGCTTGAAATTCACAGTGCAGTACCCTCCATGATCTCATTACCAAACTAGGGGGAAGGGAGAATTATCACGCATTGCAGAGAGATAGTGTGGTGAAGTTGCCAAAGCTCAGGCTGCGATGGGCAGTTAGAAGCTGATTGGTTGCTAGGAGCAACCTCTTCACTATCTCTCTCCAAGATTTGATAAACCTGGGATGCAGTTGAAATTCTGATTGTCGGGATGCTGGTACCTTGATGGTAAGTAGTGGGGTTAGGGGGATAGTTAGGCACTAGGGGGTGGAAGGATACAAAGTGTCGTCATCCCTTACCCAATCCATACATCTCCCTCTAATGCACCAAGACCACATTCCCTTGGATACCAATGAACAAATTCACACATACTCAGAACATAAAGTGAGTTTTGCAACAACAGATGCTAGTTATTATGTCTATCAAAAGTATTAGACTGAACCATCAGATTACACCATCCAATCCCCTTTTTTCTTGCAAAGCTGCCAGAGGTTGAATGAGAGGAAAAGCTTGTTTCCTTACACATGTTGTCTGAGGAGTTTAATTATGTCCTTCAGGCATAAAACATGAGCAGATGTGATGGGGTCTTCTTAGTTCTCTCAGACTTATGTGCTATAATTTGCACAGAGTATCCAAAGCAGAATTTACATCTGCATCAATGACAGGGACAGGAGAATCGGAGAATAGCACCTACTGCAAGACACAGAAGTGATGACAACTAAATTCTAAAACATGAACAAGTGCAGCGATGACAGATGCTCTATGAACCTCACAGGCACACACACAACGTACACTTTTCTGGATACTACAGTCGTTAGAAGTAGAACCGATTATTCTCTGCTCCCGTAGAAAATTGATGTGATGCTGCTGCATGCAAGGACAGTGAAGAGGACTTTCCCTTGTGTCTTCTTTTAAAATCAATACAATTCTATGTGATAAAGAAATTACTTATTTCATCAGTTCAGTAAAACTGAAGGTAACATAATACATTCTACACCAAGGATATTGTGATTTAATCTCTGGGGTCATAACAGATATTGGTAAAATGATACTTTGGGTCATATAAAGACATGCTTTTTTGCTTGCTATTGATTGTTGCTATGGTAATCTTAACAAACATTCATACATTATATATACATATTATGGGGTATATGTACTAAAGTGCAGGTTTTTTAGAAGTGATGTTACCTATAGCAACCAGATTCTACTTATCTATCTAGCACCTACTAATCTAGAAGATAATAGCTAGAATCCGACTGGTTCCTATGGACAACATCTCCACTTCTAAAAACCAGCACTTTAGTAAATAATCCCCTATATGTGTGCGTCTATCTATTTAATTTATATGTATATTTTTTTTTTGGTTTGGGTATACACATACGCACGTTACTATGAATATTTTGAGCCTATAGCACTTCTAAAAAATAAATAGTTTAATATTTCAACTGTTACTTAAAGATTGCAATTTTCAGATACATGTAACAGCTACTAGAATATACTGTAACCTTGATGCTCACTTATAAGTTCTCTAAACTTTGATACAATAAGGATTTATCACCTACTAAAACAGACTTGAGCATCTGTACTCAAACGCAACCCAATCTCTAATCATAAGGCGTCAGGAATCCCGCAATTGCCAATTACATCTTTTTCCACTAATCTTCACTATCTGCATTCTGTTACTTGTGTTTTTGGAACAGTGTTTGCAATGTAACACACAGAATGTGGAATGTCTATTTAGAGCAATAGCAGAATGCTTACAGTGCTAGAGAATGTCTGGAAAATAATATATGACCCCAGGACAAGGCAAGATCGGGTACTGTACATAATGAAACTTGCATCACTAGCACACAAACAAATGTATGAATGAATGAAGACGGTTATGATATAGGCCACCCCACCTCATACCTATACTTCATTCCTGGCTGACGCAAGCTGGATTCCGTAGGGGTTGGAACATTCTGCACAGACAGATGTCCCAGGCTCCGGGCGACTATAGCCACAGCTCGGAATCTCGTCCGAGCCCCAAGGGCCGGGCTACTGACATTCTGCCGGTTGAGCCGATCTTCTGCGCTCCGACTTTTTAAGCCGTGCTCCGAACAAGCAAAGGAGACCTGCATGATGAGTTATTGTCCCGCAGACTTTCCAGTCCGTTTGGTACCTTCTCGGGGCGTTGCTGTGCGACGGCTTCCTGCCTTATGGCTAGCTACTGCACAATAGCAAGCCTAAAAAAAAAAAAGACTATTTTGATTTTATTACTGGAAGGCGATAACAACGTAAACCAGGAGGCTACGGATATTATAAATCCCTATCTTATCTTCAGAAGAAAAAAAAGAATGCCTTTAATCTCCTTCCAAACCAATCGCAACACATTCCGGGTCACATCTTTACGTTGTTTAATATAAAACTGTAGTTCCATTAAGGTGGGGGGAGTAAAAAAAAACTAAAACAAAACAAAAAAAGAGCGAAAAATGATGCAACAAACCTCTAGTGATGAAAATCACAAAAAAAAAAAAAATCTACTCAAGTAAAGCCGATTTGCAAGAATGATTCACGTACGGACTGTAAAAATCCCCGGGAAAGGCACATTGAGAGGTCTGTCTCTGAGCTGCTGGGGTCCTCTGCTGTCTTGCATGCCTCCCAGCTCTTACTGCTAGTTGTCTCTTCTTGGATAGGCGACCTCTGGAGTACAGAGCTTACAGCACCTCTAGTGATACTGTGGCAGGAATGCCTCTCTAAGTCAATTAAGAAGCCAACCAACTGAACTGGATGCACTCAGCAACTCATTATCAACTACGGGGGAATGTACCGAGTCTTCTAGTGGAGGATTAGTGTAAAGACCGCTATGGTCAAGGAGGAAGAAAATCTCTGTTAATTAATTGTCCTCATTACTGTGAAGTGTCACTGATTAATGTCACCTACACAGGTACCCTCTGTTTACATTGCACGTAAAGTAACACAAGTGTTGCTTGCAGATCGGTGCTGAGAATAGACGGCCGGCACACACTTCACTTTGTTTTACAAGAAGTACAAGAACTGCAAATACAGCTTGCTGGCCACTGTGTCAATTGTGTAACCGGATCACCCCTGTTGCTATTTTGGACCACTGCCAGGCCCGGATGCAGAGCAATCTATAGTATTTGTCGTGGTGTTAGAGGTTGTGCTCGTTAGATTGACGGAGTATTAAGCAATGTGATGTGACCTGGACAAACCTCTCCAAAAAAATGTAGAAGCCAAAAATTCTAAGTAGAAAATAAATTGTGGTACACACGGCATTTACAAAATGGTTAACAGTCGGCGGCTGATAGCACGTCAGACACGGCGACCGCCATGCAAACCTAGCAATGTACTTATAAACGCAATATTGATCATTGGTGATGTGTAATATATATTACTCTATATGTACCCTCAGTACAATTTGACCTCGTGTCCCCCGACTTTTAATTGAACTTTTTTTTTTTTTTTACTTATTTGAAAAATGTAGAAAGTACTGCAGCTGGGGCCAGCGACGAGGACGTCCAAAAGGTTGGGTTGGTGGCAGTAATTTTCTTTAGCATACTGGTTACTGGTATCTGGGGATTTGGTCAGCCCTGAATAACATCAATCTTCATTTCATGGCAATATTAATAAAAAGATCATAGGGTCTGATTCAGGGTGGATCGCAATTGTGCTTATACGCAAGCACCGCAGTTGCTAATATCAGCGGTGACATGTAAATGTTTGCATTCGCATTGCGATCGCAGCCTGACATAAGGGCGCCCACGTCCCCTTACTAACATACGTATACTAGGACAACATGGCGAAAGCATCGGTAACATCGGACCCATAGGCATAGTTAAGGCAGGTCAGACCTCACTCAGGAATTGCCAACTTCCGCGCACGCTAGGAGGCCTCAGAAGGTAACAGTGGCTTATTTATGCACGCCCATGCAACGGCGTCGAAACGCACTGGCACGCCTGCGTTCACCCATCAACACCCACAAAGGGCACTTCCTGTCATTCACTCTGCAATGGATCTGCGCAGCCTCTGCAAACGCAGTTCCCATCGCAATTGTTAGTTTGCACACACGAACTGCAATGCATACACATGCGCAAAGCGAAGTAATCAACCAATTGCGTGCCTGTTAGCAACTGTGTTCCTTGCTGAATCAGGCCTATAGACGTCTGTGGTAAAGTATCTTCTGTACTCAAATCAGAAAATACCTGGAAAGCAGCGTATTACATATTTAATGTTCTACTGTAAGTTCAGACAGAGGTCCTGATTCAGAGGTGCACGCAATCGACGCTTCGCCTTTTTGAGTAACCGCCAAGGCTATAACATAATAAAGCACTGAAACACCCACTTTCAGTTTTACTGGGCGGTGCAACACCGCCGGTGATTCAAAACACGCAAGCACCAGCTCTATGGCAGGTGTGGTGTCTCCGTCAGGACATGGCCTCTGTGGCTACGGCTATGCATCTGAAAACTCACCCATAACCACGCCCAGGACACTCCCATAACCACAACACTCCCATAACCACACCCACACAACACTCCCATAACCACACCCACACAACACTCCCATAACCACACCCACACAACACTCCCATAACCACACCCACACAACACTCCCATAACCACACCCACACAACACTCCCATAACCACACCCACACAACACTCCCATAACCACACCCACACAACACTCCCATAACCACACCCACACAACACTCCCATAACCACACAACACTCCCATAACCACACCCACAAAACACTCCCATAACCACACCCACAAAACACTCCCATAACCACACCCACAAAACACTCCCATAACCACACCCACAAAACACTCCCATAACCACACCCACACACTCCCATAACCACACCCACACACTCCCATAACCACACCCACAACACTCCCATAACCACACCCACAACACTCCCATAACCACACCCACAACACTCCCATAACCACACCCACAACACTCCCATAACCACACCCACAACACTCCCATAACCACACCCACAACACTCCCACTTTAGATTTTTTTTTCCGTTCACTTAAGACCACCTCCCAGTCACAGCCCAGGAACGCCCATGGTTTTCTTTGCCATCTCTGATACCAGCGGTCCTGTACATAATAACAAATTTGTGAGTACATATAGGGTAACACATGCACCGTAAGAGTTTTTAGAATATTTTGCGCATGCACAGTAATAAATAATCACTTAGCTATGTTCCATTAGCGTGCACCCCTGCATCGGGCCCAGCATGTGGTTCTAGCTTAGCACCACTAACAAGTGTATGAAGGCTGGGTGCACGGCAGGTAAAACAGAAGATTACCTAGTCATTCAAACACTTATTTTAGTATATTTACAGTATATTTGTGAGTAAGAGTAAATGCATACTAATAGGCGTTATTCATACTTTATAGCCCTCCTTATGTACTGTAGGAGATGGACTGCGTTCTTTATCCTAACTGCAGAAATAAGCAGGTGCAGTATCCTGGCTAAACTGTTAGGGGTCTATAGGGCCAGATGTACTAAAGCTCTGAAAAGTGATAAACTGGGGAGTGATAAACCACCAGCCAATCAGCTTCCAACTGTCATTTTTTCAAACACAGCCTGTGACATGACAGTTGGGAGTTGATTGGCTGGTGGTTTATCACTCTCCATTTTATCACTTTTCACTATTTACTAAGCAGTGTTAGGAGACAGAGTGAAAAGTGACAAGGTACCAGCCAATCAGCTTCCAACTGTCATTTTTCAAACACAGCCTGTGACATGACAGGAGCTGATTGGCTGGTACCTTATCTAATTTCATCATGTATCCTAACACTGCTTAGTACATTAAACTATGACATCTGTAAGATATTCTCTCCACTCACGCACATAGGTGGTGAAATTGGACACAGTCAGACTGCGTGGCCTGTAAGTGTGGTCAGAAGACAGTGTCACATAGGACGACGGAAAATTTACCAAAATGTGCAATACTGATTCAAACAAGTTTGATCCTATCAAGAAACACTGTAACATCATAACATCATAACGTGTAGTTAGCATTAAGCCTTACAGCAAGCAGCAACACTGTTCCCAGTTACCACGTTGAGCCATATTCAATATGGGAGCGAAAAGTCCGTGCTGGACTTTTCGCTCCACATCGGAGCTTTTCTGGGGATAAAGTATCGGGCGCATGCCCGCTTTATCCCCGTATTCAATTTAAGAGCAAAAACGGGACCCGGCGAATTTGGATCTAAGAAAAAAAAAAAATGGGAAATTTCGAGAAAAGTGCCTGAAAATTCTTCAAAAAAGCACCTGCCGCTACCACCCGCATTCTTTTAAACACCTGCCGCATACTTGGGGAACCCCCCTGAATTAATTTCGTAATTTAAAAACGTGTTACCCATTTTTTTATTTTTTTTTTAACCCCAAGCTTAAAATTATTTATTTGGTGTCCCTAATTTTTATTTTTTTTACTTTTTTTGACACAGGTCATTTTAGGGCTAATCCCAGGGGTGCTGGCTATTTTTTTTAATCATGCACCCCTAAACCCCAATTCTGCACTTGTTTTCGCCATGTAAAACATGGTGAAAACTTATCCCCGTTTATTTTCCAAAATTTTTTCGAACCGGCGAAAAGTCTTTGAAATTGAATACGGGAATAATTGAAACATGCGAAAATGATGTCATCGGCGATAATTTATCGTCGATTTCGACTTTTCGCAGCCTAATTGAATACCCCCCTTAGTGCGGCAAAGACCAGTGAAATGGAGCGTATCCACTAGGCGATATCATGAACGATATTGTTATCATGCAATTGTTCATTACATCGTGCAGAGGATATGCTGTCAACGACCAGCGATGTGCGCTCCCGCTGGTCGCTGACGACGCTCACCGCCTTAACCTACTGTCCAACCTGACGATATCGTCAAGTTGTGCAGGTTCGGGGATGAGGGAGGGTGGCAGCACTGAACGATATATCGGTCAGTATGGGCTCAATGTTCACTGCACAATATAATGAACGATTGAATGATAACGATATCGTTCATTATATCGTCTAGTGGATACGTGGTAAAAATTAGATTTTTCCAAACAGGACGAAGCAGACATATAAATGACATTTGTAAAGCTAGTTATACAGCTTGTAATATAAAGATAATTTGTGTCTGGGCCTACAGGTCAGCTGTTCCGCCCTTTCCAGTCCCGTTATATTCACCCATCCCCCATTTCCCCGCCATTGCCTCCGCTGTAGTGCAAGTGCACACCACACCTAAGGTTCAACTAAAGTAGACACAAGGACGGTCGGACTTACCGTTGTAACAATTTGTAAACGCAGCCAACGGCACCACAACCCACCCCCCTTATCTCGCCACAGACTTGTGGATTTTTTGTACGCAGCCCTATGGCGGCATCGACCCTCTTATGTGCATGGCGCACGGGTTCCCACTGTGCATGCCAGGACAGACCTCACCAGATTATTAAATGGATACACATATACACACAGACACGTTGATTAACCATATTGTAAACGACATAATAAAAATGTACACTGGTAAAGTGTCAGTAAAGCAAAGGCGTGTAGAACTTATCAGCGTTACCATGATGGTACGGATCTAAGGAACAGCAACTATACCATCACACAATATCTATAGCACAACTCTTTCCAGCCATGTATAAATATAGAAAATAAATCTATTATTAATGACGGTGGATGACAAAGATTAACCCCAGGAATATTCATGCGGCAAAGACTGGATGTAACAAATATTTTGTAATCTTAAATTGCGACAGAAAGGCAGTTACAGTTTTCGGTGGTAAAACTAAAGAGGACTTTCCAGACCGCCATTTATAGCTACAGCTGGTTACAGACACCACCTGGTGCCCTCTAACCCTGCCGCACAGGTGCTGTAACACACACAAAGAATATATATATATATATAACACATATATACTGAACGAAATAAGCTCCCCCTTTAACAACACCATCCATCTACATAAACTGTTATTTTTAAACATTGGGGTTTGTAAGAACTCAACATTCACATCACAACGGTCCCAATTCCCATTAAAGTGCCCGTATGTAAGGCCTTTTGGTCTGTGCCCCATCTAGGAACAATACTTTGCTGGATGGAAATAAAGCTAGCGCTGCATAACCGTGTATTGCTGTGTATTTGCGCTAATAGAGGACAGAAGTAGTGAGTCTCGGAGTCTCGGGGCTGCTGTAGAGTTGGACACAAGTTGTATTTTTTGTGTGCTGCACACGTGTGCACAAAAACATTCTTCCATCTATTCCCACGTAGAGACAGAGACTCCACCCTACACTTACGGCTAGATTTACTAAGTGGCAGCCAACACGCCTGGTTATGCATTTAATATGGTTATCAATTTGTTTCTGATAATGTACAATTTTAAAGTTGACCAACAGACAATATACTCTAGAACGTCGGTCAGCAGGAGAATTATAGGAGTTCGGTATATATTTGTGATGTTTAACTAAGTAGTAGTCTTTAATCATTCTCAGGTCCATAGTACTGAAGATCCAGTAACAGTACAGATGATGTGTCTTTACACATCTTTGCTGCAGTCGCGCCAAAAAGCCCCTCTCGGCGTGCCAGATACCATGAGACTTAGCTGCGGGCGTCTGTTCTGATTCATTTGATATGCAACACTTGTATATCTGTATGTGACCGAGTCTCACTGGTAGTTGGTGCCGCTCGCCCTACTTGAATTTTGGACTGTCACACACTTAGCACACAGTCACTGCGGAGAGCTTTCCAAACTCCCTGTATAAAGACAGTAAACGCACTGCACATACAGGCCCTGATTCAGAGCCAGACGCTCTGACAGAGCGCTCGCTCTGAATCAGGGCTGGGCTTTTTTTTTTTTTTTTTTTGAACGGCCTCCTGGCCGCTTGCATAGCTTTGGGTGACCACCCGCAGCTATTGTGAGCGGCCAGGAAGATGGTCGCGATGGTCAAGACCATCGCGACCATCGGGCTTGCGACGAGTCCCTTGTGGTAGGGTCTCGTTGCCGCAAGCCCTAGAGAGATTTTGGCTCTAACAGAGCCGAAATCTCTCCCACTGACATCACTCGTGATGTCAGTGGGGCCGGCCCCAGACGGAGGCGTTTACATGGGAATGCCTCCGTTTGGGCAGCCACTCCCCCGGCCCGCCCACCAAAGGGGGCGTGCTGTCACGCAACATCGACAGCACGCCCCCTTTGGAACGAGACCTGGAGGGACTGATTGCCCGTCGCTATCCGGGTCTCGCGCATGCGCACGACGGAACCGCGCATGCGCTCTGGGCCACCATCGACCCGCTTGCGAGCGCGAGCAGGTCTGAATCAGACCCACAGTACATTAGAACATTAAGATAAAAATAAGATCCTTACAAAGTGAGTTTCTACTTTATATAAGCCTGAACTGCATCCCACCCAAGACAAGAAGAGTACTTTTGTAGTGGTCCCAATTTTATTTAGCAGGACCCCACCACTAACAGACAGTTGCGGCCTTTCCTTAACACCTACAGCGTTCCTGACTACAGACCAGTCCTGGACACAGCTGAATACAGCTAATGGTGAGGTTCCCAGGGGAGGCAAAAACACCACACAAGGAAGAATAATTGTTGTGGTCAGTAAAAGTTGGAGGAGGCAGAGGAGTAGCCAGGGAAGGAACAGGGGGAGTGACTGAAATCTGGTAAAATCGGCTCCTGCGTCTATGAAGCATCAGGCACTGGATCACTGCTCCCTGGTCCAGCATCCCTACCCGACTCCTGGCAGCGTCGCTAAGGTAACCACCTGTCTGAGAATACTACGGACAGTCCCAATCTGTCTGGAGTCCCGTTGTAACATTTAACATTCAGGATGGCAAATATTATGTAGCGGACAGCCGGCGCTGCTGCCGTGATGTCATCATGCTATTAAAACTGGAGGTCCCGGCGGCCTTCGCTGTCAGGGACGATACTCAATGTGAGACCAGCTGCTCCCCCAATCACACTTAAAATTTGGCACCTATGCAGGAGGGGAATGTACATATCAATACATTTGAAGTAATCTGATAGTGAACAACACTAAGTTAATAAGAAGCATCGTCTTATCAAAACACTATTATATTAGACATCCTAGTCATGGTAAATACATCATATGCTAAGAAATCCTGATTATTGTTCAACCGTATACCAATTAAAAAAAAAAAAAAAAAAAGCCAGGGCTTCAAATTAGGCCCTCTGGGACGTCTAACAGTACCGGCTGCATGTGGAGAGACAGCTGAGATAATTAGCGGTACGGTTAGCTGGTGTATGCTAAAGTGACTATATGCTGACACTGTGCACACTGCTGGCGGTTCCCTGGGGGACAGAGCTACAAAACACTAACAAATGTTGTGCTATACTGACGAGACCATGGAAGTGGGCAGAATGCTTTCCGCAGCTACTAACAAACGTCTTTAGTTCAATTTCTTGCCATGGCATAAGTCGTGTGTCAACTTTACCGAAACAGCGTTCTCTGAAATAAAGCGGCAGACACAAACTTTTCTGGTTCATGCTAAAAAAAAAACATTATAACGAAGTTCTGCTGATTCCCGGAGCTTTTCCGCGCTATAGTGACGGGCATCAAGGGAAGGCAGGAGTAGTCAGGTTCTGCGGTTGGTAGACACTGGGTGCAGAAAGCTCCCGCCTGCCAGGTCACATCTCCTAAGAAGAACATCAAAAGTGTAAAGCTAGGTATGCACTGTGCAATGACCGATTATTGGCTGCTGGTACCGGCAATCTCAGAGTGTATAGGCTGTACCCAGGGGGTCTGATTAATGGATCGGACCAGCTGCACGACATTTGTCGAAAACGATGAGAAGATATCGCACACGTTTCCTAGTGTGTATGAATTTTTCGATCATCTGTCCAACATTTATACCCAAACTTAATTTAAAAACGAGCTTAGGGACACAGAATTGTTTGGATTGTGAAGATAATTTGCTAGTATGTATACTCAGATTCAGATGCTCTTGAGATCAGTTCTTTGCTCTGAAAAGCAATAAAGTCAGTCAGATCTAGAGGGAAATTGGGTGGTGTGTATCCAGCTTTAGTGCTAGACGGGTATATTATTTTGATAAAACAACAGATAAATAGATCTATCTATACACACACACACACAGTCATTACTTACCTTTTAATATGAAGGTGTTGATATGTACTTTTGTACAGAAGGAAGAACAAAACAAAATAGAGCCTGGTTTATTCTGTCAATGTTCAGAGTAGCCACAGGACCCTCAGTACAGGAGGAAGCCCTGCACATTCCATAGACAACATGGGCTTCTTGATGAAAGTTGAGCTACAGGTTGTGCAAGCTAAAGTCACACAGATGACAAATGAGCAGCCTCTAGGATACAGCGCCATAAACAATCAGCCTGACTAAATACTTGGGACTCACGGATTTATTAAAGCCGCCCCCCTCCCCCGGTTCCCCAGATGCACGCAGTCTATAAACACGGGACTGAAGCACGCAGGGTTCCCCCATACAATACATATCGTACAATTTTAATATCTTGAATGATTAGTGAAAGTAAATAAAGATATGTAGAAGATCTGAGAACATCGAACGCCTTTAGATGAAGTGTAACTGCCCACTCCGGTATTACAGGTGTTATTGTAGTACCTTCTCTAAATGTCCGACAGCCAAACATTATAAAGGGTTACGTTTGTTACGGCTTATACAAAATAATCTCCTGGTGGCTCTCCTATTATAGTATAAATAAATACCATAATCTTTCTGATTCCTAGAGTCCACCAGGCAGCAGCAAAAGTAATCCCCTTCTATACAGCGCCTCGGACACTTCCAGCTTTCACGCATCAATTTTTGATAAAAATCCTGTTTGCAATAAAAGGGACTACACAGATGGCGCCGACAACTTCATTTTCTCTTAGAGTGCACTGATCACCATTAAAGAATTATTCCTATATTTTTTTTATTTGGGGATTAACCCCATCTCTCCCCAAGTGCCAGGAAGCTCTCTCTCTCATAAACAACATGTAGATAGATAAAAAAAATATATATAATTAAAAAAAGGTAAAAAAAAAAAAATCAGAAAAAGTATTAAAAAAAAAATCTAACTAAAAGTGAATGAAATAAAAAAAAAAAAAAGAAAAAAAAAAAAAAAGAAGGACATATATATGTGGAATATATGAATAAAATTGATGAACCAAAAAATCCCAAATATATAATGGTAGTGAATATAGGAGATTAAATTTTATATAAAAGCATAGTTGAGGGTGGATTCCTCCCAGTAAAATATGTGGTCCAAGGAGAACTATAATCCTGCTCAAAAGTAACATAGTTGTTGTCGTTGGTTAAATAACCTTTACTTTGATGCTTCAGTTGCTGCAATATATAACTCTATTCACAACTTGATAATATGTGAATGGTTACCTTGATTAGCAACCGTCTCGGATGGTGTATAGGGTTTGCCGGCAAACAGCACATGCAGGTAGTCGGTGCAATTGGAGAATATCCGTGGTACTCGGCCCGCAGGTGGGAGGATCACTGCGAGCCAAGTACCCTCAATTGAATCTACCCCATATATCTGAAATAAATATTATGTTATGTCTCCATATAGGCCAGGAGCAAATTTACAGAGTTGTATCTGGGATCTTGTCACCTGCTCTATTTCATATTTCAGATCTCCGAGACCTGTTTATGAAGCGGAGATTAACTGTATGAGCGGACAGGCGTGATAACTGTTGACAAATCACACCACATCCCATCCCATGCCGACGCTCCTCTGAGAGTCTTCTCTATAGCTCCAACAGCCTTGGGCCATTAGTGAAAGGATAGAGTGATATGTACTTGCACAGCTAATGTCCGCCCACATAGAGGTTAATCTCTGCTTCGTAAATAGACCCCGTTGGTCTGGTCTCGGAGACCGGAAATATGGGGTGTGATGACCATGTTGAAATTCATCAGGTCTCCACGGATAATACGTCGACAGGATGAAATGACGACAAACCGACCCTAGTGGCCCAGTGGTCACGTACCTTCTCCCACCGGCAACGGCAGCTCCAGTGTCTTCTTCTGGGTCCCGGCAGGTGGGGACCTCTGATGCTCAAGCATTCCAGTCAGTATTTCTCCCCTTGCCCCAAACCCTCCTCCTAGTGCCTAACACCCTCTTCCTTCCCGAAAGCCTAACCCTAATCTCCCCCCGGCAGCCGATTACTAATTTATGACATTGTAGTGTTGGAATTATGAGTGTCGACATGGTTACTGTACATCATTATGTATCACTGCAATATGCAGCAATGCATCTTGATAGTTACTGCTGTCCCATAGGAATTAGAGTGAAATTACAACAATAGAATACTGCGCCTTAATATTTAAGCTGGGACACCAGTACAACACATATCAAATAAATGCATAAAAAATATAATTAATTCAATATATAGCTAAATAGCAGCATACAAACCACAATAAATTAAATGAGATTAAATAAAATAAAAATACACAATAATTCCTAATTAGCATGAACGATATGAACAATAGGATTTGTGCAATTCATTCAGCACATAAAAGAGTTGATCAGACTGTTATAGGAATACACAAAATAAAAAAGTGAATAAAAAGTCAATGGAAACATAAAAAAGCATCCAGAGATCCTTAACCAGTAATGTATCCAAATAATGAATATGTATCTCAATGGCTGATACAAGTAAATGACTCAAAAGAAATTCCCCCGGAGATCGTTTCAAGGAAGTATAGTCAACAGCTCTCCACTGATTATTAAATATTGGAAAAGCTCGATATAAGGTACATTTAAAGAGAACTATGCAGTCTAAAGGACGGTCTGCACTTTCTATAACAGCCACTGTGCAATAAAGTCCTGTATAGCTGTTTACATCCACAATAGGATAATGGTGGTGAATACTCACTAACACCCTGAATCCAAGGCTGTGCCTTATAGCGAGCGGAGAGCACTGCAGGGAAAGGCAATTCCAATACAGGCCTGTATTCAATTTGAGGCGAAAAGTCCAGACTTTTTTGCCTGCTGGACTTTTCGCCTCCTTCGCCTGTTTTCCAGGCGGAAAAGTATCTTACGCATGCCCGTTATTTCCCGTATTCAATTTCAAAGTAGTTGAAAATCGGGAACCGGCGACACTTGGATCCTCTATATTAAAAAAAAAAAAGGGGAAATAATCCTAGGACCCCCCTAAAGATGTCCAGACATGGGGGATTTTTGCGGGTACCCCTGTTATTGCCTGCTGAAGGAAGTCAAGGTTTGTAATAGCCGCGGCAGGTGCATAAATGCGGCTTTGAAGAAAGTGATGCAGAACAGCATTTAGAAGTTTTTTTGTGGATAAATAACTATGCCCAACAAATTTGGGGTACTTGAAAATGGGTGCAAGCATATTTTTAAGTCCTGCAAGAATGCACCTGCCGCTACTTGTGCAATGAAGAAAACACCTGCCGCATATAAGGGAACCCCTCTGGACTCCATTACGCTAGTTTAGAAGTGTGTTCCCCATTTTTTTTTTTTTACCCCAAAATTGAACACTTTTTTTGGGTTGTCCCTATAAACTTTTTTTTTTTTTACACAGATCCTTTTAAGGGGGCATTCCCAAGGGTGCAGGCTAATTTTTTTTAAGCCTGCACCCCTAAACCCCAATTCTGCACTTTTTTTCCCCAGAAAAAGGCTAGCAAAAAATAATCCCCGTTTTTTAACATTGATATTTTGCACCGGCGAAAAGTCAATGTAATTGAATATGGGGATATTGAAAATAGGCGAAAATGACTTCATCGGCGATAAATTATCGCCGATAACGTCTTTTCGCCTCAAATTGAATAAAGACCTTTGTGTTGTTCCACCATAAGGAGTTTGCAGTTCACGTCTCAGAATGATGAAGGCGGCATGAATGTGGTGATCCGCCGTGAGACTCTCAGAATTCCAATCTTAGAGCATTGAGGGTACCATAGATGGTGCAGTGGGGAGGGAGCTGGAAATATTGACCATAAGTACCGGCACTGGTCACGGCCAGCTCTCACCTCCAGAGTCGCCTGGCTGCTTGAGATCTAGGCTGAGATAGAATAGGTAGCATCAGCCCATCAAATAGTCGAGTGGTGGTCAGTGTAAAAGCCTAAGCCCAGGATGGATGTGAGGGAACAGTAACGCGTTTCGGCTACCAACCGTAGCCATTTTCAAGCTGGATTGCTCCCCTCCATCTGTTGAACAGTTTAGGTAGCACCAAAGCAGGAGTTATTGGCTAATTAATTAATCTAGTTAACCCTTCCGTGTCTCATCTTAATGCTCAGCTAAAAACAATCTTATTTATCCTAGAGCCACACTACACTCCTACTGCAGAATAATTTGAACAAATGTTATCCAAACCATAAACAAATCTTTATACAATACACAAAAACACAATATTGTGCTAAATTAATTAGTTATAGTCTAGTGTCCAGGCAAAAATATGACATAATAGGGTCAGGGTCTGGTATTGGATATAAGTTAAACAGTTGAGAGAGAATAAATTGTAATAAACATATAACACATAGAATACTTGTATATACCTATAATCTTAATAATTATAAGGAGAAAGATATGATTTCTTATAATAATTTATTTAGCAATATTTATATCAGTTATCAGTTTTATTCAAAGTATTAGATCACATAAATTGGTGCATAGGAACTGATCCGTCTAATCATCAGGTAAAAAATAAAAATAATAAGTTTAAAACTAAAATAAGTATATAAAAGAATGTTTTATTAATTAATCATTAAATAAGTTATGTACAAAAAAAAATAAAAACATAAAAATATAATAACTGCATCAGGTAAAAAAAAATAAAAATAATATGTATAAAACTAAAATAAGTATATAAATGAATGTGTTATTAATTAATAATGAAATAAGTTATGTACAAAAAAAACTAAATATAAAAACTGCATCAGATGTATAATATATATATAACTTACACCATATGGGAATAATCCAAAAAATGGATAATCGGATACATGAGAACATGATAACAATATCTATTGAATTATATAGCTAAAAGTAACACAATAGGTCGCAATATGGTGGATAGTGATATAGAACCCAGCTGGTATATTTAACAATTAAGTCAGACCAGCAAGATGCTAATAAAGCCTATTCATTTACACATGAGGAAATCGTTGACGCACATATGAAATGGAATAATGAATAAACTAACCTGGGATATGAGACATAAATACTATCCAACTAACAAATGGTTACATGGTACTAAGGAACATGAGCATTTAGTATAAAGATATAAATGAGGTGGAGCTAAAAGTACAGAATAATGAAAGTGATAATCCTAGGACCAGAGTGGCTCAGACAGGGGAGGTGGGTGCAATGACAGGAGGAAACACTACAGGGGATGAATAGGAATAGGAATTAGAACTCTATGTTTGTAATCATGTACAGTAAAACCCCACCTCCAAATAGTTCCTAAACCATGCACTCCTACGTTTTTCATGCTATTGTATTGAGAGGATAATGACATTTGGGGTAAGTAGTGCTGTAAGGCAATGGTGCAGACTGATGCTACTGTATAGTAGTGTCACATCCTATCTGTAATGGGAGGTGTACTTTGAGAAAAATGCTCCCAAGAATGAACCATTAAACAGCATCCCCCTCTGCACATCTCCTGGAGTATACAGGTAACTAATGTGACATCAGTTAAGGATTCCATCACTTTACATACCCTTTAAAAATGTGCCTTATTCATTTCAACCCTATATGGGTTTTAATGGACTCCATCTTGAGCCCTCACGGCAGAAACAAGGGGGATTGGGAGAGAGATGTGCGTCTTCCCCCAGAAACATATACTGTAGTTCAATCTCTACCTGAAGCAGAGATTACCTCATGTAAATGATTACAGAAGCCACTTACAGAGTCTATTACAGGTGGTATCGCCTAATACAACGGTTGGAGAGTCTAAACAAATAGGGACGCATATTTGTTGGAAATGCCCAAAAATATTAACCTATTGGGATTGTCTGGGATTTCTTAGCCTCTCTTCTTTCATCTTTTGTTGCCATCCTGTACCTGATGCTGCTTAACATTTGGCTACATCAGGGGTGTCAAACTCGGGCCATCCAGCTGCAGTGGAACTACACATCCCAGCATGCATTGCCACAGTTTTGCTATTAGGGCATGCTACAACTCTGGCAGGGCAAGCTGGCAAACTCTGGAAACAACAGGTTAGCAGAGTGATTTGCAAAGTGTGTGTGCAGCACTCTGCAATACAATGCGATCTGGGGCGCTTCTGTGCAGTCCAATGCGACCTGGGGCGCTTCTGTGCAGTTCAACGCGAACTGGGACGCTTCTGTGCAGTCCAACGCGGCCTGGGGCGCTTCTGTGCAGTCCAACGCGGCCTGGGGCGCTTCTGTGCAGTCCAACGCGGCCTGGGGCGCTTCTGTGCAGTCCAACGCGGCCTGGGGCGCTTCTGTGCAGTCCAACGCGGCCTGGGGCGCTTCTGTGCAGTCCAACGCGGCCTGGGGCGCTTCTGTGCAGTCCAACGCGAACTGGGGCGCTTCTGTGCAGTCAAATGCGCCATGTGACCTACTCAGCACCACATGAACTGGGGTGCTTCTGTGCAGTACAATGCGACCTGGGGCGCTTCTGTGCAGTCCAATGCGCCATGTGACCTACTCTGCACCACATGAACTGGGGCGCTTCTGTGCAGTACAATGCAACTTCTGTGCAGTACAATGCAACTTCTGTGCAGTACAATGCAACTTCTGTGCAGTACAATGCAACTCCTGTGCAGTACAATGCGACCTGGGGCACTCCTGTGCAGTACAATGCGACCTGGGGCACTCCTGTGCAGTACAATGCGACCTGGGGCACTCCTGTGCAGTACAATGCGACCTGGGGCACTCCTGTGCAGTACAATGCGACCTGGGGCACTCCTGTGCAGTACAATGCGACCTGGGGCACTCCTGTGCAGTACAATGCGACCTGGGGCACTCCTGTGCAGTACAATGCGACCTGGGGCACTCCTGTGCAGTACAATGCGACCTGGGGCACTCCTGTGCAGTACAATGCGACCTGGGGCACTCCTGTGCAGTACAATGCGACCTGGGGCACTCCTGTGCAGTACAATGCGACCTGGGGCACTCCTGTGCAGTACAATGCGACCTGGGGCACTGCTGTGCAGTACTATGCAAACTGGGGAACTGCTGTGCAGTACTATGCAAACTGGGGAACTGCTGTGCAGTACTATGCAAACTGGGGCCCTTCTGTGCAGTACTATGCAAACTGGGGCGCTTCTGTGCAGTACTATGCAAACTGGGGCACTTCTGTGCAGTACTATGCAAACTGGGGCACTTCTGTGAAGTACTGGATACACTACTTGCAGTATAATGTGAACTAGATGCACTAGTGTGCGGTATAATATGAACTGGGAGCACCACTGTGTGACATTAACTGGGAGCACTACTGTGTGGCAAAATGTGAAATGGAGGCAATACAGTGTGGCACAATGTCGACTGGTAGGTACTTCTTTTGACCTCGGTGTGAAAATATTGAGAAACTAAGGATGCCGCAGGCTGAGAATGTTTGGGGACCAATGGGTTAATACTATATTTAGTCCTGACGACTCTCAGAGAAATGGAAAGTGGAGGATTAACACATGGCCTAAAGGGTCAAATAAGGTAACAAATGTAAAACCACATCATATTTGGTCTATGAGGAACACATTTTATTAACTATGAGGCACATAAAATGAGGGGGGGGGGCATCATTCAGTGTTTTAGGGGCACTGAAAGGAAATTATACCCTGCCTCCCCAACCTAAAAACATTTCGATGCTCCTGTATCAGACTACTGTTAAAAAAAAAATATTTTTTTTCTAAAAAGTGGTCTTTATTTGTGGCACTATATATAACCACACATGCAAGTTATAGGGCACAATTGTCAGCTGATGGATACCGTTGGTTAACATACTAGGTTCAAAGATATTAGAAGCAATTGCTTTAAGCCAATATCTGTAACACCTATAACCCTGGGATTACCAAATAATACTGCTGCAACAAAATCACTGAATATCGCGGTCAGCAGTGGATTTAGATTAAAATTTCTATTAATAAACATGTTTATTTTAAGAGCCAAGTTGTACTTACTTTCATACACAGTATTAACTTCACACCTCATTTCCGAAACGGTTACCATTAGACACTCAGTTCACAGAGGAATCATAACCATTTTAGTTATCACTGCCATAGTTCTGCCAGTATCCTTTAAAAGACTACATTTCACAATAAACTAATACACAACCCCAGCAGCTGGCCAGGGTCTGATGTGGGTCACATCTGTTTACATTTTAATCAACGCGCATTTCTTTTTCCAGCGTGGAACGCAGGGGAACTGTACACGATTCATGTGACTGGTAATACAGCTAGTACAACTGTAATAGAACACGGGGGATATATAAAAGTGCAGGTAATCGTACATTTACTATATACAGGGTCAAAGAGAAAAAAAGACACCTTGTTCAGGGTTTAGTTTGTAAATATTCCATAAAGCAGATTGTTAGAAGAATTTCAGGACAGAAAAGCTGACGACTGTGCCTATTTGAGGCTCATTCACATGAGCAGAAGCTGGCACTACTCACGTAGCATCCGCAACACAATTTTACAAGAGATCACGGGAAGGAGTGGTGAGGTCAGAGAGGGTGGAGCCAACCTGCCACTGAACCACGCCCAGTCCTGCTCAGGCCACGCACTCTGAGGAAGCAGCGCTGAAACAGGAGGCGTGAAAGCGAGTTAATCTCCAAAGGAAAGCTTTTTTATATATATATATATATATATATATATATATATATATACATACATACATACACCAGCTGGCAAAGAGGTCATATGGTATATAATAGTGTAATTTACTCCAAATATAGCTGCAATCTATGGCTGAGCACCAGCAGCTGGGAGCTATGCTGTCTGAAGCACTGTTTTAAAGGCTGCAATTACGTTTCTTGCAAACCATTGATGTGACTTTAACCCTTGCCATAACTGTACTAACCCTCTGCATGCTATACTCTAATCCAGGGTTGGGGAACCTCTTGCCCGCGGGCCGTATAAGGCCCTCGGATCCATTTGGTCTGGCCCTCTGAGCTTTTTTCTGCTACCCTCATCTGGCTAGCACGGTGCCTAGAATGGCATCCTGCAACCAGAATCTATGCAGCAGTGCAGCCTGGAGAGTCCTTAGGACCCTTCAGATGGTCACACCGCTGCCCTTACAGCTCCCCGGAGCATCCTCAGGATGCTTATGGGCATTGCTGTAATCACCGGCAATTATGTCCCCATCCTCCATCACACGGAGGGGACGTGGCCTGCAGCGGGCCCGCAAATAAAGTTATATATATCAAAATGGCCCTCGGCAGAAAAAAGGTTCCCCACCCCTGCTCTAATCCCTGGCCAGGATAAGGGACTATTAATATGACTAATGGATCTGTTTTTGGTGCCTAACAAACCAAGATACATCTGCTTTAATTGTGGATATATCCGAACTACTGCTCATCTACAAAGGATTGTGGGACATTGGTTGGAACTAGGGTCCGTACTATATACCAGCTGGTCTTTTGTATTATTTCTGATCGTATATATATATTTTTTTATCATATAATGGATTTTATATTGATCAATGTTTAATTGCTAGCGCTTTAATTTTTATATTGCTTTTGTCGCTATAGAATAGGTATTTGTGAGTATACACAAACTGTACGAACAAGGTCATTTAACAGATAAGAGGGAATGTGTGCAAAGGGCCCCTCCCCCATCATGAAGCGCCCCCCATACCTGTGCTGGTGGACAGTGTGTGCGGCAGACCACCCTGTAAGTACTCCCGGTGCCACCATCTTTCCATTGATATTCGCAAAGATGGCGCACGTGCAGTAGAAAATAGACTCTCAGGCACCGTACATGAGTCTTTGCTGTCTGCTGTGCCGATGCCATCTTTCCGAATACATTATGGAAAGATGGCGCCGCTGGGAACACTTACGGGGAGGTTCTGCCATACACAGTGTGGGAACTAGCGGCGGTGCAGCCGGTGGCTTGCACCGGGGCCTGCTGTGGTGCAGGGGCCCGTGGCCCCTGCAGCCAACAGCGCTGCAGCTCCCACCGCCAGTGTCCCCCGGGCCCTACAGTGTAGTGTGGACCATAGTGAGAGCGGTCTGCACTACGCAAGAAACACCGCCGCCAGACCCGGGTAGTACACTTGTACTACCCGGCAGCAGTGTGTTTGTTTTGGCAGCCAATGAGAGTCAGACAGACGCTCATTGGCTGCTGCGTTCACAGAGGGAGCCGGGCTGGAGCTCACTCATGAGCTCCACCTTCTGGCTCCCGCATTGGGTGATGGGAGAGACTTCATGCAGAGCGAGAGCGGGTCGGGAGGTTGGAGGAGCAGATGGCGGTTGGTGCAGGAGCGGGGATTCAGGTAAAGGGTTTTTTTTTTTGTGTGTTTGTTCTATAGGCGGACTACTACTGGGGGCACTGCACCTAGGGGGAACTACTACTGGGGGCACTATATAAGGGAAACTACTCTGGGCACTGCATAGGGGTACCACTTCGTAGGCCACTGCATAGGGGGGGCCCAATGCATATTCTTGCACCTGGGCCCACCACTCTCTAGTTCCGCCAATGGCCACATAGATCATCGTATGGGTGCAGGGTGTGCGGTGTTGGGCCCACATGGACCGTGTGCAATGCACACCCTGCATCCAGTATAGATACGCCTCTGGGGATGAGCCTGTTAGTTAAGGTATAAACACAAGTGAATAAGTTGTACAAAAGCGGATTTGTGCCTTTGGGAAATCACATCTACAACATTTATCAGCTATCAGAGTCTCAGTCAGGTTTATGTCCATAAGAAGCTAAATGAAAAGCATGTAGCAGGACTAATGAGCACCAGGGTGCATTATAGCAGCTGGGGAACAGCAGGGTCAGATATCGCTAGAACTCACGTCTACGTGATAAATAAATAATAAGCTACATACGTCTTAATAACAAGCCTTTATCAGTCACTAATTTGATAACCGCAACTTTTCAGTCCCACATTTCGCCTCCTTGTCAATCAAAAATCTAATACAAAAAACCCTGCATTATTTATACGCTCATTTCGCTACGTTCTTAAGAGACATGCAAAATTCATGGCTCGCCAGCTGTCTCTCGGCTCCCAGTTAACATTACCGAAGAGTTTAGTCTTGTGCCAAGTCCATTTTCCCCCATTGTCAGGCATAAAATATGGTTGTCGCTTGTAAAGCACCGCATGAAGTGCAAGCTGAGGGAAAGCGTAATAGTTTTGTTCACTGAAGTTTAAAAATTGCTGTCTCTGGCCCAAAAAGCTATAGACTAGAATACAAAGGCTGCCTTCAGCTCTCTACGGGAACGAACACTTGTGCAGACTGAGAGTTCCACTTACCGAATATTGCACCCAATTTAATGGAGCTGCCTGCTCTCCTGGCTTTGCACCCAAAGGGACTTCTCCCAAGTCATGCACAATGGGCCTGATTCAGAGCAGCTCGCAAGCGGCTCAGTGTTAATGCCCTGCGCATGCGCCGCGTCCGGCGAGCGCGTGCCCGCTCAGCGACTGAAGATCAGTCACGGGGCTCGCTACAAGACGGGGTGGCTGTCGATGTTGATTGACACCTCGCCCTATTTTGTGGGCGTGTAGAGGGGGTGGCCGGATAAACGCAGGTGTTCCCTGCTAGACCATACCCCAGGGTCTCGTCGCAAGCCCGATGGTCGAGATTATCGCGACGATCTCCGGGCCGCTCGCACAAGCTGTGGGTGGTCTCCCACAGCTTAGCGAGTGGCCGGAGAAATAAAAAAAATAGCGAGCGGCTCTGAGGTCCAATGTGTGTGTAGCTGCGGGATAGCTGTGGAAGCCTCATTTACCACCTTATGTAAAAATCCATAGGGGCTAATGCGGGGGTTTGTGCACCTGCGAGCAGAAGGCTGCGCTGCCCATTGATTTTTCAGCAGGTGCCGAACTGGTCATAATCAGTATCGGCACGTGCACCAGCCCCATGGTATGTGCTAGAGACCCATCAGCAACAGGCTTCCCCTCGCAGTGCGCAGGACTCACAATCGCACGGTGCTTTTGATACATATCGATAACACACTCACAAGTCAGGGTGGTTCTGTGCCCTCGCATTGTTGCTGCCCCGAAACGCTCAATTTCACGGTAAAACAGATTCGTGCGAGTTTGATTTTTTTTTCCCCAGAAGACTTAAGGATATTTTTACTCATACTTACCTACTCTCCAGTGTAGTGCGCTAGAGCCCCGATTTTTTAGGTAGTCCCACGCACCCCTGGAAGAGTGGGTGGATCTCAAGCATCCCGTTCACTTCCTAGTGAAGTGGGCAGGATGGGAAGATAATACCGGGAATCGGGGGTCCATATGGATGGGGCAGGGCTGAAATGACAGGGCCAGGGCTGAATTAAAGCTTGTGGGGCTCTCACCAATGAAATTGACCCCCCAGCGCACACAGCTGCCACCGCTATACCCCTTACCGACAGTGTCATAGCATAGCACATCATGTCCGCAACAGTTACCCCCTGCTGTACCCCTTACCAGCAGCTTTGTAAATCATGTCTGCGACGCTGCCAACAGTACCAGGTACCGGCTCCTGGCAGCAGACGTGAGGTAATACATTATGCCGCTTTTCGGGAGCGGGCCAGGAGGCAATGTTTGGATCAGTGTGGGGATCCCCAAAGATTGGAGGCCCCTAAGCGACTGCCCCATCCACCTCCCCACCTCCTGAGAAGAGCCCTTCAGAGTCTTCAGGAAAAAAAAAATCCATTAGTTTGCTAATTCCTTCTGCTGTACATGACAAAAACATCTACACAAAATGGCCATAAAAGTGATGACTTTTATTAATCTGAAGAAATTGGATGTAACCACTCTATAAGAAAATGTGAATGCTGTGTTTCTAACCACAACCAAGAAATACCAAGCAGACTCCAAATTCAGTGAGATCTCCTGCACATAGGGCCTGATTCAGAGCTGCTTGCAAAAAGCGAGCGCTCGCTCTGAATCAGAGTGGCCGCTTTGTTTAAATAATCACGGCCTCCTGGTCGCTCGCTAAGCTTTGGGTGACCACCCACAGCTTTTGCGAGCGGCCAGGTGATGGTCGCGACCATCGGGCTTGCGACGAGACCCTTGTGGTAGGGTCTTGTCTGCTGCAAGCCCTAGTGAGCTTCCGGCTCTAATAGAGCCGGAAGCTCACTACTGACATCACTGGTGATGTCAGTAGGGCCGCCCACAAACGGCAGGTGTTCCTCCAGGAACGCCTCCGTTTGTCTGGCCACCCCCCCCACCCCGCCGACAAAACAGGACGAGCTGTCGATCAACATCGACAGCTGCCCTGTTTGTAGAGAGCCCCGGAGCGAGTGAATTTCTCACTCGCTCCGGGGCTTGCACACGCCGCGTCTGCGCAATGCCCCACCATCGACCCGCTTGCGAGCGGGTCAGAATCAGGCCCATAGTCTGAGGTACGTGTAAATGGTGCTGATCTCGATAGAGCGCATGGCTCGCAAACATGCTCCAGATGTGTAGGAATTACCATTTCATTTAATGTTGGGGGTCAGGATTGTGGGGCATTAGGACATTCCAATCACAGTCTTTAGTATAGGGTAGGACTCAGATTTTCAATAGAGGGACCCTGTACCGTAGGTGCCAGGCAGAGCTCCCCCACATCTCAGCTGACGATATCGTCAGTCAAACCTGGAGCGCACATAGTCAGCAACACAGTGTGTACCCGGCAATAGCCACTGGTGCAGATACACCCTAACTTGCACACAGAATATAGGCATGCCACCTGTTTTAATCAGCAGTAGCTGCTTGTCCTACTGGCACCACTTTGAGAATAAGATGCATGTGAAGGAATAAAGTCGCACGGAAAGACGCTCGGCGCTACAGTCACACGGCGCTCACACCTTATGTGTAACGCGACTTGTAGCGCACGGAGGATAGATGTATGTGGACACATCTGTATTTATTTTTTCTTCTCATTTTACAGAATGTACGGTCGGAGAAGCAATAGAACTAACTTTCTTTCTACATATATGTTATGTGGAACTTTATTGGTTGAAGTACAGTTCACAGCTGAACACTGCCAACCTTTGGTGGACCATCTTCCTTTGGTGCAGATCTTTCTCTATATCCGGTTGTTCTTTTGGGCATAGCAATGTGTTCAAATAAAGGATTCACTGTGGTGGGCCAAGAATGGTGTAATTACAGATACTGTACATAATAGCCAGGCTGATTCCTAATACGGTACTAGGAATAAGCAGGAACCAGCCTTATGTACCAATGATGAATATTTAAAGCTACTCAGTTTAGAGACTGAAAACCTTCAAACTAATAACTAGGGTGGAATCAAGATGTGTAATACAAGGTGTATATGATCCAGTGAACTATCCGTAACATCAGCAAGTGGGGCACTGTTGGTATAACTGACTATACACTGAGTCATTGTGCTTTTCAGACTCCCACAGGGTTGGGTTTCTTAAATCAGAGCACTACCTATAATGCCAGGATACAGGGTGCAAGGACTAGGACTAGAACTGACAATAGCCGTAGCCACTTGAAGGTGACTCAGGAAGTGACTGATTTAATAACTGATAGAACAGCACTAAATACATTACAATTTCCTCCCCAGGCTCGGATGTGTTAGCGGAATTATAACCACAGGAATAGATGGAATTTTGGACCCCCTTGTGTTGCCTAGTACTAAGATAATCATTTATTTATCACCAAGGCTGTTTGGTACAATGCAGAGTAGTAGTGAGCTTGTCGCTCAGTAATACATTCGTACAGGCTGGCGAGCCACTTGCTATGTCGTTTAACACTCCGGGACCGTGTAAGGAATCAGTAATTAATGCCGGCGGCTGAATAGCCGCCAGATGAAATACCAACAGCGGAACCCCGACAGACCTAATTCCCAACTGGGGCTGGTAAGTAAGCGAACCCTCCCCTCTCCCCCTAACACTCCCTTAGTGGTGCCTAACCCTAACAACCCCCGTTAGTACCTAACCTACCGCACCCTAACCTTCCCGGGGGGGGGGTGCCCAACCCTAACCTGCCCCTCGTAGTGCCTAACCCCCCCTTTCCCTACCCTAACCCTCCCGGGTGGTGCCCAACCCTAACCTCCCCCTTGTGGTGCCTAACCCCCCCCTTTCCCTGCCCTAACCCTCCCGGGGTTCTGAAACCTAACCCCCCAATGCGCGGCTAGACGCCAAGACGCCCGGCTTACCTTCGTTCGGTATGCCGGGTGTCGGTATTTTGTAGTGGGGCTAATGACGGGCGTTGGGATTTCGACGCCCATCTTTAGTTCCCTGTCGGGCTGTCAAGTGTTGGGATATTGGCGGGCGGGATAGCACCCCGCCGGTATCCTGACTGCATCCCCCGTATAATAGTACTGCACAATTGTCCATAGATACAGAATAAGCGAATTGTGGAGAATTCTATCCAGCTGTCCTTTGCTGGACCCGCTAAATATAAAAAGCGATGTAAGAACAGATGTCGCAGATACATGAAAGAAGAACATACTCTGTACAAACACAGTGGCTGTATGGCTACTCTCCGACAGATGGTTCTGCATTCTATACATGTAGGAGAGTTACATAAAGGTTTTGTCATCCTGTGTGTTGTTCCTTTCTCATTAAGAACCCTCCAACACTGGCGTTATGGACGGTCTTCCCCTCCCCACTGTTTCCTGTTACCAGCATTGGACAGTGGAGCTGATGTATTACACTGTAGGACAATGGATATCCATTCTTTTGTATGACTAGGAGAAATGTAGGCAAATAGGACATCTGACTGTCATTGCTCCTGTTAGCTCCAAGTCATACATCTTAGCCTGATTTACCTTACTAGACTTGGATTTGCAGATAGAAGCCAGACTACCTAACTTACTAATAATCATTATATTCATGACACAGTTTTATGCCCACGTAATTACTCATGTAGATAAATAGTGGGGAATATATTGACTTGGTCCTAAAATCACTGTGAATTCTAAGAAAACTAGACATACCATGGAACAACAGGAGCTGTTCAATTAGCGCTTATAACTGCTGCGATGATGCGTCAGCACAGGTAACTCCTAACAGGTAACTCGGATTTGGCGGCACAGTCCTGGGAATCTATTTCCTGCTGATGTAACTCCCAGGTCCGATTAAACAGATGCGTTCTGACTGCCTCATACCTAGCACTACCCCCCAACATCGGGGGCCTACCACTGCCGCCAACATCGGGGCCCTAGTAGCACTGCCGCCAACATCCGGCCCCAGCAGCAGTACCGCTAACATCCGGCCCCAGCAGCACTACCGCTAACATCCGGCCCCAGCAGCACTACCGCTAACATCCGGCCCCAGCAGCACTACCGCAAACATCCGGCCCCAGCAGCACTACCGCAAACATCCGGCCCCAGCAGCACTACCGCAAACATCCGGCCCCAGCAGCACTACCGCAAACATCCGGCCCCAGCAGCAGTACCGCTAACAACCGGCCCCAGCACTACCGCTAAATTTGCAGATGTAAGTTAGTACCTATAAGTGAATAATGTGCAGCAGTATGGATCTAAGTGGAGCTTGGCGCCATGATCAGAAGTTGATTGAACTTGGTTATTGTGTAATTATTTAATAAATATTAACTTCTAAAGCCCAGAACATAATATAATGAGAATTGCACTGAGAATAAAAAATGCAAGAAGACCCCAACAAACATATAACCTGGAAGTGCCCACAGAAATGTAGGAACGTTGACCTTTATCTCTATGGGCTAGGTAGTGAAAGGGGAAAAAAAGGGACAAAAAGATTTGTTCTAGCACCCACTGTAACCTATGTCAATCCCTATATTCTCCATTCATGGCCCTGTGATAGGGAATATAGATTTTAAGCTCCACAGGGCAGAGACGGATATGAATGAATGAAATGTTCGCTGTAAAGTGCTCACTATACTTTTAGATTCTGCTGTAGTATTTTCTCTCTTTGGAAGAGATTTACAGGCTAGAATAGTAAGCCTGGGATGATTGCATTACTCCTCCAGTCCTGGTGCTGAGACAGTAATGAAAACTAATGGAGTTACTCCATCTAGTGGTACAAGATAATATTGCAACCAGTTCACAATTCATGTTAGTACAGGTTGTGTCTCCCATATCCAAATATTCAGAAATCCGGAATATTTTTAGCATGACTGAGATAGTGAAACCTTTGCTTTTTGATGGTTCAATGTACACAAACTTATTAAAAATAATGTATAAATTTACCTTCAGGCTCTGTGTATAAGGTGTATAGGAAACAAGTGAACTTTATGTATGTATACAAACTTCATTTGAGTCACAAAATGATTGAAAATATTGTATAAAATGACCTGCAGGCTGTGTGTATAAGATGTATATAACACATAAATGCATTGTGTTTGGATTTGGGTCCCATTTCCAAGATATGTCATTATGGTATGCAATTATTCCAAAATACGGAATATTCTGATATCCAAAATACTCCTGGTCCCAAGCATTTTGGATATGGGAGACTCAACCTGTAGTAATATTAATAGTCACATCTACTTTAGACGTTCTATTGTAAATTATAATTTATACTGGTGTAATACAGTAATGTTCCTACAAATCATTGCTGTGACATGGGCTAGAACTTGTACAGGATGCCTGACCACTTTATGTCCTCAGGCACCCGCACTCTATGCCCCCAGGCACCCGCACTCTATGCCCCCAGGCACCCGCACTCTATGCCCCCAGGCACCCGCACTCTATGCCCCCAGGCACCCGCACTCTATGCCCCCAGGCACCCGCACTCTATGCCCCCAGGCACCCGCACTCTATGCCCCCAGGCACCCGCACTCTATGCCCCCAGGCATATAGGAAATAAATATCACCAAAACCTAATATACTTTTGGGAAATCTCTAACCTACAGATGTGTGCTCATACATCTAGTCGCGCCATGCCGTGGTGTGACTCGGTAGCGCTGAGCGTCTTTTTGTGTGACTTTTTACCTTCAAATGCGTCTTATTCGTACAGTGCTGTGAACAGATCTCTGCTGATTAAAATAATATGCAGAACGGGACTGAAATGCGGCAGCGGATGCCTGACAGGATCAAGATCCCGAAAGGGGCAGGTAAGTACCCCAACCTCCCCTGTCCCCCATAACCCTCTATTAGTGGTACCTAACCCTAACCCCCCCCGTTAGTACCTAACTCTAACCTCCCCCGGGGGTGCCTAATCCCCCCTTACTGCTCCCTAAACCTAACCCTCCCAGGGGGGTGACTAACCCTAATCTCCTTACTGCTTCCTAAACCTAACCCTTCCTGGGGGGTGCCTATCCCTAACCTCTCCCTAGGGATGCCTATCCCTAACCCTACCCCCTAGGGGTGCCTAACCCTAATCTCCCACGCAAACCTAACCCCGCTAGACTTCCTAATCCTAACCTCCCCCCGCGACTAATGCAAAGGGCGCCCCAGACTTACCTTTGTTTGGGATGGCGTCCTCGACGTTGGGATTATGATAGGCGTCGGTATTTTGTCGCCTATCATAAATCCCTAGCTGGCATTCCGCTGTCGGGACTGTGACCGGCGGCCACATATGACTACTGTACATCCCCCTATATTCTGTTTGCGACTGTGGTTGTATCTGCATGCAAAATGCTATGTTACAGTGTCACAGCCGTGGGCTCCTGAGGAATTGGCACCAATGCCCAAACTTGTAGACGACCAGGTGGCCAGGATTTGAGCAGCCTTGCTATAAGGTGTTTGCAGTTTCTTTTGCAGTGAAGGAACATATACACAATAATGTCCCACTGCATTAGTACGGACCAGGAAGTTGGTTTAAGGATAGATGTATAAACTGCAAACCACACGTCCATTTAACTCCCAATAAAGGTAGCAATGTTATAGGAACACATGTCCTGGTAATCATGGTAAATGGGAGCCAGTTACAGCAAAACACACTAAGGGCCTAATTCAGACCCGCTCGCTAAGATGCATACTCTCGCTGCTGCCGATGGTATGCAGTGCGCATGTGCATACCTTAGCGAAAGTTCACTATGCGTTCGCTCGCTGCACATAGACAGCCCAGCAGAGTGAGTGACAGGGGAAGCCGTTTGTAGGTGGTAACAGGGGCTGGCCATTAAAAACGGGGGAGTGGAGGTGCAAACGCAGGCGTGCCTGAGCATCTCAACGGCGTTTTACAGATGTGCATAATTATAAGACAGCTTCATAGTACACGTCACCTGGAATGTTTTTACACTGAAGTGCTGGCAGTGCTTGCGGCAGGGTATGGTCAACCTCAAGCGCTGCGATAGTATCTGATGGTTGCATACACTTCATGGACATGATGTGCACAAGTGGGAGTCTTAAGACAGGCTGGTGGGTGTCTGCATACACTATGTGATCGCTCTCTAAGAAATACTGGCCGTGCTAATGCATTGCTGTGCGGTAGCACTGCCTACGCAATTTGCATACACATCGGGCGAGCGGCTCTGAATCAGGCCCTAAGTTCAATATTTTGGGTGGAAAACAGTGTCCTCTGGGAAAACCATACTGCATGGTATTGTCATTATCTCATGTGTTGGCTTCTTCAAGTAAGAAGAAGGTGAAGAGGTGGATGGAATGCCGACATTCATTGTGTCAAATCCATAATGTCCACATGGTCAGATTGTTGACATTCACAATGTTGACAATGACAAAATGTAAACCTTACATGTCAACATTGTGAAAGTCAACAGTCAGAATATTGACATTCCTATTTTAGCCTAACCACAGCCTACCCCTAACTGTAACCTAACCACAGCTTACCCCTACTTGTAGCTTAACCACAGTCTACCCCTAATTGTAGCCTACCTCTAATTGCAGCATAACCACAGCCTACCCCTAATTGTAGCCTACCTCTAATTGCAGCATAACCACAGCCTACCCATAATTGTAGCCTACCCCTAATTGTAGCCTACCTCTAATTGCAGCATAACCACAGCCTACCCCTAACTGTAGCCTACCTCTAATTGCAGCATAACCACCGTCTACCCCTAATTGTAGCCTACCTCTAATTGCAGCATAACCACAGCCTACCCCTAATTGTAACCTAACCACAGCCTACCCCTACTTGTAGCCTAACCACAGTCTACCCCTAATTGTAGCCTACCTCTAATTGCAGCATAACCACAGCCTACCCCTAATTGTAGCCTACCTCTAATTGCAGCATAACCACCGTCTAGCCCTAATTGTAGCCTACCTCTAATTGCAGCATAACCACCGTCTACCCCTAATTGTAGCCTACCTCTAATTGCAGCATAACCACAGCCTACCCCTAATTGCAGCCTAACCCTATTTGTAGCCGAACCACAGCCTAACACTAATTGTAGCCTAACCCTAATTACAGCCTAAAGCTAGCCAAACATCTAAAGATTATCTGTCCAACCAGCCAACTAGTTGGTTGGTTGGAATGAAAATCTGGTAACGTATGGGAGTAACTGATGATCAGCAATTTGCACAGGGGCAGCAGCGGGGGACAGAAAGGCTCAGTGGCGCTGATAGTCCCAGCCCTGAACTGCTTAAGACCCCCACACATGGAACGATGTGCTCACGATGCGATATCGTGAACGATTTCCCTTGAACACTCCCCGACACTTCAGGACACAATATGGTACTTAAACTTGGGAACTATCATGCAAGATCTAAAGATAGCTGATGGCATACACGGATCAGTGAAATCCGTGATGCAGGCATCTGTGTAAAATAAATGATTCAGAGATGCACGATTAGTGCGATTAGTGTGGCTTGCATCTGAAGAAAAAAAAAAAAAAAAAATCAATAAGACACAGATGGATGGACGGATCCGTCCATGCATCGGTGTTAAAAATAAATAAATAAAAAAATAATAAAAAAGTATATTGTGCGTGGGTCCTGTCCCGCTTCCTCTATTAAATCTCTTCCCCTAAAATGGGTTGATTGTTTCAAATATTTGGGAATTTGGGTCACTAATTATCCACGTGACTATGTTCCCCTTGGTATTCAACCAATGTTTGAATATCTTTGGGGAAAATCTCACGCATGGACTAAATTGCCCCGGACATTGACTGGTAGAAGACATACAAAAATTTAGGTTGAACAACCATTTTAACCAAATTAATTCTAACACTCTCTGGTTTATATACCACTATCCATATTTAGGAAACTGAATAGTATGCTATCCTCTCTGGTCTGGATGAATAGACGCCCCAGGATTCAATTGAACAATCTTACTAGATCCAGAAGTGCAGGGGGTCTTGCTTTTCCTCACTTTCGGATTTTCTACTTTGCACTGCAACTGGCACATTTGCGCGTTTGGCTTCTGGGTGATCAAGCGAATGAGTTAGTTTGTATGCTGGTGTCACAGTCATCTCTGGGTCATACTCCTATGCAGGCTTTACTTGCGGAGGGTTGTTCTAGGGACCCTCTTGTGTTCTATCAGGACAATAAAATCTGGCAATTAGTTACTAAATTGATTAATTATGAAGGTATAGACTCAGACACCCCATTATGGAACTCCAAAGTGCTGTCTGAGTTATCTTTTATACAGATGGATGGGGTATGGGGCTCTCGGGGCCTGATATCTATTGGACAATTATACGATACAGGTTGAGTCTCCCATATCCAAAATGCTTGGAACCAGGGGTATTTTGGATAACGGAATATTCCGTATTTTGGAATATTTGCATATCATAATGAAATATCTTGGGAATGGGACCCCAATATACACACAGAATGCATTTATGTGTTATATACACCTTATACACACAGTCTGCAGGTCATTTTATACAATATTTTCAATAATTTTGTGGCTCAAGCAAAGTTTGTGTACAGAAATGAAATTCATTTATGTTTCATATACACCTTATACACACAGCCTGAAGGTCATTTTATACAATATTTTCATGAACTTGTGCCTTAGACAAAGTTTGTGTACATTGAACCATCAAAAATCAAAGTCATGCCAAAAATTATTCCGTATTTTGGAATATTTGGATATGGGAGACTCAACCTGTAATGGTGTTTTCAGCCTTTTCTCAATTGAGAGATGAATTTAATTTACCAAATTCTTATTTTTACTGTTATCTTCAGCTACGACATGCCTTGACCGCCCAAATCTCTAGTTCTCCCCTAATCATAACAGACTCTCCTCTTAAAAAGTTATTGCTGGCCATAGGCTCGCGCAGAACCAGATCTGGTTTTTACTCTTTTATGATGTCTGCTCATCACCGCTCTGATATCCCTGGCCTTCGGGAACGAAGGGAGGCTGATGTAGGTCCCTGAAGTAATGAATCCTGGAGTCTAGCTATGGAATCTCCTACAGCAGATACAGCTTTTTATTTTACACAGGACGTATCTCACGCCCGTTAAGCTTATGCAGTTTGCGGGGAGAGCTACTGATGCCTGTCCAAAGTATGTGCTATCTAGGAGGTACCTTCTGGCATTTGATATGGGATTGCTCTGTGGTGGGTCTATTTTGGGGTAGGGTTGTTTAAGTTATAGCTGATATGGGTGTACCTATTTCTATATTAACTCCCAGTATTTGTGTCCTTGGAATAATAGTCTCCTGATGTGTTAGATAGATATACTATACAATTGGTTGTTAATCTATGCACCCTGGCCAATGTCATTATTGCTAGATCTTGGTTGGCATCAGTGGGACCTGATTTTGTGTCCTGGAAAGCGCTTGTTAATTCCACTGTGTTACATGAAAAATGTATGTATTTGTAACGTAAGTCTGAATCTAAATTTGATAAAGTTTGGCCTCGATGGTCCAGATTTTATGAGGTGTCTAGAGATTTATAATTTTAAGGGCGTCATACTGTTATTTATGGAACTGTTAGATACTCTCCTTCTGATCACGGTGGTGTTCTGTGGCTTGGGAGGTGCATTACATCAAAATTTTAATTTTTGTTTTGTTTAGTTTATTATTTTTATTAGGGGGTTTGCTTTGTAATTGTTAAGGGGAAAATATTACTAATATTATGTTAGTAGAGGAGTGTATGTGAGTATATATTTATCCGATTCTTGGTATGATATTTGGTTGCGATATTGAGGACTAGATTTGCATATCAAGTATAGGTTTGTACTCTTTGAGATAATATGTATTAATGTAATATTGGAAAGATTATTCGATATGTACCAGTAATGTAGTTTTGTAGTTATGTAATTTGCAAAATAAAAATTACTTCATTTAAAAAAAAAAAAAAGTATATTGTGGCTTGCATCTGAAGAAATAAAAAAAATCATTAAGACACAGATGCATGGACAGATCAGTGAGATCCGTCCATGCACCGGTGTTAAAAAAAAATTAAACAATAATGCGGTGCCCCCCTCCCCAAGGAACAACCAGCCCTGGGCTCTGGAGACCCAGTACTGGTTGTGCTAAATACAGAGGACCCCCGTATGAGGCACAACCAACACCGGGCTTTTCAGAACCAGTCCTGGTTGCAAAAATACAGGGGACAAACGACATAGGGGTCCCCTGTATTAAGTGCAACCAGCACTGGGCTCTGAGCCTGTCCTGGTTCTGGAAATACAGGGGAAAAAATGTGTAGGGTCCACAAGTACCAGCAAGCGGTGTTTAAGGGCCCGCTGGTACCTATAGTACCCCTGTAAAAGAAATATTAAAATAAAACAAGGAAATCGATTGTTTTAATATTTTATTTTCCTGCACCTTCACCTGGGGGGCGGCAGCCTTTAAGCTCTTTTGCATGGCTGCCGCCTCACCCAGGACTTCCCCGGCGTCTTCTTCCTTCGGCAACTCTTCTCCGCTTCTTTTGAAATGGGCATCATGGTTCTCACCATTGAAGTCAATGGTGAGAACCGCTCATTGGCTGAGAGACGGAAGGCTTGTCTCTCTCAGCCAATGAGCGTTCTGCACCGGGATTTCTATAGTGAAATCCCGCTGCGAAGCGGTCATTCGGGTAGTACTGTCCTTAGAGGACAGTACTAATTTCCGTGGGTCTGCGTATTTCGAATTGTTTTTTTGCCAAGCCCGGGGATGCTACATGGAGCGAAGAGGACGTGATCCACACATAGGAGGAGGAGAGTATGGATTTTTCTTATTACAGGTACCCTATGGATTATCTATTTGGACAAGTGAACATTATTGGCTTCAGGGATACATAGGGGAGTATGTGAGATAGTGTGTGCATGTATGTTTTAATAAACTTTTACATTCAACGGTGTGCGTGTCTTGTGTTTATTTTAATATTTGTTTTGCTGTGGAACTACAGGTATCAGCGGGCCCGTAATGTCCTGCATCTTGGTACTTGTGTTGTACCAGCATGCGGAGGAGGCTTGCTGGGAACTGTAGTTCCAAAGCAAAAGACAATATTTTTAACTCGTTACTTGCACCACACTATTCACAATCAACCCAGCACCCACCGGCAAGGGGTGCCGGGGATATCCCTGGGCTATCAGCTTAGGCCTGGGGTGCCCAGGGATCCCCGGCCTGGGCTGACTAGTGGTCAGGTGTGATGCTTTGGCTGGGGGGCCCGGTGAAAGGGCTTCCCTGGCTGTGGCATTACTCCGGGGTCCGGTGCTGGTTTTGGTAAATACAGGGGGACCCTACGCATGTTTTCCCCCGTATTCCCAAAACCGGCTCAGTGTCCAGTGCTGGTTGTGCTGAATACGGGGGACCCCTACGTAGTTTGTCCCCCGAATTTTGCCAACCAGGACTGGTTCTGAATAGCCCAGTGCTGGTTGGGCTTAATACAGGGGACCCCTACGTCGTTTGTCCCCTGTATTTAGCACAACCAGTATTGGGTCTCCAAAGCCCGGTGCTGTTTGTTCATATTGGGGGAGGGGGCACGCCATTTTTTGGGGGGTGAGGACCTGGTGGGGGGGCTGGGAGTCAGGTAGAGCCGGTACTGTCAGCGCCGGGAGGCAGCCTCAGCATCAGTGTAGGCAAGGGCCACTCACCCGCTGCACAGTCACCACTTACACTGTGTCGGGAGTTGTCAGCATATCAGTTGCTAGCACAAAAACTCTTGGTATCATGCATGTCTTTCCTGTCACAGCAAACATCCCTTGCAGAGCCGAACTGCTGTGGAGTGAATAAATTAAATATAAGTAATTCCCCTCCAGTTTACTGATTAAAATCTGGATGCGGGTTACAAGGCAGCCATCTTGGTGCACCCAAGTGAAACCACAGTGAGTACACCTGCTGAAGGCACCTACTGAGGCTGCGCAATGAATTGAAGCTTCCTATCTTTATAATGGCGCAATTGTGAGGTAATAGATTAAAAACTGTAACTTTCTCAATTACCTGTACACCAAAAGGCCCTACCCTGGAACAAGAGCTACCTAATAAAACAAACCCCAAGTCTAAATT